>JAUPFK010000019.1:1561080-2161080 GCA_033060865.1 Dorcus hopei
AAATATTTTCCTCTTCTTGTTCTTTCGGTAACAAACTATGATATTCTGAAATTTTATAATTATAAAATGTGTTTAAGGCCCAGTATTTGATTCGGAGTTTAACTTTAAGCTTCGTTTTATTTCTACGGAAACAATTGTCTTCACAATTATTAATATGGGAATAAAACGAAGCTTAAAGTTAAACTCAGAATGAAATACTGGGCCTTAGTGGAGGAACGAATCCAAATAGTTAAAATTATCTCACAGTGGCGCTGATAAATGTTGCCCACTTATTGTCCACTAATAAGGCCATAACGAGTCACATTTAGGCCCGGTCTTTCCATTTCTTAATAAACTAACCAATAGTTATTAGATGAATAATTACATGGAAATAATTATACAATTATAAAAATCAATTAACTATTCAGAAAAATCTAATTATTCGCCGAATAACTTTAATGGGCAGCTGGAAAGATCGGCCCTTAATATGTATTATTTATTGGGCCGTCAATAAACAAAATTACAGCGGCATCTACTGATGAAACAATTACTTTCAATATGTGTTCTTTCAGAAAACACTTTTGTTGCATTTTATAAATAATGCCTCATCCCTCTTTTTGAAATATTTTAAATGTGTAATTTTATTCGAAATTAAAAAAATAATTATTACTTCAATTTCTATATTCATTTGTAATATCCAAATGTAAAATATTTTTGAAAGCTGGAGTATTGCGACAATAGATGGCAACTTATTACTTATGCTGCACATCTGTAGCTCTACGGTTAGTAAAACATGGTCGTTGATGACTGAAGAGCATACTTACCTGGCGTAGGGACTACCGTGATCAATAAGGCGGTTTCCCCAGGGTGAGGCCCTTCCATTGCACTACGGTCGGGCTGACCCCTGCGATTACTCCTAATGCGAGTAACTCGGGCGCGTAATTTTTGGTAGTCGGGACTGCGTGCGCGCTGTCCCGGATTTATTGAAAAATACATAAGAATTCTTAAACCCCCCATACACGCTCGAGCATGTTGGTAAAAGTAGTTGGAAGCTGGCTCGGCGAACATGCTTGAAGATGTGTGAGAACGTCGAACATAGTTGGCGGTTGGAATGCTGTGCTCGTGCGGCTTGCTGATCCCTACCAACATGTACCGAGCGTCGAACATGTTGGGACGTGTATGGTGATTTCGCGAGCATATTGGTGATTAGCTATAGTTTCTCATAGTCGTGTGAGAGGTGTACACGAATTTCTCGTATTCTGTTGTAATTTTTCTTGCTCGTTTATAGCAATTTCTTTTAAAAGAGGCATATGATTAAATTTCTTGCGTTCTAAAAGCCATTTTTTCGACCACACACGCCTCTGTTTTTTCACTTTTGTTATTAAAGGGTCGTCTAACAAACAAAAGCCGCCCACAATCGCAATCGTAGTTTCTAAATTCATCGTCCAAGCAATGAGGCTCGCGGTTTTAAATTTTAACTGAAGTTGGTTAAGTTCGGTGCGTGCGTGTGTGGGAACCGTCGAGCATGCTCGGTTCGAAGTTGGGTTCGAGGTAATATCTGCGAGCCGAGCATGCTCGAGCGTGTATGGGGGGTTTTACAAGTTACACAAAGTATCGATATTGTCGAAAAACTAAAAACAATTACTTTTAAGGCTTTGTATATACCGGGTGGCCCAACGGTGTGTATTTATTCTGTGGAGCCTATAGAAATAACAAGTAGAAAAAAAGAGATTAAGAAAGTTATACTAGACATCACGCAGCACATTTTAAAATTATTTTTAATTATACAGGGTGTTCCAGAAAATGGTGGTATATAGTGAGAGTTTTTTTAAATGGAACACTCCGTATACTTTTACAAATTTAGATGTTCCGCAAAGACCTGATTACAACAATATAAATATGTATTGGTTTCACTCAGTTATTTTCGTAAGAAAAAATTGTTTCTTCGAAAATTCCTTAAAAATTTACAAATTTTGATATCAGTAGAAAGCTAAGTTTAAGAACTACCCATTTCTAAAATAAAAAATAGGTCGTTCCATTTAAAAAAAATGAGATACTGAGTGCTTCGCAAGTACTGTTTGCCCTGTATAATGCTAAAAGATATTTTAACTTTTTTCATATTTTCAAAAAGCCCAAAGTCCTAAGCATATTTTGTTTTATTGTCGTAAGTCTGTGTCATCTCCATAGTCAGCTACATAAGTTCAAAATTTGTAAATTTTTAAGGAATTTTCGAAGAAAAATTTTTTTCTTATGAACATAGCTGAGCAAAATTAATATATCTTCATATTATTGTAATTACCTCTTCGCGGGACATCCAAATTTATAAGAATATACAGGGTGTTCCATTAAAAAAAATCACATTGTATGTACCAATACTTCCTGGAATGTCCTGTATGGTTGAAAATAATTTTAAAATGTGCCGCTTGATGTCTAGTATAACTTTTTTAATCTTTCTTTCTCTACTTGTTATTCCTATAGACACCACAGAAGAAATACACACTGTTGTGACACCCGGTACATTAATTAATATTTCTTTGAAAAACATCGTTTCCAAAAGCAAAGTTTACGAAGGCCACTGCTGAAAAATGGAACATCACAATATTATTTCAATAACATACATTTGTATATCTAATTTATCAAGGAATATGTCAGTGGACTTTATGTACTATCGGGGCCTTAAAATTCGCACAATTTTTTATCAAGTAACCAGAATTTCTCTAAATTATAGTTTTGTAGAACAGGCTCTTTCCTCAATTTTGACATTAAAGACATTTAACCAAAAGTCAGATTGTTTGGTTATATTTTAAGAACAGCAAGATAGTAAAGTATTAGAACTGAAATATTAGAATAAAAGTAGCGACCAACCATCTTCTAATTTTGCGATTGCAAAACCCTTCTCTCCTTCAGAAAGCACGTGATTTGGCATTGCGATGCTACAACTTTAGAATTACATTTGAAATCTAACGTTTAAAATCGTGCGAAATTATAAGGCCGCGATATGTCAGAAAATGTATGTTTTAGATTTAAGTGAATCAATTTTAGACTAGTTAAATTCGTACTTGACATGTCGGAAAATATGCGTTAAAATAAGAAACGAATGCTCATCTCAGCACGACACTGTTACAGGGGTTCCACAGGGCTCTGTGTTGGGACCGCTGATATTTCTATTATTTATGAACGACTTAGGTAGGCATATTGATGTAAATCACTTGGTGATGTTTGCCGATGACACTACTATGGCGGTCTCAGCAGCAAGCCTTGAGGAACTAAGTAGTAGAGTTACCGATGTGACTCAACAATTTCATTCTTGGTGCTCAAAAAATCATTTAATTGTAAATTTTCAAAAAACAAATATAATTCAATTTCAAAACAGAGCTGTTGGTTCTAATAAGGTATTTATTATCAATGGCGATTTGGTAAAAACTGTGCAGTCGGTGAAATTTCTGGGGATTCGCATGGATGAGAATCTGAACTGGAATGAGCAGTTAGACAATGTTTGTAAAAGAATTAACAGATCGTGTTTTGCCATTTTACGCTTAGAAGTTCAGTCGACCAAGAGTGCTTGTTAAGAGTATATTATTCCATGGTTCATTCTTATTTAGCGTATAATGTAATACTATGGGGCTACGGCAATAATGAAACTAGAGTATTTATTTCACAAAAAAGAGTAATTCTTTGGTAGTTGCACAGCATCGGACTGCAAAATTTGAAAAGACGCCATCATACATAGGCATGAAACTGTTTAATAAACTTCCGAAAATACTAAAAGAGAAAAGCTTTAATGTTTTTAAGCAGTCACTGAAAGCTTTACTCTTAAAAAAAGCGTTGTACTCTGTTACAGAGTTTCTTGATGAGCCGGATTTAAAAATTTACTTATGAAGTTAATTTTAATTTTGTTGTTCACCAATTGACATGTACATCCTATGTACGGGCTAAGTATGAATAAACTATGACTATGACTATGACTATGATAGTACAGTATACGACCACTATAAAACACTCATTATCCTCAGTGTTGCCAGTATTTTGACGATATGAGTCGCAGATATGGACACAAAAAATCGCCCAAATCGCCTACAGCTACACCATAATCTGTATTACGACTCTAAAGTGTAAATTGCTAAAATAACGTTAAAAACACGGCCGCCTAGATTAATAAAGGACAAACCCTCTTTTCGCCTAGACCATCTTTGCCCTTGGGCTGCTAAACTCATAAGAACACGATTTATAGTTCGTAACCTAGCGACACATTGACTTTCATTTGCGCGCTTTGACATTTCACAGAATTTTTCATTAAACGTCAGTTTTAAACTAAGTTTGAATTTGATTTAGGGCTAGGCGAAAAACAGTTGTGTGTCACACATGCAGAAACGCATTAGCAGCCCTTAGCTATGAGCTGCCCTCGCTTCGCTTAGCTCGCTCGTGCAGCTCATAGCCGCGGGCTGCTCACTTTCTGCCCTTGTGACACAATATACTATATTCGACCGGCCGCGTTTGGAAAAAACATGGCAAAAAACAGTTCCATGACAGTTAGCTAGCGTGGCTCCCTCTAACAATTTTGCATTGGACTTCCACAGTTGCCATAGTTACCATGTTAAATTTGACTTTAATTTGAATTCGTCATTTGTACATAATTTATACATATTAGGTTTGTTCCATTAGGAGGTTCTGACTAGTTTGGAACCGTCAAAATCAGTTGCCCATCAAAGTAATGATCGGTTTCATCAGCGCCATCAAGTGCATAACTTTGATGAATGCATGCTTTTGACTCTTCCGAACTATTCAGAACCTCCTAACCTAACAAAACTTTTATGTCAATTTGAATAATAAACTGTAAATTATATATAGTTTAAGTAGCGATCGCTTTTTGACCTGACATTGCTACACTTCTGCTGACGAGGCCCCAAATAGCGCCGAAACAGCTGTAGAGAGAATGCTCGAGGAATCCACTGCAATCAAAACCGATTTGCAAAAAAAATTGTAAATAATATGTTATACAATAATATAATGGCAGTGGATCAGGTCCCGGCAGCCGGAATTTTTACAATTTTGGCAGAAGTCCCGGCAGCCGGAATGTATAACATGATAATTAAAATACCGGCAGCCGGGATCTTTGGAAGTCCGCCAGAAGTCCCGGTAGCCGGGATGTATAACATGATAATTAAAATACCGGCAACCGGAATTTTTGCGAAAGTTCCAGTTAAGGAGAACTGTAAACATGTTGATAACCAAATAATCAGATAGTGGCAATCCGGATGAATAAAATGTTATAAAATATTAGCAATTTCTACAATTCTTATCGAAAGTCTCTATTTTGATCGTAATACTCCTTATTCTGAACTTAACACTCTTTATTTTGAACGTAACAATTTAATATAAATTTCGAGACACTTAAAATTCAAGAAAAAACGTGATCATAAATACATACAGGTTAGGGTTGTCAGATCTCATGTATTTTCATATATTTAATATGAGTTGTTCGCCTATGTGGAAATATTTATAGACGGTACATTATTTACCGTAAAATAGGTATCATTTATTTACAGTTGGTTCTTGTCCGATGAAATTTGTATCACAAAATCTTTTAAGCGGACACTAAATCGCGCACTATAACACTTTACGTTTCACCGTCGTTCGACAGCTTCGTCAGAAGTGAAAAATATGTTGTCAAAATAAACAAGGTTGTCAACGGAAACTGAAAAAGTAACTTGATTTCTTTTTTAATTTTTATTTTTTAATCTAAAAATAATTTGAACATTATAAAAGTTAAAAAATGTTAAAAAATTGACAGATCTATATTCTATTTAAGGAATCGAGAAAACTACAAAATATATCGTTTAAATTTGCAAAATCAGTACGTTTATTAATAGAATTCGACGTCATTTTTATTTTACACATTTCTATAAAACGTCTTTTGAAAATATTAGACTCGTAATATAAAATATTAGTATTTTCAAAATCAAAATTATGGTCATTTTCTAATGAATGTTCTACAAGCATTGAAAATATAAAGTTAAATTGAAAGGTAATGAGTTAATGACACTTTTTTCTAGTTCCTGCATGACAATTTCAGCTAAAGCAGGCGATAAAGGAGAACCCATTGCTGTACCGAAAATCTGTTTATAAAATTTATCATTGAAAGCGAAATAAGATGTTTCAAAACATAAAGTAACAATTTCTAAAAAATTTTCTTTGGAAATGTCTGTAAAATCTTTAATTTCTATCCACCTAACATTCCAAAAGAGTTAGCTTTAAAAAGCATTAATGATAGGTGGATAGAAATTAAAAATTTTACAACAATTGTTTCTTTAACAGATCGAGCTGTTTTACTTTCTGATAAACTTTTCATTTATGATAATTTAAATTTAATAAAAAAGACTCTTGTTCAAAATTCTTATCCAATAAATCTTATAGAATCAGTAATAAAAAATCGTATTAAATATTTACAAAATTCAAAAATCCACAATAACAATAAACAAACTTCAAACAAAAAATACATATCATTACCTTACATTGAACCACTATATGACACATTTAAACACATATTCAAAAAACAAAATTTAATTTTAGCTAGCAAATCTGTAAATAATTTAAATAGTATTTTCTCAAATTTAAAAACCAAAACACCAATACTAAAACAACCTAACGTAGTTTATGAAATTAAATGTTTAAATTGTAATTCATGTTATATTGGAGAAACAAACCAAAATTTAAAAAAACGTCTAGACCAACATAAATATCATATCCAAAAAAATAATCAAAATCATTCAATGCTTGTAGAACATTCATTAGAAAATGACCATAATTTTGATTTTGAAAATACTAATATTTTATATTACGAGTCTAATATTTTCAAAAGACGTTTTATAGAAATGTGTAAAATAAAAATGACGTCGAATTCTATTAATAAACGTACTGATTTTGCAAATTTAAACGATATATTTTGTAGTTTTCTCGATTCCTTAAATAGAATATAGATCTGTCAATTTTTTAACATTTTTTAACATTTATAATGTTCAAATAATTTTTAGATTAAAAAATAAAAATTAAAAAAGAAATCAAGTTACTTTTTCAGTTTCCGTTGACAACCTTGTTTATTTTGACAACATATTTTTCACTTCTGACGAAGCTGTCGAACGACGGTGAAACGTAAAGTGTTATAGTGCGCGATTTAGTGTCCGCTTAAAAGATTTTGTGTATCATTTATTGTTCAGCAACTGTTTATTACATCATTTCACGTTAAGAAAGAATTTATTTGTTTTTATTTTTCTCTATTATTTTATTTTGAAAAATAAGGTCTTATTTCAGGACATCATTGAACGCAGAAAATTTGTTATAATAATTATGCCGAATTGAAAGTATTGTTATCTCTTACCCATTCCGTAAAAGTTTCCCTTTCGTGTTATTCAAATTCAGTTTTTAATTCTTCAAAAGAACCAAATTTATCTCCCACCTTCATTTTTTACTGTGTTGTATTTTATGCGTTACGTTCACGCCACTATCATCTACAATTCTACAGATTCAGAACTGTCTCCCAATATTTTCAGGGTGAATAGAAAATTGACGAAATTCAGCAATCAAGAGATGGCGCTTTTAATAATTCATTATTATTATTATTTAACGCCTGAACGGTCCAGTGGTAAGAGGACCAGCCTTGCAATCACATGGTCGTCGCACAGTGGGGCCATTAATGCGTATTCATGGCAGAAATTCAAAATTTCGTTTGGCGCTGTAATCTAATACTGGTATATGCAAATGACAGCTAATGAACCTGCAAATCTTCACACATATCCTTATCACCATATGTTTCAACATAGTCGCGATACAACAGTCTAAGCTTATGCTTTGCACAAGTCACACGAAAAAGCTGTTAAGAAGTGAATGTTTTTGTTTTTTTATTTGTTGACAAACTTCGAACTGAATATCATTTATATATGATGTTAATTTCTAGTGATAAGTTGATTCATTTTTATAGTTTGTAATAGAATCCAATTGCATGTAAACGTAGTACGATTTTTGTTGTTGTAAGATTACGTATGAAAGATTTTAGCGCATATTTTTAGAACCTTAAGCTTTTAGTTTGGTTCTCTTTGCTTCGGAATTGTAAATTTTATAACAATTGTTTAACAATTAGATAAGCTTCTCGAAATGCAATCACAAACTTGCGCATGTTTGCGCTTTTTTGGAATAATCTTTAACAAATGTTGCATACTTATGGCGCACGAAGAAAAATAAATGCGTTGAATTTAACAGTTTCTTGATTAAATATAACCAACAAATTAATTTGAATGAAGAAATAAATAAATGTTGAAATAAATAAATACATTCAAAATGTACTTATTTAGCTTAAACAAGTTTATTTTGAATTGAAAGTAAAATAAAGAATAATAATTAGGAGTCTTTCCTTCATTTTTTTTTGTAAAGTAAAATAGTTTTAATTTAATTAAATAAACACCTAGGTAACATTTAATCATTTAAAAGATATTTTCTTCGTACTTAGATAATTTCTGCCAACTTTTAATACCATCGGCCCCACTGTGCGTCGGTTCGAACCGCACTCGCGATTTTTCTCGGGGGTGGTCGGTATCGACTTCACGCACCCTCCAGTGTTGGAGATAAAATTCGACACTGCTTCCCCTTAAACGGCGAGAAGGTTGGAAGTAACAAAGCCACGGAACACTTTACACACACTCAAATACACTCCCGCTCCTGAGGTGCTGACAAGTCCTTGACTTAGGACCCCGTTGGGCAATCACCACAGATAAAAAAAAAAGTTAAATGAAATCTTTGCATAGGCATAAGCACACTAATCACACAATACATACTTAAGAATATTTATTCGTGTGGAAACGTCACACACAAATTATTAAATTTAATGTTTTTCATAGATTAACCAAATGTCATTCCAATGTTTTCCTTATTATAAGGCCATTTACAAAAGTTCCGCTAAACATTGTTCTTCTGGATCCTTTAAGTTATCAAACAAAAATTTTGAACTCGGGTACAGGGCATCTAACTGTGCATTTACAAAGCTCCGTAAACTTAGCAATCCAAATATAAGGAATCTTTAAAACAATTATTTCAAAATAAAGGGCTTTTTAGGTGTTATTGCAATGCGCTAAAAAAATTTAGTGCTGAAATGATATTACAGAAAAATAAAAAAGAATGCGGGACTGCTGAGTTTTGATAACTTGGCGGTACACAAGTTGAAAAATAAACTTATCTAAAAAATAATTGACATAGAAATTAAGTGCTATTTAAGTGTTTTCGTATAACCTAATGTTAACTATTAAATTTTTAACGTTATACACATTTTTTTTAAACACGAAAAGGGACTGCTGAGTGCATGCAATTTTAACAGTATCAGAGTGGAAATAATAAAATTTTCCTTAACCAAACATGAATTATATTTAAGTGCTAATTATGTGCAAACTGCATAAGTAGTTTATTATACCGTGAATTTGTTTTACCACAGAAAACTGGTGAATTAAAATTTCTTTGGTTGACATTAGGGATGCTCAAAACAGTTAAATGAATCGATTCAGTTGAATCGATTGTGTGGAATCGATTCAGATGAATCGATTCAATTTAAACACGTAGAATCGATTCGATTCAATACATATACATATTACCAATTTCTATTCTTACGTCGCAGCATCATATTTTATGGTTCCATTGCAGTGTTTACAACGAATAGATTTGCTGTTATCAGTAATAAAATGCTTCCACACTTCACTTGTTTTAGGAGGCATTATTCTACACTCACACTCAAATACTAAATACGTATATTACCTACTGTTCAAGTGTGCAACGCAAATTTTTGCTCGTTAATGGTCAAAGAAATTTCTGTAATTTGCAGTGTTCTGTTTTATGCCGCGGACTTTCCCTGCCCACAATTTTATCATTTTGAGTTATTGGCTGCCAGTAACATATAGATGGTGCGGTGATAAAAAGTTACTTAAAGTCCCTAGATTACTAAAGTACGGCAATACACAGTTTAGGACCAAATTTTAAAAACTAGCCAGAACATGGCGTCTGTGTCACGTGACACAAACAGACTTGTGTATTTGAGTTGAATAAACAAATTTTGTCATGGAAACGAAGAAGTTTTAGATTTTTTGGCAGTTGATAAATGTCAGCTCCCAAAAGGAATTAGAAATACGAAATAAATCATATTAAAAACACCATAATAAATAAGCCGTATTAATCTAAAGACGTTGAAGATATGATTATTAAAACCCTTTTGCTTAAAATTTTCAATTTTGATAGAAAAAACATGGAGTAGTTTTTGCAGGTAACGGAAATATTGCAGTTTTGAGTTATGTGTAAAATATTTGTGCTTGTTCGAAACTCGAAGGTGCTCGTCCGTGCCCCGTGGAGCTCCTGGTTTGTTCATTTGTGGTTTGTGACGGTTATTGGATTTTATTTATTTTTATTGATTTACAATGGTTAATCATGATAAAGGGTTGTAAGGACGTTATTACAGTTTATTATGGGACAATTTTACTAGTCGACAAACAGTACAGTTTACATGCTCAGATTTGCGCAGTAAGGCTCTAAAAAATTGACATTTACGTTCATTTTCCGTTGACATGAAAATCAACCAAAATTTTCATTTTAAAATTCCCGCGCATAATGGGCCAGAAAATGGCTTCCCTATTGCCGTACTTTATACTATCTAGGGACTTTAAAGTTACTTTTTAAAGTTGCATGTATGTCCACACCTTTCCGCTTCGATTGTTGAATCGATTCATAGCAAATTGAATCGATTCGATTTTTTCGATGCATCGCTTACAAATAATCGATTCAATTATAAATCTACTCGATTCTGAACATCCCTAAGTTGACATTATTTAGGTTGGCAGCGATGATTTCGAATGACAACAAATTGATTTTGACTGTCAAAATATTATAATACACAATAAATACATGATATGAAGATTAAATTTCAAGTGGAACACAAAAGAAAACATCGATGTAAGTTTAAATGCAATTAAATTATTAATAAAGAACACAACATTTTAAAGCATAAAATATTGGTTCTAAGACAAATCCACTTAGATAATTTTTTAGTACCCAACAAATAATTTTGTCTTAAAATATTCTTTTTCAGAAATGGATTTTACGTCTGGAGGACAATATACCAAAAGAACTCTCAGCAGAAGGGAATACAACCCCTATTTATCATCGAAAGTCATTGGTCAGTTCTTGTGCAACGAATTGAATCAAAAAGCATGATAGAATTCTTAAAATGTAGAGTAGATAACTCAATACTGCTGTTCCAAGTATTACAGTAAATACTGCTAATCTAAGGGTTCTAACCTTCCAAACTTAGAATATTACTTCATTTCTGGAACTTAAGTGTGTAACCATTCCATTCTCGGTAAAGGAAATTTGAAAGGTATTTTCGATATTTGTTCACATCAGGGATGGAAAATGTAACCGTAAGCATTCCACGATTCCCGTGCATTTAAGTGGAAGAGAACCGATGCAAGGAACTGAATTCACGTTACTTTTCTATCCCTGGTTTACATGTTTCAATATTAAATAGAAGAAATTAGCAGTTTGAATTCTAGAGACCATGTTCAAAGAAAGAAACAAGTGAAGAATAAATTGGACAATTGGCTCCTGTTGATAACTTCGAAATATTCTGTCCATTCTGACAAAGATAGATTTTCTATTTTTTAAAGTTGCTTCATAATAGCAGAGTAAAACCACAAAATATTAATCCTATAATAGAAGTATTCGACAAGGTTATTAAAAATTTGAGAATACCAGATTTGTAGCATTTGCTACAAGCGTAAGAAAAAATACAGGATGGTTATGTCTTTATGTAAAGCAACGTTAGTTATGACAGAACCTGTACCTCATTTGATTTCAAGTAACGGAGCTTCATTCATATAATATCTCAACATTTCTCTACTGTTATACATTCAACGTACATTTAAAATATCTCTTGAAATAGTAGAATATTTAATGTTAAGATAATATGAATGAAATACCGTAACTGAAATGTATCAAAATCTAATGTTGAGTGAAATATAGATCTGGGACTGATTTTCACTGCTGTTATTAAATCTTTGACACAGATAATTCAGTTCAGTACGAATGTTATTTCTATTACAATGTTACAGTTCATTTCTTTCATTCCTGTTCTGAATACCCCCTGTATATGCATCGCCACCGCCCAGCCTTCATTTCTGTTCCGAACACGCCCTGTATATGCGAAATTCGACGTGTCAGATCATTCCTTGGACCGCGTCGTTGTACATGTTGCAGTCAGTGTAGGAATACCCGTATTTCGCCGGCGTAATTTTCTTAAACTTTCGTTTTAGCATATTTCTATTAACAGGACCTTCATTTATTCAAACAAATTCATTTCATATAGGTAATCCCTCCTTAAGTGAGTTCAAAATCGCGTGTATGCGAGGAATTGAACGAATTATAGCGATTCTACTTCTGGACGCGTATTATGCGTGACCTTTGTCCTTTCAGCCGATTGGTTCCCTTATTACTAAGAAACGGTGTCTCGCTTGTTGAGAATCCTCCTTGTTTGTCAAACGAGAAATGTTGCGCCAATGTCAGAACGAAACTTGCTGTCGCTTGGGTCACATTCTCTTTCGTAAATATTTTTATTTGTGCGTGCCATTACATCGAAGGATGTTAGTGCATTTCTACGGCTAATTGCCGACTCTGTTTAGACCCAGGTGTAAGACAGGAAAACCGCGTATCCCGTGGGTGTCACAGCTTCGCAATAGACCGAGGTAAGTTCCATACGCAGCAACTCTCGGTTTGACTTATGTGTTCGTTTTATTTCATTTCTTATAGGCTTTTATCGTCAGCTTTTATCGTCAGCTTTTATCGTCAGCTTTTATCGTCAGCTTTTATCGTAAGCTTTTCTCGTGAGCTTTTATCGTAAGCTTTTAGCGCTTTAATCTGGAACCTACATCAAGAGGTATTTCTCGTTGGGTGCATCGCGAATTACGGCGGTGAAGGCTCCCTCCCTCGCCCCTCTACGTGGAAGCCGGCACATTACAAAGTGCCGCGGCGGCATCGCCCGCAAAGACACCGACAAATACGCCGAACATCAAAGGAATACAGGTCGGAGCGTTTTGATTTCTTTTCGTAGTTTTGAGCGATATTTCGCGGATTTTATTTCGGATCCATTGCTTTAATTTTGTCGCAATAAAACTTGCAACTTATTGCATTCTCTTGCATTTTGTGGCATTAGTGACGATTTGATTTATTTTAAGATAGATATGTAGCGATTTCGGATCCGAAAAGTTAGGTCTATGGTCTTGTTGTGCTTAGATCGATCGACTTGCGTCGAATTTGTTTTTATTTTATTCTTATTTGTGTTTTTTAGTAATAAAAGTGTTCATGTTTTTGGACGTAACGTGTTTTCTTAATTTTTCACGCGATCCCTTTCACAAAAAAATTAAGTGGCGCCTGTTTTGGTTTGGCCTTCGCGTTTTGGTTAGAAGAACCCCTCCGTCCCACTGTGCTGGCTGGCAACATTGGAGTAAAGTTTCGCTCAATGTAAAACTTCTGCCCTATCTACGCAGGTAGGTAGCAAGTTTTGGCACTTAAACGCGATGTGCTCGATTTTTGCTTTGCGTTTTGTTGTTTTGTTTGTCGTTTAAGAGTATTACGTCCAGAACATTTATTTTGTTAGAATAAGTTGCGCATTATAATGGAATATAAACTATTACCGGACCGTCTTAATTCTGAGGAATAAAATTATGAATTATTGGTAAGAGGTATCCAAATTGACGGAACAGTTGCGCAAAAAGCGTGCTAATTGAGACAGCAAATACGATTGGAAAAAAGATTTACGCCTGCCTGTACCGAAATACGACGTGACTTTTGACGATGACGTGACAGCTCTGCAGGAAAAGATTAGCGAATTCGCTGTTTAATAGAGTCGCTTCCCGGCTCAACAGCTGTGTGCATTCACGATAAAATTTCCGCTAAGTTGGCTCATGCCATTGGACGCGCTCAGCGCTCCCAACCGACCAATAGTGACGAGACGCGACAACGTGCCGCCATCTTGAGAACGCTAGACGAACTTGCGTTCGACTTCGAACAAACCGCGCTCAATTTTGCGCCGAAAGAACCGGAAGTTACTGGGTAACAGCATCCCTTTACTTGATTTAACCGCGATTGCCGAGCATTTTCAGAACAATCCTTTATCGGTATCTTGCGTAGTTCCGGACTCTATTTCGCCGCCGAGTGCGACTTCAACACCTTTGGCTACTCTATCCCCGCCAAAAGCAAATAAATCGCGAATTGAAGCCACGCCTCTCACAGTTAAGGCTGCTACCACTCTGCGGCCAGTAACGAAATTAAGTCCGTGCCTGTTTCTAAATGGGGTTTGTCTTTACAATGGGAATAATAAAGTCCTGTCTTTAAATGCTTTTCTCGAACGTGTTGACGAACTCTGCGTTTCGAGGAACGTGTCGAAAATCACGTTATTCGCTTCCGCATCCGATTTGTTTCGAGAGAAGGCATTAATTTGGTTTAGGGCTAATAGAAAGTTTTGCGATAATTGGACTGACCTCGTCAAACGTCTTCGCGAGGAATTTCAACCCTATAATTACGATGACAAATTGTTCGAAGAAATTAAGAAACACTCAAGGCCCTGATGAATCAATGGGAATTTATACGTCGGTCATGATCAATTTATTTAATAGGTTGAGCGTTCCGGTTGCTGAAAGCGTTCAGGTCAAAATTCTTCTGAACAATATTGCCCTTTCTATCAACGACAATTAGGATTGGTCGAGGTTACTTCAGGTAAGCACACTTGTTAAGTTAGGTCGACAGTTGGAAGCTCGTAAGTCAGCTGTTGACATACGTTCCACCCCACGTAAAAATATGGTCTTAGAACCGGACTTAGCGTACGTCCAAACCTGTGCACCGGTTGTATCCGAATGTAAAGGTGGAGCCTCCCAAACCTAATAAGACTTTTAAGTGTTGGAATTGCCAGAAAATCGGTCATTTGTCTCGCGAATTGTTCGAGCCCTTAAAGAGCATTGTTATCAGTGTGGTCGTCCCAACGTCACTACCAAGACGTGCCCGGCGTGTTCAAAAACTCCAGAACAACGCGCTAGATGATCAGTTAGTACGTTGTTTCAGTATATCAAAGCCGATCGATCCTTTGGCAGTCAACCTGTTCTTGACTATGTCTTGGCTCATGCTACAAAATGATGAGCGTCCTTATTTAACCGTGTCGATTTTGGGCATCCGTTTCTTGGCCTCTTAGACTCTGGTGCATCTCGCACAATCGTTGGCAACTCGGGATGGGAAGTTCTTCAAACTTTAAACTTACCTTTTAATAAGCATGTAACGTCGTGTACCGTGGCGAATGGACAACCTTGTTCTAGTCCTGGTAATGTGGCCACCTATCCAACTGCGTGATCGTGTGAAAGTTATAAATGTTTTAGTTGTCCCTGAGTTACCTCATTCACTCATCTTAGGAACAGATTTCTGGAAGTTAATGGACATCGTCCCTGATCTGCGTTCCGGTGAATGGACCTTCGGTGAGGGAGTCAATTGACGTGGTAGAACATCTTACCTCTCGGCAACATTTAACTGATCCGCAACAAAATCAGCTGGAGACTCTAACTAATCAGCTGTTTACAAATTCTCCACATGGTGAACTAGGTTGTACTAAACTCGTCGAACACGTTATTCACACAGATAGTGCCCCGATAAAACAACGTTATTATCCCATCTCGCCAGCTAGGCAAACTGTTGTTGACAAAGAACTTGATGACATGCTAAAGCGTGGCATCGTGGAGAAAATCAAAGTGCTTGGTCATCTCCCATTCTTCTTGTGCCAAAAAGATGGAAGTTTTTCGCTTTTGTGTGGATTACCGTAAGTTAAACCAGGTCACGACTAAAGACGCATACCCACTACCGTATGTCTCGAACACCCTTGACAAATTGAAAGATGCTAAATACCTGTCATCTTTGGACATTAAGTCAGCTTATTGGCAGATCCCAGTCGCCGAAGAATCCCGCCAATATACAGCATTCACTGTACCTAATCGTGGATTATATCAATTCCGACGAATGCCCTTTGGCCTGCACAATTCTCCCGCGACTTGGCAACGTTTTATTGATCAGTAATTGGTGCTGACCTTGATCCTCACGTGTTCGTCTATCTGGACGACATCATTATTGTCACGCAAACCTTCGACAAACATCTCGAAGTATTATCTGAAGTCCATAAACGCCTGACTGAGGCTGGTTTGACCCTGAATCAGGACAAGTGCAGTTTCTGCCTTAGAATTGAAGTACTTGGGTTACGTGGTGGATCGCCACGGTCTTCATGTGGATCCCGAAAAGGTTCAGTCAATTTTACGAATGCCTAAGCCCACAACGGTTAAGGAAGTACGTAGACTAATTGGAACCGCTTCGTGGTATCGTAGATTCATCCTGGGTTTTCCACAATTATCGCCCCTTGACCAAGTTGCTCAAGAAAAATTCTAAGCATCGGTGGGACGAAACTTGCGATGAAGCGTGGGAAAAGATCCGTGAGCATTTGGTTTCCGCTCCAGTCCTTTCGTGTCCTGACTTCACTAAGAATTCACGATTCAAACCGACGCATCTGATTATGGCGTTGGGCTGTCCTGACTCAACAACTCGATGATGGCGAGAAAGTCATCTGCTATCTAAGTCGCTCATTATCTCGAACTGAGCGCAATTATTCGACGACTGAGAAAGAACTCCTTGCGATGTTATGGGCGATTGAAAAACTTAGGCCCTACGTGGAAGGTTCTCACTTCAAAGTTGTCACAGATCACCATTCACTGCTTTGGTTGAACAAGTTGCAGAACCCTTCTGGTCGATTATGTCGTTGGGCTGTACGCCTGCAACAATACGATTTCAGTGTCATACACCGCAAAGGAAAGAACATGTCATTACCTGATATGCTTTCTCGAACTGTCCCTATTATCGACTCCATCGACTTCGATAATGTTAAGGATAGTTGGTATTTGAATTTCTTAAAGAAAAATTCGTTTTGGCCCCGGAAAAGTTTCCGAGTTTTTCGTGTTGAAGGAAACATCATTTATAAACTCGTTCAGAAACACCTATTATCGACTAGCTGAGGATGAGCCTCACTGGAAGCCTGTTGTCCCTAAGGAATCTCGATTACAGATTCTTCACGAACATCATGATTCCCCGACTAGTGGTCACTTAGGTGTCTACAAGACTTACAATAGGATCGCCCAAAATTATTATTGGCCCAAAATGCACGCCGATGTTGCGAAATATGTTCATAGGTGTCAAACGTGTCTTCGAACCAAACCAGAACAGAAAGATCCGGCAGGGAACTAATGGGAGGTCACTCTCGAATTTCGCGACCTTGGGAGGTCATTAGCATCGATCTTGTTGGACCACTACCTAGATCTTCTCGTGGGTATCAATACATCCTTGTGGCAACTGATTGCTTCAGTAAGTTCACCTTGTGTTTCCCTCTTCGAAGGCTACCGCCCTAAGATCGTTCAGCACATTGAGGAAAATATCTTTTTAGTTTTCGGAGTACCTCGTACGGTCATTTCGGACAATGGAGTCAGTTTAAGTCCAAAGAATATCAAAAACTTCTGACGTCATACCACGTGCGCCCTGCGTACACTTCGTATCATCCAAAAGCAAACCCTGTCGAACGAGTTATTCGCGTAATTAAGTCCATGTTGACTGCTTTTGTGGAGGAAGACCACCGCAAATGGGATTTATTCCTGCCCAAAGTCGCTTGTGCTTTACGAACTGCACGTCACGAAGTTACTGGTGTGACTCCTTACTTCCTCAATTTTGGTCATGAAATGTGCTTGCAGAAAGGTAGCTTAACCCTGACAATGACCCTGTTAAAGATGAATCCTTGGAGGTTGCTCCTCAAGATCCTAAGGATCTACAATCTCGTACCGGAAAGTTCGCAGTCCTCTACAAAAACGTACAGGAAAGGTTGCAAAAGGCTTGCAGAAAAGGCTAAGGGCCGATATGATCTTCGTAGGCGAAAGGTTGTTTACCAGCCCGAGCAGCGGTGTGGCGTAATAAAATTTCGTGTTGTCCGATGCTTCAAAACATTTCGCGGCCAAGTTGGCCAATAAATTTGTTGGGCCTTTCCTCATTAGTCGACGTACGTCTGCGGACACTTACGAACTTAAGGATCTTGATGGTAACATACTTCCTGGTACTTGGAACAGTGAACATCTTAAACCTGATCCCCTGATGAGTAGAGATTGTCTTATTCATATTTCGGCCTGCGGATTGTGGCCTCTTAGAATTCTTCCGACGTATCTTCTGCGTGGAGTAAAGGCTCTAAAAGATTCTGTACGTTCCTCACCATCTGTGGAATCGAACGTCTTCGGATGTTCGCGTGCGATGGTGCCCTAACGATCAGTCTCGTTGACTGTGAGATGTCGCCTTGCGATTTACTGAGTTTGTGGGAGTTACAAGAGAGTTGGATCTCGTGAAGACTCTTCCTGCCCTCTCTATCTGTGAATCTGCGTATGAGCGAAGTCTGACAGGCCTCTTGATTGTGACTTGGATCACGCCTATTCGCCCGGGAATTTTTCTTTTCTTCTTGTTTCAACCTTTCTTCTACTCTAGCTCTGTCTCCTTTTCGGATTGATCAGCTCAGCCTTGACGGCTTTGAGATATCCTTCTGCAATCGTCAAAGCGTGTGGGAATGCCAAGCGTACTGGATCTCGTGAAGGTATGGCTTGCCCTCTCTCTCTGATGTACCGCTGTGGGATACGCTCATGGAAGTCACGTCTGTAGTATGGTGTGTTCCGTGAGGAAACCTTTATCTTTCCTGTTTTCTGTCTCTCTCGACTTCTCTCTCTCTTTAGTCTCTACTCTCGGAAATTGGGAGAAAAATTCTGTTCCGTCTGAACTGATTGATACTCGGATTCGACTTATTTTTTTTTGTTATTTATTCAACTTTACTGGACGTGTCTTGTGTTGTCAAATGTGACATTCGTCACTACCGAAGTTGTGATCTGGAGAATGTAGATTCTCCTCCCCTTCTAAGTCGTCTCTACGTCAGGACGCAATATCTCCGGGGGGTGAATCATTATAGTTCTCCTGACGCCAACTTCCTTTCGTGGTCTCCGACCAAATAGTTTCGCGTAGTATCATTTCGTCCGTGTTTCGTTTATGTTGGTTAAGCCGAACACCCAACTTCGAGATCTGTCGTTCGCCGACGTGCCATTTCGTTTCGGCTGATTATAGTGTGGACATCAGAAATTTTACCTGTGGGCAAAATTTCCATCTTAAGTAATTGGGATTGTTACAGTTCATTTCTTTCATTCCTGTTCTGAATACCCCCTGTATATGCATCGCCATACCGCCCAGCCTTCATTTCTGTTCCGAACACGCCTGTATATACGAAATTCGACGTGTCAGATCATTCCTTGGACCGCGTCGTTGTACATGTTGCAGTCAGTGTAGGAATACCCGTATTTCGCCGGCGTAATTTTCTTAAACTTTCGTTTTAGCATATTTCTATTAACAGGACCTTCATTTATTCAAACAAATTCATTTCATATAGGTAATCCCTCCTTAAGTGAGTTCAAAATCGCGTGTATGCGAGGAATTGAACGAATTATAGTTCTACTTCTGGACGCGTATTATGCGTGACCTTTGTCCTTTCAGCCGATTGGTTCCCGCTATTACTAAGAAACGGTGTCTCGCTTGTTGAGAATCCCTCCTTGTTTGTCAAACGAGAAATGTTGCGCCAATGTCAGAACGAAACTTGCTGTCGCTTGGGTCACATTCTCTTTCGTAAATATTTTTTATTTGTGCGTGCCATTACATCGAAGGGATGTTAGTGCATTTCTACGGCTAATTGCCGACTCTGTTTAGACCCAGGTGTAAGACAGGAAAACCGCGTATCCCGTGGGTGTCACAGCTTCGCAATAGACCGAGGTAAGTTCCATACGCAGCAACTCTCGGTTTGACTTATGTGTTCGTTTTATTTCATTTCTTATAGGCTTTTATCGTCAGCTTTTATCGTCAGCTTTTATCGTCAGCTTTTATCGTCAGCTTTTATCGTAAGCTTTTCTCGTGAGCTTTTATCGTAAGCTTTTAGCGCTTTAATCTGGAACCTACATCAAGAGGTATTTCTCGTTGGGTGCATCGCGAATTTCGGCGGTGAAGGCTCCCTCCCTCGCCCCTCTACGTGGAAGCCGGCACATTACAAAGTGCCGCGGCGGCATCGCCGCAAAGACACCGACAAATACGCCGAACATCAAAGGAATACAGGTCGGAGCGTTTTGATTTCTTTTCGTAGTTTTGAGCGATATTTCGCGGATTTTATTTCGGATCCATTGCTTTAATTTTGTCGCAATAAAACTTGCAACTTATTGCATTCTCTTGCATTTTGTGGCATTAGTGACGATTTGATTTATTTTAAGATAGATATGTAGCGATTTCGGATCCGAAAAGTTAGGTCTATGGTCTTGTTGTGTACTTAGATCGATCGACTTGCGTCGAATTTGTTTTATTTTATTCTTATTTGTGTTTTTTTTAGTAATAAAAGTGTTCATGTTTTGGACGTAACGTGTTTTCTTAATTTTTCACGCGATCCCTTTCACAAAAAAAATTAAGTGGCGCCTGTTTTGGTTTGGCCTTCGCGTTTTGGTTAGAGAACCCCCTCCCGTCCCACTGTGCTGGCTGGCAACATTGGAGTAAAGTTTCGCTCCAATGTAAAACTTCTGCCTATCTACGCAGGTAGGTAGCAACAAGTAACATTCTTTTCAAGGTTTTTCGTAAAATCTTGAGCTATCTCCTCCCACATTGTATTTGAACTCACAACTTTACCATTATTAAACAATCGTTCGTATATATATTCTAAAAGCGTTGCAGTTAATAAATTAATATCATGGTCTAACTTTTTTTTTGAAACTAACTTGTTACTAACTTTTCCAGCCATACCTAACAAAAATTTATTCTGAGCAGTAAGTATAAGTCGGCTTTCACACCAAAGTAGCAAGCTGCATGCAGCTTGCATCTTTTGAGAAGTAGCGTGCCGCGTAGCGCATCTTAGAATTTTGCGTTCACATCAAGGTAGCATAGCAAGCTATGCGATTCGCGAATTGGCAGTGTCTTGCGAGTTATTATAATCAAGATGTCATCCGAGGATGAAGCTATGGCGTTCATCAAGCATCAAGAACCACAGCATAGTGTTTCCTGATGGTTTGATGTCAGCATGTTGTCAAGAACCCTCGTTTAGCTCGATAATGTTTTAATTTAAGACGAAACCGCGGCCTCTACTGCATAGCATAATAAAGAACTTGTAGCATAATAAAGAACTTGTAGCATAATAAAGAACTTGTCCTATGAGCTAAGCTGCAAGTTGCAGGTCGCATGATTGCTACGCTACACCGGTGTGAATTTGTTTACATAAGTTCTAAAATTAATGGCATGCAGCTTGCTACTTTGGTGTGAAAGCCGACTAAACGCCACAAGCAGCTGCAAGACTTTGACATCCAATTCAGGGATGGATCGTGATTTCACGACTTGTGACTTTGTCACCGTGACGGAATTGGTAATATTCCGGTGACCGTGATTTGCTTTTGCGCAAGACTCGTTGTTCGGTTCGCCAGACTCGACGGAATTACGCAGAGTTCGGAGGGTAGTTTGGAGTTTGAGCTGGAGCTATTTCGCGTTCGCAACAAGTAGCTCCTTGATCATTACCTTGATTTTCCACTTCGTTCTAAAATCTTCGAATGACGAATAATTCGAATGCAAAATTTCGAACGGAACTACCGTATAGTAGACACGTAAAATACACTTTCGTGTGAAACAATAATTATCTCACATAGGTACGGCGTACCAAACAAAGAATAAATTAATTTGTTCAGTTTTCGACCGTATTTAATGCCGTGTGAAAATAAGGCGACTTGTGTTTTTATATTTCTCAAAGGAGACGAAGTTTTTCTGTACGTTTCTTTACTGGCGACTAGCGGTCGCTGATTCACCTCGAATGCGTGACGCTTAATTGATAGGTACGGTACGGACACGGACACTACGAACAGACTGCAGTCACCCCAGTGACAAAATCACGGGTTTCTGTCACGGTGATTTCTACGGAGCAGTCACGTTTGGAGCCGTGATAGAAAAATCACCGTTTTGTCCATCCCTAATCCAATTCAGGGGGGTAGAACTTTTATACAACAAGGTGGTACTAAGTTTTACTTAGAGCAGGCAAATACAGATGGCAGCCAAACTCGTGAATTTTTGATGTTGGTAGACCTGGGGTAGGTATGGGCAGTATGGGTTGGCAGAATTGACAGGGATATCGCCATATGATCGCTGTATTTCCCGTAGTAATTTCGCCATTTTTGACCAATGCAAAGATTCAAATGGAAGATTGCTAAAATATGCACTGCCTACTTTAAATTTACCAGGTAAGAATAGTTTACATATGCAAAAATAGAAAATTAGATATGTAGAATTTCTCTGTAGGACTCGAGGAACCCCTGACACCAGAAAATAGTTTCTGGCAACCATCACGCCAACAGCAACCTGTTACACCTGAGAAACTACGAGGTCTGCGTACTTGTATTTTAAGTGTAAATATGTAAAGTTGATTATTGTAAATGCATTGCAGTGTGCCTTCCACAATGGCATCGTCCCATGAACATTGGTCATTAACACGAGAACCACACCAGAGAGTTTATTCTTCACATCATAAAAAACGGATTCACACCCCATCGTTTGGAGCAGACAGCTATTTAATATGTAAGTGACATAGTAACATTTGATTGGTGCAGATTTAGAAGCAGACAGAATGGTAATCTGTGAGGCAGCTGTTGAAGCAATTCCATAATTAATTACTTCTTACTACTTTTTGTATTTAACTGCATGTTAATAAATCCTGCATCGAGATTAATATTCATTGCCTACATGTAATTGCCATTTTAAAAACAGATGATGTTAATATAAGGTGCCTTCTATTCTGTGGATGAGATTTTAAATCAGTGCTATTGAATTATTTACTTTAAGGTATTTTTAATTAATTTGTAGAAAAATCATTAAATTAATTTTGTTAATTTGTTAACTTTTACGCTGTAAAATTATCCTGTTTACTTTTTAAATGATGTAATCACATATTGCATTTACATTTTTTGCTTCAACTTGACAAGTCCTCTTACGTATGTGCAGTATTTTGTACCTCTGCCATCATGGCAAATAAATTATTATTCTTATTGTATTTTTCTTTTATTTATTTTTTTGATATAATTTCGTTGTGCTCATTCGTTACCTCAAAATTGTGAAGAATGATTTGATTCAAATCTTCATCTACTACTACTACTACATATTTACATTACCAGCCAAAATCATTTTACAGACATCATTGCAATAATGGAATTATTTGTAGATGAAATTTGATTGAACTTCTTCATAGTTTGTAAGTAGTACTTATGAATTGTTGAGTGAAAGAATAGTAAGTGATTATGCTAATGCATCTTAGTCACTTATTGTTCGTTCACTGAACGATTCATAAATAACAAAACAATTTATTATGGCTGTGGGGATATATTTAAATTTCGCGGATTTTTCTTTAACAGGTTTCTGCATTACTATTAGTATTATTATACGGCAGGCAAATACAGATGGCGCAGAAACTTGCCACCATTTCTATATGCAAGAGTCGGCAGTCTATTTCCTTCCTTGTCTATGATCCAATTTGTTCTTTGTTGTCAAGTTGTCATTCGATAAATCATCGCCGCCAACCTAAATAATGTCAACCAAAGAAATTTTAATTCACCAGTTTTCTGTGGTAAAACAAATTCACGGTATAATCACAGTCTACATACAGTCATGTCACTGGCGCTAGTTTCGCGTACAAAATTCTTGGAAACTCGGGGAAGAATGCGCAGTAGTCGCGCTGTTTCTATTCGTTGTTTGGTTTACCGGCTTGGTTCGGGCAACTGCAAACACTGCAAGATTTTAAATTTAAATTGTTTGCGCCACGTAAGAATCAACGCACGGAAGAATGCGCAGTGGTTGCATTGAAGACACAAAGATCAAAGGTACCGACGCTAAGTGAACAGACTGTGTGTAGACTGTGATTCTACTACGTCTCTTGTGCTTGGTTTTTATTTAACTTACCTGGTGATTGATCTTGGAAATCAAAAAGATTGTATATTTTCCACAGAACTTTTACACACTACACACAGTTGGCGATTCATGGTAAATCACTGTTGCGTTGAATAATAAAAGAATAAATAAGTTTTACGAAGAGAACGCCAGTATTCAAACGCATACTGCGTCTTTGTTTTGGGAATTACCCATATACGCTTCCGAAGAATGACGCCATCTGTACTTAAAAATAGGTTCAAAAAGTAATACTAAAACAACATGAAAACGCAATCTGTAAAATAACTAACCATTTAACGACCTCTATGATTGGATATACAGAAGCATGCCTACCCCTTGCCTTTAACACCCTTGACCACAGTGTTGCCAGATTTGGCGACTTATCGCCAAAATGTAGAAATTCTGTACAACACTTTTTTGAACACGACTGTACATACTTTCGAATGTGGTAGTCGAAAAAAATATATGTACAGCCTCAATCAAAAGTAATGAAACGTTCAAAATCGAAACGCTGTAGTCAGAGTGCAATGGTGCCGAGTCAGAGAGAACGCAACGGGTTGCGGGGTTCCGAAGGAGTTCGGAAACATTCCTTAGCCATAAGGCTTCATCTCACTGGGTATCTTCTCTCTCTGACTACAGCGTTTCGGTTTTGAACATTTCATTACTTTTGATTGAGGTTGTACATGGTATTCAGCTATTCACTGAACAAATTCTCGGTCACAAGGTCACAACCTACTTGACCAGATTTTTATGTAGACACTAGTGATGGGAAGTTTCGTTACTTTTAAGTATTCGGTACTACTCGTTACTTCAGTATTCGTTACTTGGTATCCGTATCCGTTCCATACTCGATATTATGGACGGGTACTTTCGTTACTTTTAGGTAGTCGGTATTCGTTACTTTAGTCGGTACTGGATATCCGTACTCGTTTGCTACCCGATACTGGTTCGATACCCGAAACTAATTCGTTACTTGGAATTCATTGATTACCCGGTAATCGTTCTTTACTTTAGTTATAAGCAAATGGGCGGCTACGAGAACGAGTAAGAATAAAACAGTAAAAATAACAGGAACGGTAAATTAAGTTAATTAATTATAATTTTAAATAACTGACATATTATAAATTAAATTGGTATAAGTAAGTAGGTACTTATTTTTATAGTTACTAAATAACTATTTGATATTTATAACACATTGAATGATTTTAATACATTATGAACAAACAACCTTGGAAGTCTTAATATTTGTTTATAAAAATATTATAGGAAAAATATGAGTAATGTATACATACATATTACTCATATATTAAATGTTGTGCCTCTTAAAATTATATTTAAAAAAATATGTGAATTAAAAAATACATATCCTTTTTTGAATAACATTATACATATTTCAGACGATTTCTTTTGTCACTGATAATTTGAAAATACGCGTTTATAAAATAAATTATTATTATATATTTTATGTGCAGATGAAAAGATTTCTATAAACTAATTGTGACAAGTATGATTCTTTTTCACAATAAAAATAATTACGATGCTGCCGTACTAAACACAGTGCTGTATGTATATACCACCGGCCCATTTAAGTCAATAATAAGTACAAGCGAATGAAGTAAAAGCTAATCCAGAATCAATTAAGAAATGTCCGTAAAATAAAATGTAAATATATTTAAAAATATCGGTTTCAACGATGGACAGCCTTTGGTTTCCTAAAGGAAACAGATAACGCGATATTAATTAGCCTACTGATTTTCATTAGGGGCAGTATAATTATTAAGAATTTCAATATCGAACTATTGTTATTGCTCTTAATAAGAAAACACGTAATTTGTGCTATCTCAGTCAACAAAACTGTTTTGGAATCTATAAAAAATTATACACACGTACAGCGCGGTGGACCGTTTATGTTCAATAAACTTTATTAGTGGAAATTAAGTGCAAGTATTACTTAGGTTTTGCTTCATTAGCTTGTTGTACATACTTATTATTGACTTAAATGGGCGTGTGGTATATACAGCACTGTGATTAGTGCGGCGGCATCGTAATTATTTTTATTGTGAAAAAGAATCATACTTGTCACAATTAGTTTATAGAAATCTTTTCATCTGCACATAAAATATATAATAATAATTTATTTTATAAACGCGTATTTTCAAATCCTAGTGAAATTATCAGTGACAAAAGAAATCGTCTGAAATAAAATATTATTCAAAAAAGGATATGTACTTTTTAATTCACATATTTTTTTTAAATATAATTTTAAGAGGCACAACATTTAATATACGAGTAATATGTATGTATATATTACTCATATTTTTCCTATAATATTTTTATAAACAAATATTAAGACTTCTAAGGTTGTTTGTTGATAATGTATTAAAATCATTCAATGTGTTATAAATATCATATAGTTATTTAGTAATTGTAAAAAATATGTATCTACTTCTTTATACCAATTTAATTTATAATATGTCATTTGTTTAAAATTATAATTAATTAACTTAATTTACCGTTCCTGTTATTTTTACTGTTTTATTCTTACTCGTTCTCGTAGCCGCCCATTTGCTTATAACCAAAGTAAAGAACGATTACCGGGTAATCAATGAATTTCAAGTAACGAATTAGTTTCGGGTATCGAACCAGTATCGGGTAGCAAACGAGTACGGGTATCCAGTACCGACTAAAGTAACGAATACCGACTACCTAAAAGTAACGAAAGTTCCCGTCCATAGTATCGAGTATGGAACGGATATGGCTACCAAGTAACGAAAACTGAAGTAACGAGTAGTACCGAATACTTAAAAGTAACGAAACTTCCCATCACTAGTAGACACTCATTAGAAATTTCACCTTAAGAAACACATTTTTTGTTACATTGCGCTTTTAATAAATAAACATATCTTGTTTCCATTTCTTCTTTGTTTAGTATGAAAATGAAACAGTAAACATCGTGAAATCTAGTAGGTCATGGTATCGACAAGCACATCTCTATTAAGTGCTCCCGCCTTCCGCAAACGTCATTTTTTTTTCAATTGTTTCAAAAAGATAACCTATAATTTATTTTACTATGGACGACAACAAATTGGATAAGGCTTATTTCAGACACCTGAAAAGTACAAAGCAATGTGAGTTATCATTTTCACTGCGTGTGAAGCATGAGAAGTTTGGCTACATCGACGAAACCATAAAGTCTCTGCGTAAAGAAAAAGACACCATAGCCTCACTTTTGCAGCACACAGCCAACAAAATCGTTCATATCATAAAGACGAAAATTGCGGACGTCGTTAATAACGATGTAGAAATCAATGTGTCACTTACGAGAAACCAAGTTAGTATTGATGGTGACACTGAATGTCTGGATTTAGTGAATTATCGCAACAAAGTCAGATTAGTCGTCTTTAACAGATGTTACCGTGTCTTAGTGAATGCCCCAATTTTGAACAAAATATCCTTGCCCATTTTTATTTATGCAGAGTCAACAGTAGAACCTTCGTGCTTCAAGGGACTGTATGTCGATAGGAACTTGAGCAGGTTTACATGGAGTAGATCTGCAGATAAAATACAATGGACTGAAGTAGGTACTGACTTTCATTATACTACTACAACAGCTGATATCGGGTACTATCTGAAAATTCACTGCATTCCTAAAAACTCTTACAACGAAGGTCCTCCAGCAGAAACAATTTCAGAGAATGTCGTAGAAATAATTGATATTAAGGAAGAGATTTTTCCATTTGAAAGCAGACATGCACATACAAAGGAAAAAACAAAAGGAAAATGGTATATATTTTATTTTAATACGTGCTAGATTACAGTATAAAAATTAAATGTTAGTACTACAGGCTCTGGGCTTTTACATATCCATTATTTCTCAGTCTTTAATGCCCGTATGCACAGACACATGTTAGACTTAAGCAAAAGTAAACCTTTGTTTTGTAGAATGTAACTATGCGATGCACAATTTGATATGAAGTTAGGTTTAATTATCACTTTTTCCTTAAGTCTACCTTGAGACTTGTCTATGCATATGGGCATAAGAGTGCCATTTCATTTGAGAGTAATTATTGACAAGTACCTTTCAAAATGCTATTGTAGTACTCTCGGAAAGGTATCCATTGATGATGAACACTTGAAAGTACTATCAATAACATCTCAAGAGATACTTGAGGGACACTAGGGTGTCACACAATTTTGTTTAATTACCAAATATGTTCATTTCTAGAGATGAATAACTGAGTTAGTATACATTTTTTCTGATCAGAAAAAAGTGTCCTCCAGACTTTAAAAGCAGATATCTGCATTATTCAGAAAGGTTTCAGAATGTTGATTAATTAATTACTATAATAATTGCTAATTGTTTATCATGTTTTAACACATATTCGTGCTAGTATTTGATGCATTGTGAATTACATTAAAAGTTAAAAACTGAAGGTTTGAAATATTGATCAATTGACTTATATTTTACGAGATTCCGTTATTTGATTGTAACCTTTTGCACATTGTGCTACAGAAGCTCTTATATTACAGTGTTCGGATTGTGAGCTACAATGTTTTGGCCCAGCGTTACACTTTGGACGATCAATTTACGTATTGCGATCCAAAGTATTTGTCAATTGAATACAGAAAACAGCTGCTTTTGAAGGAAATTTTGGGTTACAATGCGGACGTAATTTGTTTGCAAGAAGTGGACGAATTCACGTATCGAAACTTCTTCAGAAGCGAATTTAACAATCACGGATATAAATGCATTTTTAATAAAAAAGGAAATAAAATACCTGAGGGCTTGGCATGCATCTACAATAAATCACGACTGAAGTAAGAGTTACAACAAAGGGAATAGTTTTAAAATTTTTATTTAATATGTATGTTTTTTTAGGCAGATGTCTCAGGCACACATTGTGTTAGCCAACGAAGTGAGAAGCAACCAAATATTCAGTGACATCTGGGGAATAATCAAGAAAAACAAAGATGTCAAAGAACTGTTTTTGAAGCAACAAACATCCTTGCAGGTGACAGCACTCAAATTAGACAAAACTGGAGAAGTTCTTCTGGTTGCAAATACCCATTTGTATTATCATTACGAAGCAGGTCATATTAGGTTACTTCAAATGGCAATAGCACTCAGATTTATTTCTAAGTGGTTTAAAAAAATCAAAACAGTAAGTATATTTATTACACCGAAGATCAAAATTAAGTTATGGGTTTACAGAATAATGAAGAAAGAATGTCTGTGATATTTTGTGGTGATTTCAACAGCAGGCCGGATTCGGGGGTTTACCACTTCATCACTGAAGGGAATTTAAATAATTGTATGGAGGAATTAGAAAAAAGTGAGTATGTTTGTTTACAACTGCATTTTTTTAATTAATTCAAAAACTAAGTATATTGTGTAATTCTCTTTTAAATATACAGTACATACAATTTTTTTTTTAAACAAATCAGAGCAGTTTTTAATTGTATTACTTTTAACAACAAATTACTAATTTCATACATTATTAATTTAGTCTTGTATAATTTTGAAGTTTAAAGTCTATTTTAAATTTATATGTTTACAGTTGGAAGTTTATCAATGATGAAAGTAATAAAGAAGGACTTCAACTTTGAAAGTGCATGTGGCACACCTCAGTTCACCAATTACACTGAAGATTTCAAGGGTTGTCTGGATTACATCTTTATAGAAAAAAATAAGTCGTTCGTCGCTAATATTGTACCATTTCCAGAGGAAACAGAGTTATCCGAATATGTAGCTCTTCCAAATAAAAACTTTCCGTCAGACCACATTGCTTTAGTGGCAGACTTACACCTGTAATTATTAAAAAAAACTAAAAAAAAGTGATTTATTGTTACATAATTATGTGTGTATTTCAAATTTTTTAAGACATAAATATTTTGGCGTTATGTTAATTTTTTATTTTTCTGATCTGGAAAACAGTATCCGCAGATTTTTTAATTTGTCTTTTAAACTTAAAAGCTATTACAAAATTGAAATTAAATGAGGAAAATTTCAGACTCTTCAACAATTATAAAAAATGTAATTCAAGGGCAATTTGATTCAATATTGTTAAGTAACTGGCGCACTATCACATCAAGTGTTTCTGATGGTACCATAGTCTTAACATCATCAGTACAGTTGTATGGGTAACTATGACTCGACGCGTACATTTCCATTTCTGATTCAGTTTCTTCCTCAATGCAAACACTCAGCTTTGACTGTTGTTCTCTTAATCTGACGGGTTTGATACTCGTCCTGCTTTTTGGCACGCACTTGAATTTGATTCCAGTTTCAGGATCTTCATAATAATCATCGCGTACTATAAAATCTACAGTTGTTTTGCTGATGCAACTTTCTGAACTACTAAACTGTTGTGGAACTCGTAGCTTCTGATTAATTGACTTCTTCAAGGCTACACTGGTTTCACTGGGAATTATTCTAAGAATATCTTTTTCTGCTTGTGTCAAGAGCTCAGTTTTTGTTGAAATACATGAAGTAGTATCACTACTCAGGCTCACCGTATCAATTTCACGCCTGCTTATGCTCGTATTCACAGTTGGAATGCTTATATTACTTGATTTGCAAATTGTTATTCCCGTACTAGTAGTACTAGGTTGAAGAAGTGAAACTGAACTCATTGAGCATGACGACGGACAAATAAATTTACGTTCGTTTGCATTTATAACAACGCTCTTGTTATGTGGAAATTCCATATTACTTTCTGTTGAACATGAATCCATCTTGAATGTGACTTCTGAAGACTTCATCATAGGAGTTTTCCTGAAAATGTTGAATAAACTACGGGTAGATTTTGGCACTGGATTTTGAATTATGCTCGTGGTGATTTTAGTTTTAAAAATCTTTGAAAAAAGCAACCGGTGAGACCTTGTCTTAGGCAATGGCAGAATCTGAGTGTTGGATAAAGTTTTTGCTGGAAGAGAAGCTTCCCTTTTTAAGACCTCATCGAATTTTTCTATATTTGGCAATCGTATAAAGTATTTTTCTCGTTTAGTTTTTGTTCCTGATTCTACTAGTAACAAATCTGAATATTTTCTGTGCATAACGCTTTCTTTTTCTTCAGTAGCGTCATTGTTTTTACTCAGTTTCGTTTCAAGTTGCTTCTGCAAAAACGCTATGCTAGAAATTAAAAACAGGTTTCCGTTGTTTGGTTTGCAAAGCCCTTCTTCAATATTGAAGTCTTCAGCGATTCTACAATTCAGCAGTTGTGATACAGGTGGAGGAACGTATTGAGCTGATAGTTGATGTTCCATTCCTCTACTATTGGAGTGATAAGTTCTTGCAATTTTAATAGCATCCGAACAATGGTGTTTTTTCTTGGACAATAATTAGCATTTGATTTTGAAAGTTGTAACGAAGAGTACCTACTAACCAACAACTCATTACTTATAAAAAAAATAAAAAATATGTCACATTTTTAACAAGCATTGATACTTCAATTTTGACACTGAAATGTGAGTGAGAAAAATTACTATTAGTAGCGTTTTCGATTCACTGCTCTAGATCACACGTGGATCACACTCAGAGTATCTCCATCTTCTATTATTGCATGAGGTTAAAAGAAGATATTTTGAAAGTACTTTAAAGCAGTGAATTAATTGGAAACACTATAAAAAAAGTAAAATAATATAAAAAATCAGAAAATTTGCAAAATACCCTGAGATCACATCATTAAATTGTTAACCAAACTAAGGGCATAACACAGCAATATGTATACAGGGTGATTGAAATTCGAGGGCCAGCTTAGGGATCTCGCGCTTATTGTAAGAGATAGAGAATCGATTAAATGAAGGCAAAGATGCGATATTTCATGGTGATTAATAATCTGTTACGATATTTGAAATATCTCAAACGGTTTCTTCACAATTGAAGAAAAACTAAAAATTGCAATTTTCGAAAATTGAACATAACTTCTTTATTTATGATTTTTTTCAGAATCTGTAAAAACATTCCTGAAGCAACTTTTTACGCTTGATTGAACACAGAGAAAAATGACAAAGTGAAATTTTACACAATATTGTGTAAAATGGAGGTGGAGGTGTAGAAAATTTAAAAAATGCAGATATATTTCCAGCTCTACCTTAAGGGGACGATTCATTTCAAAATGGCGGGAAATGCTTCCTATGTAAATAATAGGAAGAAAGAACTTCGACATTTTTCAAAATTTAGGCACTAGTTTGACTTGAAAATGGATGTAAAATGTTCTACAAAGTATAAGCTACGACGTGATCTATTTTTAAACTGAAATGGACGTTAAAATCACGGTCCGTACGTGGAAATTACTTTGAAATAAATTAACAAAACAATCGATGTCATTAAGAGGCCTTTTACTAAGCGCTAATTTTTAAAAAAGTTTTTCTGAGTAACCATTGTAAATTATAAGCTCAAATTTTCAGTACGCATTCGTGAGACAATTATCTAGGTCTCACGTTGACATTTAAAAAAAAAATTTATGAAAAAATCAAATCGATATCTCAAAAACTATACAAAATTTTGAGAAAAACGAAAATGTGAGACCTAGATATGATGTTCTACAGCATATTTAAAACAAAAATCAGTTGTGAATTTAATAATAGCTGAGAAAAACAGCTTCAAAATTTTCGGGAAATATCGTCGTTGTAATACAGCGCCTCTAACGGAGAGCTGTCTAAACTACAAATTTCGAAGCCACGGCTTCCTCGATTAATGAAGCCCAGTATGGAGTGTGCTTCACAGGGTTGTCAGTATGGGCGATTTGTCGCCAATTGGGCTACCTCTAACATACGTTTTGCGACATAAAATACTACTTAGCGACAGGCGACTTTTTGGGCTACACTGAAGCATAATTTAGGCGATTTGGGCTACTCAAGCTGAGTTCGTTTATTCAACTCCGCTCACTCTATTTACTCTTTTCGTGTTTTTTTCTCGCTTCTACATGTGTCAAACAACTTCGTAATTACTCTAATTTTGTTCCATCTGCACCGTGTGAATAACCGATCTCAGCTTTAAACAATGCTAAAATGAATTGAGAAATCAGAAATATGCTCAGCGACTCAGGATAATCAAACTTACATAAGTTGTTTTTATTTGAATGTTGCCTTAATGTAGAAAACAGATTAATTTTTTTATTATATACCAATCGATTGATAGGTAAAACAGCTTTGCTTTTCGCAGCCGCAGGTCACGTTGTATTCTTAACTCAGATTGATAAGATCGGCATATAATAAAAAATGTGATCTTTTAGGTAGTGGTGTCCTAAATAGAGAAAATGAAGACATTAAGGCCCAATTGTACAATTCCAGCTTAACTTTAAGCCGAAGCTTAAACTCTTAACAACAATTATTGAAATAGTCGTTGCTATGGGTTTAAGCTTGGGCTTAAATTTAAATTGGCATTGCTTGTGTCTAACAGAATCCAGCCTTTGAAGTGGCTGCATGTTTTTCTACAGCATTGACATTAGACGACAGCGCTGTATAAAGCGGCTGCAGAAAATTGCAGCCAAGAATTTTTCGCTGACTGCTGTTAAAGCGCTTTCGAGAAACAAATTTTGTAGGTTATATTTTTAAATACATTTTGTACCAGAGTGTTTAGTATTACATGTCTTTTATAGGTGTAGGTACTGAAAATTCATAGAATTGACCATTTTATTTCTGTGTAAAGTTGCTATTTTTTGAAATGAGCATTTATTGAAACTTCAGATTAATCTGATAAGGTTAGAGTGACATCAGCGTTCACTTAAACCGTCTAATACGTTTGCAGCAGGTCAGTTGGCGCTTGAAGTCACATTGCTGAAACGCTGAATCCTGTTAGACATAAGCATTGTATCTACATCTGGGCATAAGTGACAGCTTGGAAAAATTTTGGCCTAATAAATAGCCGGCCATTCAAAGAAGCTAAGTATGTACATTTATAAAAAAATTCCCTAGTGATTTGACATTTGTTTATTCTGCCATGAATATTCCAAACTGCGACGGTGCGACTTCATGTCTTTATAAAAGGTGCGTTCGTTTATCCATTCCGTGTAGGGTTGGAGTAAAAGTAGAATGAGAGGGAAGCTCTTTTGATACAAGTTAAAGTGAGAGAGAAGTGCGAAAAGAGTAATAAATATTGTGAAAGGAGTTGAATAAACGAACGCAGCTAAAGTAGGCGATTTGGGCGACATCAGTTACTGTGGTTGGCGACTTGAAATGTGAAAATACTGGCAACCCTGGTGCTTCATCCGGCTAGCTGCATTCTTAGTTCAAAGCTTTTTTTCTGTGCTTAGAGGGAGCTACAGTACAGTAAAACATCATTTGACATTTCTTATTTGTCAAGTCACGATTTCAAAGTTGATTTTGGATGATGTTGAAGTAAGTCATGATCATAAGTTTATTAGTGCTCTTAAATAAGTTGTGTAATGGCAGCAGTATCAACACGATCAGCAATGATCGTTTATTAAGCTTTGGTCTGGCTGGCTTCGGCAATGGTTATTGTGATGGGTGTTTGCATAACGATGAAATCTTCAATTCTGACTATGAATTTTGATGTGATTGAAGCATAAAATTTAATGCTAAGTGGAAGACACCTTTAAGCATTGCAAGTTATGTGTATTTTGTACATTTGAAAATAATTTATTATTAGTTTGCAATTTGTGTTTGCAGATTACAAACATTTGTTAACAGTGGAGGTATTAATTTCGATATAATAATGTTACAAATATTGGCGTTGTGCAGTTCACATGAGAACATGGGATTACCACTGAGATATGAGACAATTACTCTTTTTAAAATTATTTCCAGTTCTTGTTTAGGTAAGCTTGGTAATATCTCTAGGATAACTTGTATTACATAATGAATTAAGCCAACAAACTTTTCAGAGGGATAATTCAGTTTTCCTCTGTCCTGGTTATAGATCAAGTCAAGGAGAGGACTGGTTTTCTTGCAAGAATCATCATGCAGAGTAAACAAACATGAATTACATTCCACAGACTCTAACTTTCATGATTAAATATCCGCATAAAAATGCAATTGCTGCAGATTCAATCGAAAGAGAACCTAAATAACTGCCTTCAAACTCCCTCATCATCTCCAATTTCTTAATTGTTATCTCGCTTAAGGTAATGCTAATTTCATTATCTTCTAAATTTTCCTGAATATTTCCAAGTTTTGCAGTGCTGGCATAATGAACTTTACTCATCGTATTACTGGTGTTTACATTTTCAATCAAACCACTTTTTAAAATTTGCGGAAGTGCATATTCAGCTGCTCTACAATCAGTCAAGTCATTTGAACCACCATGAAGTCGAATATTTGCAAAAATGGATTCGACAGCATCAGAACTAAAACACCTGGTTAACACATAATGAAAATTTAAATCACGAATCAAATATGGGATGCAGAGAGATGTGCTTCTGTGTGTGAAAACTAAAGCTTCTGCTGTTTCGTTAGTTAATCCAGCCATACCTGCTTCTCTTGATGTAAACTGTATGTCAGCAATAAAATAGATGAATTCATTAAGCAGCCATGAAAGACGTGCATCTTGAATATCTGTGTATGGAGCAGTGTTAGGTTCTCTTTGATGGATATATTGAGTTTTATTGCTGACATCGTGAAGTTGAAAGTATTTGTACATGTTTTCCATATATTTTACTGTTGCAATGCAGTCTTTGAAGTGAGAATATTCTGCACCACCATGATGAATAAGATAGTTCAAAGCTGCTGTTACTTGAGGAGAAAACAAATTAACAGCCAAATTAACTTTCATTTTCTCTAAATTAGAAGGGTAAAGATGTTTCTTTGTTAAGTATCTAACTGGTTTAATCACAAGGGTTCTTGAATTTCAGCCAAATCAAAGAGGTATTTAGCTGAAATTATACCATCGGATGATGTCATGTCATGAGCCAGCATTAAATTTCTCGCATTTTTTATTGCATGGCAATGGTCAAAACTGAAGAATAGCTCAAGTCCAGGATTGTAAGGATGCGAAACAACATTTTTAAGCATTCCATTGCCGAAATGCTTGAAAAGAGCTACATGGGATCTGTGGTTATCAGCTACCATTCTTATCACGATAAAACCACAGTCGGACAGTAATTTTAAAACGTCTAATGTTAATTTGTATAAATCTTTGCTGTTTAAATGTCCATGAAAATGATAACTTGCTGGTATTATATATTTTGTTGACATTCCCTGAATTACGTAGCAAAGCAGTTGATTAGCAATAACAGGTTTATTTCCTATTTCATCATGAGATTGAGGAATAGTCTCTAAGCCAAATATACGATCTTCTGTTTTGGAATAAAACACTGCTTCACGTACTGCCATGTCGTCAAGAATTAGTGAACATACTCTCTCTGAGGCACGTAATGTTTTAATTTCTGATGTTAAGCGATCCTTGATTAAATTTTTGTTGTCAGTTCCCATATATTTCTTTAGAGTGGTATGACTTGGTAACTTAAGTAACAATTTTCATTACGGAAAACCAGACCGATATTTACTTGATATTAGCAATATTTCAGCGATACTGCAAATAGCATAAAATTTAAAAAAATCAGGAAATACGAACTTAGCTTTAGGCTAAAGAAAATGCTAGAAACAAAACACATTTTTACATAAATAAAAATATGTATATATTTTCAGAATAGCATATTTGCACATATAGGTAAATAAAAATAATTACTCTGATAAAATGTTAATAATAAATAAAATTCTCTCTAAAATAAATAAAGTATGTAAATACAAAAATAAAATAAATATTCCATTTAAATGGTAGATAATAAAATTCACAATAGGTTATTTGCTTTTCAAAACAAGTCTGTACAGGATGTCCCATTTTCGATAGTATTCCATAGGTATCTTCGTTAATAATGAAAATAGAAAAAAACCGAGCACGCAATATTGGGTCAACTTTTTATGCTAATTTGAATGGCCAACTTAAAAATTTGCTGTTCCCTACCATTTTCGCGGTACAGTTGAAAAACGAAAAATTCCTCAAATTTTCAAACGCCCATATTTTTTTTATTTTTAAAGATATCGAAAAATGATAAAGGCATTTTTTATTCGACTTTTAACATAGATCATGATTCAAGCAGAAAAAATACCCTTTTTAATGATGTCAAAGCCAACTATGGCTTCCATTAAAAAAAAAAGACATTAGTTGTGGTTATATCTCGGTTATTATGAACTTTTGGTGCGATTTGATTAAAGAATCATGATCTACGTTAAAAGCCGAATAAAAAATGCCTTTATCATTTTTCGATATCTTTAAAAATAAAAAAAAATATGCGCATTTGAAAATTTGATGAATTTTTCGTTTTTCAACTGTACCGCGAAAATGGCAAGGAACAGCAAAGTTTTAAGTTGGCCATTCAAAGTAGCATAAAAAGTTGACCCAATATTGCGTGCTCGGTTTTTTTCTATTTCCATTATTAACGAAGATACCATCGAAAATGGGACATCCTGTACAGTAGATCTAATGTACAAAAATACTGTAACGAAAGCGAAAGACACATTTTTCAAGAAAAATGACACAAATTAGAATTTTTCGAACTTAATTTTGTAGTGTTTTTAAACTTTAAAATTTGAATTTAAAAATAGTACTTTTTCCACATTTTTCGGAGAGAGACGATTTCGGCGGTCGGATAAAATCAGTCCAGCGCGTGAAAATAATCGTTCACATGGCACTGACGTCGCAACAACACATAATTTTTCTTTAGCAACTAGACTTAAATGAGGATAATTATATTTATGATCTCGCCACCACTTCAGCGGATTTTGCTGCTTAGGCAGTAAATCATCTTCCATGTATCGTTGAAGTTCGATTATTGCCTTTGATATATTGGAGACTTTTGTTTGTGATGAAGATATATTTTTTTGAAAACTACTCCAAATCGATAACTCATCATCATCTTCGTCATCATTATTATTAAGTTCATGTTCTTCCCTATCAAGATTGGACGTTTGTGCTGCAGAATTTTGCAACTGCGTTCGAGTTATTTTCGACGTCAAGGCAGTTTGAACTATTCTTTTCGCGTTTTCAAAATTTGTTTGGTCTTTAAAACCAAAATTTTTAAAACGTGGGTCAAGAAATGTGCACACTGAATATATACTGTTCTTCTCTATGTTTCCAAATCTCTCCAGTAAATCAGCATTTATAATTGAAATCATATTTTCAATGGACTTATGAAATTTTTTTGTTTTTAGAGTAGCGTAAACTGATATTAATCCATTCACAAGGGGCACAACTAAAGGTCCAGTTAGGTACTTTTCACCACTAATATCTTTACTTGCGCGTTCAAGAGGTTTTAGAATTTTACACCGTTCCTTCAAAAGTTGCCATTCTTCACTGCTTAATATTGGCAAGTTTTTATCAATGACAGCTACTGTACTTTTTACGGCATCCTCAAGCTGTACGAACCTTTCTACCATGTAATACGTAGAATTCCACCTGGTGGAAAGATCTTGTATAAGTTTTAATGGCTGCATACCTTGATTATCTTGGTACTTCTTCAATTTTTCAGTAGCAATGCAGCTCCTTTTAAAGTGAGCTACAATAACTTTAACTTTTTCTTCCAAAAGAATTGAAATCGTCTTTTCCACTTTGAGAACATTTTGAACAACTAAGTTAATAGTATGGGCTAAGCACCCGAAATGCTTCAAATTTAATTTAAACACTGGGTTTGTTAAGGCACTTTTAATATTAGATGCATTGTCTGAAACAGCTATGAGTATTTTTTCTTTAGCTATATTCCAGTTGTCTAACATTTGCAATATTATATTTGCTAAATTTTGACTAGTATGGGAGCCTTCTGCCACTGCACAATTCAGTAGCAAGCATTTATATTCAAAGAAATCATCTATAAAATGGAGTGTAATAGCCATAAAACTATCTTTGTTTATGGAACTCCAGCAATCGGTTGTCAGAGAAAATGTTTGTGCACTTTCAGTAAGTTGTTTAACTTTATTTGAACAAGCTTCATATGCTGCAGGAATTAAAGTTTTTGAAATATATTTACGAGTGGGTAACTCATAATTAGGATTTAAGGCCTTTACAAACTCTCGGAATCCTTCGTCTTCAATCACACTGAAATTATCAGTAATACTTTTTTGAGTATTCAGGCGGCTTGGAAAAAGTGAAGTTACGGAAGATTGAATGAGTCGCTTTTTAGCCGCGGAATGCTCATTTTCATTCGTTGACGATTTTGTTGTGGTAGTTACTTCTGTATTTTGACATTGATTAGAAGTTTCAATTGTTGCATTGATGCCTGGTGTAGAGACTGATGGCTGCATCAAATTTACTGTTGGGTGACTAGTTTTCATATGTTTCTTTAAATTGGAATTGGTGGTCTTGAAAGAAATTTTTTCTTGCAGATATTGCACGTTGCAAAATGCTCGTTCGGAATGGGTGTGAAACAATTCCACAGTTCACTACGTTTTTGTCTCGAACCCATTCTTAAAATTATAATTTAAAGTTTCAAATCTTTTTCACTTTATTGTATCCGGATGAAATAGAAATAACATAACAAAATACACGCTCTTTTACGGAACTGCATATATAACATATGTATAATCTAATTAATTAATCTCTTTGAAAACTGTTAAAAACGGCACAAAGGCTTATTTAGGGAGTATGCGCGACGATTGGACGAGTTCATCTTTGGAAAATTGGAGATGTATCCAGTAGAAATTGTTGTTTGCTTTTTGTACTAGATACACCCCCAAATTTCAAAATTTGAACTCGTCTAATCGTCGCGCATCCTCACCAAATTTATCTTTACAAAACGGTTAATCTAGTTTCGCAACACTTTATTCAGAACAAACTTATATTATTATTATTACTTTGCATATTATTAGCAATATCAATTAATTAAAAAAATAATAATTAAATAATCTTTATTTGAAGTAATACCGAATCGAGATTAAAATTTTAAAACTCCACTATTCATACGGAATAACTACTCATACCCTTGTCGAAAACAACACAATAATTTGCTCTCGATAAAAAACTGATCATCCATAGGCCTAACAGCGACGCAGCAAAGGCGATCGCTATGAATGCTATACGAGCGTCAAGTGTAACCGGGAGAGTTTAGAAGCGCCAATACAGTTTTCTTTAGTCACCGGTCGCTGGTTTTATGTTACACAAGTCGCCGGTAGTTCCAGCGACCAGCGAGTAACAGCGACAAAGTCACCGGTAACGATATATCGCCCATCTCTATTACGATCTGGTCAAAGACCAATGAGCAATTTAAATTTAACCTAAGCTATTAAATGAATTGTTAATTTAAGGTATACTCATTAGTGTTCCTTAGTTTGTCCTGTTATGTTTTTACTAATAACTAACGTACACTACACTATGCTCTGCTTTTACTTTTGCACTAGCACTTTCACACTAACTCGAACGGCTTTGTTCTTCTTAGTCTTCTTACTATTCCTGCATTATCAAGTAGCTGGATTACCTCGATATTTACATGTTTGTGGAGTCTCTCTTCATCACTCTTGGCAAATCTCTTGATTTCACTATTCACAGTTTCTATTCCCAGGTCTCGGTGTAGGTCACTGTTACGGACATACCAAGGAGTATGAGCGATGTTCCTTAACACTTTATTTTGGAATCTGGATAACTGCGATATTGCTTTGTTTAGTACAACCCCACAGTTGGATACCATAAGTCCACACAGGTTTGAGTATCTGTTTATAGAGTAATAGCTTATTATGCAGAGACAATGCGGAGTGTCTCTCAGTCCCGGATTAAAAAATTTGCCGCTTTACGCACGCTAAAATTGCCGCCCCGAAATGAAGAAACTAAATTTGTATCACAAAATCTTTTAAGCGGACACTAAATCGCGCACTATACACTTAACGTTTCGCGGTCGTTCGACAGCTTCGTTAAGTGTATAGTGCGCGATTTAGTGTCCGCTTAAAAGATTTTGTGATACAAATTTTATCGGACAAGAACCAACTGTAAAGAAGAAACTAAAATTAAAATTTGCCTTGTCAAAATTGTTTCCGTCGTGATTTTTGAGATGCAAAGTCATTAATTGTAGATCCAAAATCAATATTCACTGTTAAGTCACTTTCTATGGCTAGAACTGGTAGTGAATTTAACCTGTCTTCTCCCATAGTAGTCTGTAAATATGATTTTATACGCTTTAACGCTGAAAATGAACGTTCAGCCGAACAAACACTAACTGCCATTGAAACAAATATACGAAGTGCGATATCAACGTTAGGAAACACAGTATGTAAATTTTTGGTTCGCATTAATGATAATAAGTCAATCGCCGAATATTTTTCACTTAAGTCACATTCTTTTAATAATTCAGAAAAATGTATGCATTCTGTTGTGAAAGTTATTTCCAAATCATTTTTATAATATTCTTGTAAACAATTAGCCTTTTGGATCAACGTTTCTTGTGAACAATTTTTCATTGTATCTGGCGTTCTTGATTGATCCATGTCATCATTTCTAGATTCCGACTGATTGTCGTGCAAATTCGAAGCACTAGCACAATCTCTAGTTCCCGCTTGTTCATTTATATTTTCCGGCGCGGATGTACAGTAGGGGACAATAAACTCCGGGCATGTCATTTGCACAATGTAAACCTCACTTTGATTGCTTTCATATTTTTGACGTTTAATGCATGTCAGTAGTAATTCTGACGTTTGATTCAAGTTTTATTTATTTATTTTGATAGAAATATAACCTCAATAAAAGCCTGATTTACCAAATTTGTCGAAATACGCACGACATGTTAAAATCTTGCGCGGATTTTATTGTCCGCTACTGTACCATCGTAATCAGAAAACCCGACTTCTAAATTTTGGTTGATTGAAGCTTGCTTCAAAATGAACTTTTGTCATTTTGACATTAATATTATTTTCACAAAACAAATAAAAATACCCCAATTAAAAGCAATTCAAAAGGCAATAATTCAAACGCCATTGCAAGACGATATCAGCATTCGAGCAGTTGCAACTGAATTAGCTGTTAGCGCCAGTACCGTTTTGCCAAAAGTAATGTTACACAACTAAATTTTTTTGAAAATGGAAATATCTGTTTCACTTCGATATAGTCGTTTTTTATGATTACGACGGTACTTGGTTTTGTCAAAAAATAGTTATCAAGTTTATAAATCTTGTCTAAAGCACTCTGTTGTACACTTCGCTTTTTCTCTGAAAGTGCTTTATACTGAGCACCACTCAACCTTTTTCGACCGTCACTCATAATTAAAAATTAAAATTTTTACTCTAATTTTTGGACGCAACATGTTTCAACAAACTACATACATCCCTTGGCGCGATGAGTTATTTACATACTACGCTACTGGCGCAATAGGCGGCGCTAAGTGTCCTGTTCTACCAACTTTGTTATTATAAATGAAAAAGCAAGATCCCTCTTTCTTTAAATGAGCTAAAAACTATTGAGAAATGGAAATAAGAAAACATCAAATTGTCTTCCAAGGTTTGGAAGACAATTTGCCGCTGAGAAAAATTTTAGCCGCCCTGTCATGTTAAATTAATAGTCTCAGATTTTGCCGCCTCCAGAAATCTGCCGCTGTACGCACGTGCGTATTTTGCGTATAGGGTAATCCGGCACTGGTGTCTCCCAATCAGCCAGTACATTTTTCTGTATCTAATATCAAGCTCTTCTCTTTTCTTTTTGACATGCGCTTTCCAGCGAAGCTTGGCATCTAGTGTTATACCTAAGTATTTTGCTGTATTTGAGTATGGTATTTGTTTATTGTTTATTATCACAGGGATATGATGTATCTTTTTGTTCGTAAAGTTCACATGTATTGACTTGGTTTCATTCAGTTTAATTCGCCATCTTCTTGTCCAGGTATTAATTTCATTGACAGATGTTTGTAATTTTTCTGTGGCCTTTTCAATATTTTTTTCTACCGCTAGAATAGCAGTGTCATCTATAAAAGTAGCTATAGTGTCGTGTCCTAATTTTGGAATGTGGCAAGTGTACAAAAGGTACAGGACCGGCCCTAGTACACTTCTTTGTGGTATCCCAGCTTTTATTTCTTTTAGTTCTGAATATGATTCTTCCTGTTTTACTCGAAAATGTCTGTCTGATATATATGATTTGAGTATTTGAGAATACTGTTTTGGGAGGAATATTTTTAATTTATAGTTTAACCCATCGTGCCATACTTTATCAAATGCCTGTGCCACGTCTAGGATTATTGTAGCACAAATTTGTTTTTCTTCTAAAGATTTTTCAATTATGTTTGTTATCCTATGAACTTAATCAATAGTGGAGTGTTTATTTCTGAATCCAAATTGATGTGTTGGTATTAATTCTTTTTCCTCTATTATTGGCGTTAACCGTTTTAGCAGCAACTTCTCAAATAGTTTTGATATAACAGGTAGTAGTGATATAGGCCTGTAGGATGAGATTTCGTAAGGTAATTTACCTGGTTTCGGAATCATTATGACCTCTGCTATTTTCCAGAGACGGGGTACATATTTTAGTCTAAACGCAGTATTGATTAGGTGCGTTAGTTTTACTACGGCTTTTCCGGGTAGTTGCTTTAGAATTTCTCCAGTTATTAAATCGAATCCGGGGGCTTTTTTCGCATTGATATTTTCTTCTATTTCCTTGGTTACTTCTTTAGGTGTGGTTAGTATAATTTCACCTTCCTCTTGTACAAGATTAACCCAATTCATTTCTTCTGCTTGTTCTTGTTCTGGATGGGGCTGAAATGTTTTTTCTAGATGATTGGAAAACGTTTCAGTTTTTTGTGTATTATTTTTGGCCCATTTCCCATCTTCTAGTTTTATTGGAGGAACCTGCATTATTGGTCTTTTTAATTTCTTGGTTGCTTTCCAGAGGGAATAATCAGTACTGGTGTCATCCGTTAGTTCCTTCAAATAGGCATTAATAGATTCATTTTTAATTTAGTGAATCTCTTTTAAGATTTTGAGTAGCATTATTTAGTTCAGTTTTGTCTCGTGGGTTTCTAGTCTGCTGCCATTTTCTTCTTAGTTTTCTCTTTTCTGCGATTAGATCCCTGATTTCTTTTGGATAGTTATTTCTCTTTGTTCTTCGTTTGATTTCTGGTGTATTCTCCCATGCTGATTGTTGTACATTAGTGACAAATATTTCCACTTCTTTATCAAGTTGTTGCTCGTTTCTCAGTGGGACGGACAAGTTAATCCTTTCTTCAAGATTTCGTTTAAAATTTTCCCAGTCAGTCAGTTTGTTAACTAGTGTTGGATTATTTTCTTTATGTATGGCGTTCTCGCTAAATATTAATAATATAGACGAGTGGGCAGAATTCATGTCCCATCCTTCCTCTATTTGCAAGAAATTTGCAGGTATATTCTTAATTAAATAAAAGTCAATAAGATCAGGTATCTTATTGGGATCACTTGGCTAGTAGGTAGGTTTACCTGTTGATAATGGTTCGCACTTGTATTCTTTAATTGCTTCGAGCAGTTCTCGACCTTTAGTTGTGGTCAATCTTGATCCCCAGTGCGCATTTTTTGCATTGAAGTCTCCTCTAATAACAAACCTATTTCCTTGTTTTCTCAAGAAGGCTAAGTACTGGTCTTTTTTGATCGAATGTTTTGGTGGACAATAGATACCAACTACGGTAACTGCATAATTTCTAGTTTTAATACTAACTGCCGTGGCTTGAGTTTCTTCTGTTTCATATTTAGTTTCTTCATGATGAAGAAGATTTTCTTTGATTATTATAGCACTACCTCCTTTAGCAGTATTTTCAGGATGTATGGTATGATATACTTTCCATCCTCTGAATTTAATATATGATTGTTTTGTAAAATGTGTTTCGGATATTAGGCACACATCTAGGTGGGCGATACGGGAAATTGTGTATCGAATTTCGATACGATTTCTGTATCGAGTATCGGCTACCGATACGTATCAATACATCGAATATCGATACGTATCGAATATCGACCACCAATACGTATCGATATGTATCGAAATATCTGATCGATATGTATCGATATATCGATACGTTTCGAAATATAAGACCGATACGTATCGAAATATTGAACAGAGGTTTAAAACAAGAATTGAAGACTGGTGCAAAAACCGGGTAATCCAGTTTTTGCTTAAAAAATACGAGATGAAAAATAGAGCTGGAATAAATTTAAATAATAACGCCGAATATTCGACCATATAAATACAAATAAATAAATAAAATGTTTAGTTAGTCTGTAATTCGATATTTCAATACGTGTCAGTATATCGATATTCGATACGTATCGATATTCGATATCCGATATTTCGATACGTATCGATATTCGATACGTCGATACAGCTGAAAATGTGTATCGATACAGCTGGCGTATCGATATATGGATACATCGACCCAACCCTAATGTCAAGGACTGCTTGCAACTCACTTTGATGTTGAAGCAAACAATTGGCATTCCATGCCATTATCCTAAGTTCATGCGCCATTTTTCTGCTAGGGAATAGCTCCTTTGGCGCTATGTTTTAATCGGATTAAACGTTCTTCGAAATTGTCCAGCTTGTTCAGAATTTTTTGTAGATTAATCTCAATAATACTACTCTGCTTGTTCATTTTGTTCTGTGCAGTCACAGTTGCTTTTCCTGCTACAACTTGGTTGTATAATATTAGGGGGTGTCCGGAAAACAGATTTAAACAACCAAACGTCGGGTCAAAATGAAACGCGGTGCTTGTGTTAGGTTAGGGACGGGCACGAGTCCAAGGACGAAGTACGCGAGACACTCGCGTCGGGTAAGAGTGAGACACTCACTCGATGGACGGAGTACACGAGACACTCGTGTCAGGTAAGAGTGAGACACTCACTCCAAGGACGGAGTACACGAGACGCTCGTGTCAGGTAAGAGTGAGACACTCACTCTTAGGACGGAATACACGAGACGCTTGTGTCAGGTAAGAGTGAGACACTCACTCAAAGGACGGAGTACACGAGACGCTCGTGTCAAGTAAGAGTGAGACATTCACTCAAAGGACGAAATACACGAGACGCTCGTGTCAGGTAAGAGTGAGACATTCACTTAAAGGACGGAGTCTACGAAACGCTCGTAGTGGGAGGGGGGGGGATCGGATGGGGTATACTAGATACTTGCGTGGAACAAGCAGGACATCTGCTAACGGCTTACCGGTGAAGGACGGAGTCGGAATACTGTACTGGTCGCGAGCGCGCTTAAACAACGAACTGCTTGAGCTCTACCCGGAACTCGTTTAAATAGCCGCAGGAGTGGAAGTAGAGCCCCCTACTCTATAACTCCCTATGCGCTATGCGCAAACGAAACGTAAACTCATCTGTTTATGTATCATATCTTTAAGATCTTAGTATCATGGGTAAATGATAAATCATTAACTATTTCGTCAATATCTCAATGAAATCGCGTGGCGCCGCGACATTTGTCGCGTGCATAAAAGTACCTATCATAGACAAGGAAGGAAATAGACTGCCGACTCTTGCATATAAAAATGGTGGCAAGTTTCTGCGCCATCTGTATTTGCCTGCCGCATAATACTCACTTTTAAACTTTTTAGAATATTACAACTTCCTCCATTCCAAATTTCACAAGTTCGGCACAAAACGTAGCGGTGAACGCCGTTTCCTTTGTGATCTTCGTCTCTTCAACGTAGATTCAAGAGTCGTGGGCAGTTTTGTTTCTTCCGGTTCAGAAAGACAACTTTTCTTAATGTTTTGCTTAGGTTGTTGTTCGTTCTCATTATGTGAAATTCCTATTTTCCTCATTTGATTTTGATGTCGACGATGACAACCTTTTGGAGACTCGACAAGATACAGCATTTGACCCAGACAACGTATTATTCTACCCTTTATCCAGTAGGACGTGTTGTGATGATACATTTTTATGTAGACTATATCGTTCTTGGAGAATTTTGTTGAATATTCTGATATCGTATCTGATGTTGAAGTCATTAACGAAAACTGAGTTCGAAATTCACGACCATGCAAAAGCTCTGCAGGAGTTTTTTCAGTGTTAGGATTTGGCATTGTTCGGTAAGTGAATAATAGTTTTTCAAGTGCAACTTGCTTGTTTACTCCTCCCCACATGCATTTGTTCATGGCTGTTTTAAAAGTACGTACAAAACGCTCTGCTTCTCCATTAGAAGCAGGATGGAAAGTTGCAGTAGTGAGGTGACAAATACCATTTAATTTACAAAAGCATTGAAATAAATTCGATTTAAATTGTGTTCCATTATCAGATACTATAGTTTCTGGCAATCCTTCCATAAGGAAAATTTTCCGTAGAGCTACTATTGTGTTTTCCGCGGTAATATCATTCATAGTGACGATAAAAGGAAATTTTGAAAATGCATCTACAATTATAAACCAATATTCACCTTTGAATGGTCCAGCGAAGCCTATATGAATTCTCTGTCAAGATTTCTCAGCCGGAGACCATAGTTTAAATTCTTTTTTAGGTGATGAGGCATTATATTGACATGCTTTACAATTTTTGGAGACATTTCCAATGTCTTTATCGATTCCTGGCCACCAGCAATATTTTCTTCATACTAACGATACCCCAGTGGACTTCGTGTAAAAGTTGTAAAATGCGAGGTTGTAGATTCAATGGAATTATTACTCGAGAATTTTATTCCGTTTCCCAAATTAAAATATTCGATTTAAAAGTTATTGCATTTCGTCGTAACATGTATGGGTTCAAATCATTATCCTCTTTAGAAACCTTTTCCGGCCATCCATTTTGAACAAATTTTCGTATTTTCGAAAGAAGTGAATCGGAAGCAATTTCTTTGTCAATTTTGCTTAAATTTATGGGGAAATCTGAATATTTATTTTCCTTAACTTCGAAAAGAAAGTTACACGATTCTTCAGAATTGTCGAATACTAAGTCAGGGCCAACAGCGCGATAGCGCATCAGCATTTGAATGCTTATTCGTAGGACGATATCGAATGCGATAATTGTAATTAATCATGAAAAGAGCCCAACGTTGTAGACGTTGTAAAGTAGCTACTGGCAGCTGTTTTTCAGGATTGAAGAGACTCACTAATGTTTTGTGGTCAGTTAACAATTCGAACGAACGTCCGTATAAATATTGATGAAACTTCTTTATTCCAAATATAATTGATAAAGCTTCTTTTTCTATTTGACTATAAGGTGAAGTGAGGTAAATGTGATAAAGGGGCAATTGTGATAATGTGTCATAATTTTAACACAAATTCATTACTCCTGCTGCCATATACCTTACAACTCTTTAAGCTTGTATACGAATAAGCACAACACTAGACGGAACGAAATTACCTGCTAGTGTAGCTGCAAGCGGCGAGACAATCGCTGGTCATACCACAGATCATAATATAAGGTAACACTCAAGTTGACATGTGTTTAGCAATATTCTTGATCGAGATATTTTAGTTTTGTAAAAACCAAAATAACTGATAAACTACAATAATAATTGTTATACATTAGCTCCATTCCATTTCAAGAGAATTATTCATAGGTAGATAGACATCATTATCACATTTGCCCCAAACGCTGGGGTAAATGCGATTTACTGACATTGTTTTAAAAAAAATTACCTAACATTTTTCAAAAAGGAACTGAAAAGGCGTCAGTCCTGGTATCAATTAGGAACTATATTTAAATCATTGATAATTTTAAAAAAATGTTGATTCCATCAAAATTATTAGTTTTAGCCTTTTCTTCGTGAACTATTAAAAAACTATATCACATTTACCCCACTTCACCTTAGTTCAGTTCATGCTTATTCAAAGTTTTAGATGCAAAAGCAATTGGGTGTTCTATACCATTTATATCACGATGAGATAAGACGGCCCCAATTCCATAAGAAGATGCATCGGTTGCCAGAATTAATGATGAATCTGGTTCATAGTGGATAAGTATTGTTGCGTTAATAATGCTTTCTTTCAATTTCTCAAAAAAACTGTTGTTCAGTTTTCCAGATAAATTTAGCGTCTTTCTTTCTCAGAGCGTTTAATGGTCCCGTCAGTTCAGAAAAATGTGGGATAAATCTTGAATAACAATTTACTTTACCAAGAAAAGATTGTAATTCGAATAGATTTTTTGGCTGAGGTAATCTTTTTACAGCTGCAATTCCAGATTCTGATGGACGTAAACCCTTGGCTGATATTATGTTGCCCAAATATTCGACTTCATCTCTAAAAAAATTGCATTTTTAAAAATTGCAACGTAAACCAAAATTTTCCATGCGCCTAAATAATTCTTCAAGTGTAGCAAGATGTTCTGCATCAGTTGAACCAGTGATTACTATATCATCGAGATAACTTGTACACGGAGAGAATTACGTTGTAAAAGTAAATATAAATATAGTAATTTTTACAAAAATTTATATTACTATATGTGACAGCAAAATCATTTTATTAACTTAAAAACATATTTATATTAACTGTTATATATTTAAATTTATAAAAAGATATTCTAAAATGACTAAAATATAAAATATAATATCGTTTAATATATTTATATTTTAACATTTATATCTACGCACAGATAAGAAGTTACGGGATTCACACGATCACCAACCTTTGCAGCTGCACCAAAAAAAATAAGTACCCGATTTAAGAAAAAAACGTATATTAAATTACAAATTTTATTAAAAAAAAATTTGTACAAATCGGTTTTGATTACAGCGGATTCCTCGAGCTTGCTCTGTACAGCTATTTAAGGCCTCATTGGGCCTTCATCAACAGAACCGTAGCTCCAGAACTCCACTATAGAAAACATAAATATATTATGTAATGTTGTGTTGTCTATGAACTCCACTGCAAACCAAACCGATTTCTCCTAAGTTATATGCCATTGCGATGTGAAAGTAATGAACAATTTAAGTAGTGACATCTTTCGATCGCTTTTTGACCTACAAATTTTATGTTGTAAACATTATACAGGGTGTTTCATTGATGATGCACCAAACTTGAGAGACACGTTTCTGACATTATTTCAAACAAAATATCTTAATAAAATTTTTTAATCGGAGCAAGTTGAAATTTGCATAATTTGGAGCCGATGTTTGTAGAAATACATACTTTAGCGCCGCGGAATTGTGAAACCAAACCGGCGCGCGGCGGTCTGAATTGCATTATGAATGGAACACGGCTGCAGGGGGACAATAAAGTTCAAGCGCAGAAATTTGTGACTACATTTTGTTTTGACCTTGACCGATAAACGCACTCGCTCGGTCATTCAATGCAATAACAGCTGCGATGTGAAATCGCGTGGATATTTATAAACTTATTTAATTTAATAATAAATTACAAATGTGGGGCTATGCAAAAACGTGCATTTCGTATGCATTGCTGGTAAAATTGTTATTAAAATAAAATTTGTCGAATCTTAAAAATAAAAACATTTATTTTTATTACATTATTATTACGTGATTATTAATACAAGAAATATTCAAAAATACCTCCTTCCTGCTGTACACACAAAAAATACCATAAAGTCCTTAATTGGGGTAGTGTGGCGAACGAAATGTTTTCGGTAAAACCCAGGCACTTGGGCGCTAAATTTCTACGAATGATTTCATGAAACGGTTTATCATTAAATGTGAATAAGCGCAAACTACTAAATACTAAATGTTTGAACAATCCTAACAATTAGAAAATTTGTATTAAATGGAGAATCGAAAATAAACGACTAATTATTATTTTTATTGATTTCCAAGAACCACGATGTTTTAAATGTGTTTTACCGAATCAGCTGGGGCGACATTCTAGCGAGAGTAATAAACCAAGAAAGCGATTCGTATGGGAATGCGTCACAATCCATTCATTCTTATTTAAAGTCCATCCTACAAATATGCGACTTTGCTTTCCCTTCGATTTTCTCGAAACTTATTCATTTAAGAAAAAAAAATTATAGAAAACTTTTATTTCTTTTCACGATATCTACCGACATACCGAGTTTGGTGCATCTTCACTGAAATAGCCTGTATCTGCAGGACGAACTCATAAATGTTACAAAATCATATGCTTAATGTAATATAATCGCATTGTCATTTCTTTTAAGAGAAAAATTTACTTGCTTTACTTAAACAATTTTGCTACTTTTAAAACAATTTATTTTATTATTAATGATACTTTTTTTACAACACGGTTTTTAATATACATTTTTCTCAGTGTACAATTTGGTAATCCCGCAAAAACTTGTTCAATAAAACGTTGGAAAATAGCACGTGAACTAGCTATTCCGAAAGGTAAACGTTGATATTCGTATAAACCAAATGGTGTATTAATAACCGTTAATTCCTTCGAAGATTCGTCAAGTTGTATTTGTAGATAAGCATCTGCAAGATCAATTTTTGAAAAATACTTTCCTTTTGACAACCGAGTGAAAAGTTTTTCTGCTCTAGGAATGGGAAATTGTTCGATTTGTTACTGAGGATTCACTGTGCTCTTGTAATCACCACAAATTCTAATGGAACCATTAGGTTTGGGAACTACAACTATAGGTGCTGCCCATTGACTAAATTTTACAAGTTTCACGATCCCAGTTGCTTCGAGACGATCTAATTCTTTTTTAACGTTCTTTTGCTGAGTGAATGGAATTGGCCTAGGTTTAAAAAATTTTGGTTGAACATTTGGTTTCAAATATAATTTAGCTTTGAATAGCGTGCACGTACCCAGGCCTTCTTGAAAAATAACTTTATATTTCTGGCGTAGTATATTGACAGCATTACTTATTGAATTCGGTACTTTATTTGTAATTTCGATTGCAATTCAGAATCTATTGGACCGCTGCTTATTCGATAACCAAATGCCTTGAACCAAGATAGACCAAAAATATTTTCTACTTCTGTTGAATCTTCAACAAGCAGACGAAAATATCGAGAATTTGAACCAATTTGAGCTGTACAAGTAAACCAACCTTTAATTGGTACATTTGTACTGCAATATGTACGTATTTGATTACAACTGCTTCATATGCATTTCTACCAATGATAGATGCAGTAGCTCCTGTATCCATCAGGAATTTCAAAGGAGTGCCATTAATGTCGATCTTAATATTATACAGTGTGGTGTAATGTGAGTTAACTTCACTTACATTATTAACTGTCGGGTTAAAATTCTTGAACTTTTTCTCTTCTTTTTTATTTACCGCATTATTATTATACTGTTCGACATGTGTCTCTGTGGGTATTTGTAAATTTCTTTTCATGCAAACCAGGGAAATATGACCTTGTTTTCCGCAAGTATTGCATCTTGCATTTCGAAATTTACATTCTGCACGTGTGTGTGAATCACCACAATATTAACAAGATTTTAGACGGTCAGAGTCGCGTATTAAATGACGCTTATTTTGATGTGAAAGAAAATTGTTTCTTTGCCGCTGCCGCCCGGCGAAAACGGTAAAGGCGACGGCCGCCTGGCGCGAAATTACGTCCGTCCTCGCGACGCGCTCGCGATCTGGATCGAATGAGCACCTTTTTTCTTGCCTCTATAACGTTTTTCTTCTTTTTTTACCGGACATTATCGCTTTAATCGCTTATCGAGTAAATAAATGTCATCGTCGTTCGTCGAGAAATGACAAAAGAAAGAAAATTAACGAAGAGGACTCGTTCGCTGAGTTGCTCGACCTTTCGTAGCGGTTAACGCCGACGAACACGCAGTGCAATGAGAGCGGCCACCTCGCCGCCGTATAGTCGGTTAGCGCGCGCGAACCGAAGCAGAAACGACATATAGCGCGGGAAACGCGCGCGCCGTCGTCGGCCGGTCCTGCAAGTGTTCGCGGGAACGCGAGTTTTCTGGTCCTCCGGATCGACAGGTGTGCCGTCGGCGACGGAAAAGCTGGGACGCGCTGCGGACGACGCCGGAGCGTCGACGCGCCTCCGATTTTCGACGATGATATCGAATTTTCCGTCGCAATTCGGAGCTCAACCGCGAGCGCTCCTCGGGACGGAGTCGTTCGCCGCCGTTTAGAAGGCGGCGACGGCGTCCACGGACCGCCCGTCGCCCCGACGGCGTCTGCGGCGGGATCGTCGTTCTTTTACTTCGTCGGTGACGTCCCGCGAGCGGACGCGACTCGTCGGAGGAGTCCCGCGGAGACGCCGGAACGCTCCGGCTCTACACCGACAGCGAGAAGCGGTCTCCTGCATCGTCCCGATTGAGAACTTATTTTACCGGAATTTCGCCCGGCGTCGTTTTACTGACGACGATCGCCCGCTTTGCCACGGTCCCGCCCGGTAATTTAGGAAAGCGGCGTTCAGTTTTAGCCGGCGATACGGCACGGAACGGGGCGGCTGCCTTGCGTTGCGCTTCCATTCAGAACGAAACAGGATGTCGGTAACATACGGGGGAAAAAAAGATCAGCGATCGAAGAGATATGCGTGCGTGCGTGTAGCTCGTCGAATAAGAAAGAAAGTTCGTTTATTCGGCGAGAGAGACGAAGGGAGGTTGAGAGAAGAAAAGAATAAAGCTTCAATCTGCGCTCCTAGCCTGCGAAATTTATCAACAGACAGACGGACGCGGTCGTTGCGCCATCGTGAATCGCCGCCGACGGGACGGGGAAACGAAAAAGGAGATTAAACTAAGAATGCCGTTCTTCGCCCCCGCCGCGATGCCGCCGGCGGCGAAAGCGGTAACGGCGACGCGGCCGGCGCGAAATTTCGTCCGTCCTCGCGACTCGCGCTCACGAGCGAGCACCTTTTTTTTTTCATTCGTGCCTCTGTAAACGTTTTTCTTCTTTTACCGGACATTGTCGCTTTTTACTCGTAATTGTTCATCGAGTAAATAAATGGATAAAAAGAGAGGCGGGGCCGCCAGTCGTGCGATGATAGATAGATAGATAGACAGGACGGACGGGATAGGCCAGTAATCGACGTCTGCGCTCTAGCGCGACCCTGACACTTATATTATTTATAATGTTTATAAATCGGTCAGTCGGGGCCAGGGTGGCTCCGCGTAAAGGACGAGGGGGGATCCGTCCGTTCGTTGCAGATCTTGAAACGCATTTGCGATTACGATTGCGCTTAATAAACTCTCGAGCGTCATCTTGCGTACGCGTCGTCGTTTCAGAGTTAATTAAGCTTGAATAATAATTACCGTAGTTTTCTCGGGTGGGATAAAAACAAAAAAAAAAAAAAAAAAATTTGGACGGATCGCCGACGTTATTAATAAATGCGTCGCGCATTCGTGCAATTTCAAATTGTTCGAATAAATTTCACCGTTCGAAATTCGTTTTGTTTTTAGATCGCTCGGAATGTTTTTGTTTATTAAGAAAAAAAAAAATTAACGAAATTTCAATCCGACGACGGCGATTTACATTCAGTTTCGTGTTACGAATTAGAGCCGCTTTACACGCGCGAGAACTCTTACGAAAATTACGCCGAAAGTTTTCGGAAGAATTCTTGGACGCGGTCCTCGACGTGTAAGACGGTATTTTTACTCCGAAATCTGTTACGAAAATTTTCGCAATGAAACCACAACAACCCAAGACGCCGGCAGGTAAAATCAACCGAGCGTTTTGATTAACGTCTTGCTTTGGTATCACGACGAACTTACAAATATTAAGCCGTGTAACGGGAAATATTGCGAAAAATCGTGTCAGAACTTCTTGCGACGTAAAAATGACGCGTCACAGATTCCTTGCGAGAATTCCCTCGAAAAATTAAAACGCTAATTAAGTCCAGGGCGAACGCAACTCGACTCGACATAACTGAAAACTCAAGAGAGTTAAATCCAATCCCGAGTCGAAAGGTCAAGGTCAACCCGAGGGAGAAACCGTTAAAAAGAGAATCGAAATTTCGAAGAGGTCGAGCCAACCCAAGGCAAGAAGGTTCCCAACCCAACCCAAGTCGAAAGGTCAAAGGTCAAGGTCGACCGAAGGGAAAAGTCGTACAAAAAATCGAAACTTCGAAAAGCTAGAAAAGCAAGAAAGTTCCGAACCCAAAGGTCAAGGGTCAAGGTCAACCCAAGGGTTCTCCCTCGGGTCGACCTTGACCAATAAGATATTGAAATTCCGAAAAGGTCAAGCCGACCCGGGGCAAGCAGGTTCCCGACCCAACCCAAGTCGAGAGGTCAAGGGTCAAGGTCGACCCAAGGGAAAAATGGTAAAAAATCGACATTTCGAAAAGCTAAAGCCAACCCAAGGCGAGCAAGTTCCCAAGCCAGGTCAAAGGTCAACCCAAGGGAGAAGCCAGTGAGGAATCGAAATTTCGAAGAGGTCAAGCCAACCCGAGGCGGGAAAGTTCCCAACCCAGGTCAAAGGTCAAGGGTCAAGGTCAACCCAGGGGAAAAATCGTAAAAAATCGAAATTTCGAAAAGCTAAAGCCAACCCAGGGCAAGAAGGGTCCCAACCCAGGTCAAAGGTCAGGGTCAAGGTCAACCCAAGGTAGAAATCAATAAGAAATTGCAGTTTCGAAAAGGTCAAGCCAACCCGGGGCAGGAAAGTTCCCAAGTCGAAAGGTCAAAGGTCAAGGTCAACCCAGGGGAGAAATCGCACAAAAAAATCGACATTTCGAAAAGCTAAGGCCAAACCAAGGCGAGGAAGTTCCCAAAACAGGTCAAAGGTCAAGGTCAAGGTCAACCCAAGGGAGAAACCAGTGAGGAATCGAAATTTCGAAGAGGTCAAGCCAACCCGAGGCGGGAAAGTTCCCAACCCAGGTCAAAGGTCAAGGGTCAAGGTCAACCCAGGGGAAGAATCGTAAAAAATCGAAATTTCGAAAAGCTAAAGCCAACCCAGGGCAAGAAGGGTCCCAACCCAGGTCAAAGGTCAGGGTCAAGGTCAACCCAAGGTAGAAATCAATGAGAAATCGAAATTTCGAAGAGGTCAAGCCAACCCGGGGCAGGAAAGTTCCCAAGTCGAAATTGCAAAGGTCAAGCTCGTCGTGACTTGCGGCTAAGGCGGTAATTCCGTTATGGCGTTAATTCACCGTAATTAATTAACTGCCTGGATCTGATGGCGTTGCCGCTTTCCGCTTCCTCGCGACCGTAAGCGCAAGCGACATCTGCTTGAGGGAATCCGCCGCAAATCTCTATTAATTAAAAATTATTTTATTGCGTTGTAAATGTGATCGTTGTAATTATTAGATTCGATTCGCTTTAATCAATTCGGGTAATAATTTTAAACGTCCTGGAGCTCATCACAGTCCTGAGCGCAGGCAGTGATTCTTGAAATTAATGGCAAAGCTGGAGTGTAAACCGAATTCGCCTTGGATTAAATCAAAGTCGAAGTTGCTTTCAACTCGTATTCAACGGAAACTTGAATCCGTTTGAGCAATTCAATTCAAAAGTCGCTTTCGTTTCTGAACGTACCCGTGCGTAATTTCAAAAAGTTCAACCCAACCCAGGTGGAAAGGTCAAGGTCTACCCAGGGGAAAAATCATTGGAAAAAAAAAAAAGAAACGAGACTTGAGAAAGGATCAGGCCAGCCCAAGGCGACGAAGTTCCCGACCCGTGTCGAAATTTCAACCCAACCCAGCCCATTTCGATAGGTCAAGCCGAGGGAGAAATCTGTGCTCATGCGTTACATTAGAATAGTTGAGCGTTTGTCTTTTGTTTTTGATTTGTGAACTCTACTTTTTCATAGTATTGAACGGACAGAACCGCAATTATAAGGACGACGCTGTAGGCAATATTCGGACTGGAAGCCCGTCCGGTAGGTTCGAGATTGCTTCGACTCGTCGAAATGTCGTGACGTCATATTGACGGTTCGCTCGCGGTTCAGCAGATCGCTTCGGGCCAAATTTGTCGCGTTTTTCGCGCAAGACGTCGATCGGTAACGGAACAGTTTTCGAGTCGAAAGCTGAATTAGAATGGACGCCGTGCCGCATCTCAGACGGATGGTTAAAAATTTACTAGAAAGCGGCCGATTTCTTTTTTTATTCTGTTCGTCGCTCTTATTAAACAAGAGCGTCCCTCATCCGTCGTACGACGGTTTCTGTCAGGCGGCCCGGCGAACGGGCGTACAATTTCTACAAAAGTGGGAGAAAAAAAACCGTGCGCCGGAAAATAAATAAATTAACGCGCCTTTACATTGATTTAATTGATCGCGAATAATAATAATAATAATAATAATAATAGTAATATGCGTTCCCGTGGATAAGATCGAACGTCTTGGATGTTGGTTTTGTGGTTCTGAAAAGAACCGATCTTCGTGGCGCCGGACGCCGTGCGTCGCTCGCTCACTTCGAGCTCGTGTATTTGGTGACGGCCTTCGTCCCTTCGCTGACGGCGTGCTTGGCCAGCTCGCCGGGAAGGAGCAGCCTCACGGCGGTCTGAATTTCGCGGCTCGTTATCGTCGATCGCTTGTTGTAGTGCGCCAAACGGGAGGCCTCCGCGGCGATCCGCTCGAAAATGTCGTTGACGAAGCTGTTCATGATGCTCATCGCCTTGCTCGATATTCCGGTGTCCGGATGCACCTGCTTCAATACTTTGTATATGTAAATGGCGTAGCTCTCCTTCCTCCTGCGCTTCTTCTTCTTGTCGCTCTTGGAGATGTTCTTCTGCGCCTTTCCCGCCTTTTTGGCCGCTTTGCCGCTCGTCTTGGGTGGCATGATGCCCGTAAAGTGCTAAGGAGTGAACGGATACGGTGAAGAGATCGATCGCCGGCGCTTAAGCTTCGTCAAGGACTGGCGAAACACTACCGGCCGAAACTCATTTCGGCGGGTAGTTATCGGCGCGCCGTCCGCGCTCCGGTAACGCCCCTTCGAGTCGACGCGCACCGTTCTCGGCGCCCATTGGCGGCCGCCGTTCCCTATAAGTATCCATCTGCATAGCCTGCGAGCCAGCATTTCGTTACGACAGCGCATCGAACCAGAACGCGGCGGACAGAGCGACGCTGCGTTATTAAGGCCTTTATTAAGTAGAATCGAAGCAGAGGGACGAGAATTTCGCGATGTCAGGACGCGGTAAGGGCGGCAAAGTCAAGGGAAAGGCGAAGTCGAGGTCGAGCAGAGCGGGACTCCAGTTCCCCGTCGGCCGTATCCACCGTCTGCTCCGCAAAGGTAATTACGCGGAGCGCGTGGGCGCCGGAGCCCCGGTTTACCTAGCCGCCGTCATGGAGTACCTGGCCGCCGAGGTGCTGGAACTTGCCGGCAACGCGGCTCGAGATAACAAGAAGACGCGCATAATACCGCGCCACCTGCAGCTGGCCATAAGGAACGACGAAGAATTGAACAAGCTCCTCTCGGGCGTGACGATCGCGCAAGGCGGTGTTTTGCCCAACATCCAGGCCGTCCTCTTGCCCAAGAAGACGGAGAAGAAAGCTTAAGGACGTCGGCCCACGTTCCGTCGACGCACGTGCAGTGCGCGGTGACCGGCCCTTCTCAGGGCCAAAAAAAATTATTCCGCATATTTCGCTTGCGAGACGCTTCCCGCCGCTCGTCCTTCCTAATTATTTTGTTTCGTCCGGCTACGTTTCTCATTTTTTTTTTTTTTTTTTTACCGCCAGGAAGAGATTTATCGTCTATTAACTAATTAATTACATAGCTTAAAATCGTGATGATTACCGCACCACCTGTACATCCGACGGGCAAAGAAAAGAGTATCGCCGGACGAATCGAACTCGTTAAATATCGCGACTTCCCGTCTCCAGGGAAGTTAAATAATTTCGCGTGACTTTACAACACGGTTACCCCCGCCATTGTAATAATTTCACCCGCCGCGCCGCCGAAGAAAAGAGACCAGACACGCGGAACGATTTATTTTCTACCGTCTTCATCATCTATCTCTTATCATCATCATCATCATCATTATACGCTCCGTGTGCGTTCACATTTCTTTTATTTATTTGCGTTTATATTGACGCGGTTAGTTTCGAAGCAGCGAAACCTCGGAGGACAAGTGTTGTGGTTCTGAAAAGAACCTTTCTGATGATGAACTAATGCTCCTCTTCCTTTCCGCCTTTTAACCTCCGAACCCGTACAGAGTGCGGCCCTGGCGCTTCAACGCGTACACGACGTCCATCGCCGTGACCGTCTTTCGTTTGGCGTGCTCGGTGTAAGTGACGGCGTCCCTGATGACGTTCTCGAGGAAGACCTTGAGCACGCCGCGCGTTTCCTCGTAGATCAGGCCGGAGATTCGCTTCACGCCGCCTCGCCGGGCCAGCCGTCTTATCGCCGGTTTGGTTATGCCCTGGATGTTGTCGCGGAGTACCTTGCGATGACGTTTGGCGCCGCCTTTTCCGAGTCCCTTGCCTCCTTTACCGCGACCTGTCATGATTTCGCCCGTCTAGCGCTGTTTTTCGAATATAACTGAGGACGAGATTCTCAGCGATCCCCCTCGCAACGGCTAATGTACGACGAGACCGGTAAGCGGACGGCTTTTATTGACGACGGGCGTGGCCTGGGCGGCCAATACGAGCGCGCCGTTCGAATCAGCCTTCGCCACGTAAAAGCGACCGCCGTCCGTTCCCGACGTACCATTCGCCTACAGACGGACTAGGTTTCGTTAGGTGCGCAGCGCAAACTTCCGAGCAACGACGAGATAAGACAAGTTCCTTAAGGAATTCTTAGATTACGATACGATGGCACGTACGAAGCAAACTGCGAGAAAATCGACGGGAGGCAAGGCGCCGAGAAAACAATTGGCCACGAAGGCGGCTCGCAAGAGCGCGCCGGCGACGGGCGGCGTGAAGAAACCGCACAGGTACAGGCCCGGCACCGTTGCCCTCAGAGAAATCCGCCGATACCAGAAGAGCACCGAACTTCTGATACGAAAGCTGCCCTTCCAGCGTCTCGTGCGAGAAATCGCGCAGGACTTCAAGACCGATCTGCGCTTCCAGAGTTCCGCCGTGATGGCGCTTCAGGAGGCCAGCGAGGCGTACTTAGTCGGACTCTTCGAAGACACCAACCTGTGCGCCATCCACGCCAAACGAGTCACTATCATGCCGAAGGACATACAGCTGGCCAGACGGATCAGGGGCGAGCGCGCTTAAACTTCGACGGCGAAGATGCGGCCACGTATCTACGTACTTTATCATCGGTTCTTTTCAGAACCACAAATTCTGTTCCTTTTGCGGGAGTTCGACGCCGAGATTAATTTTTTTCGCACTTGTTTTATTTCCCACTTTACTCGCTATTTATTTTAATATGCGACCGTCCCGTCGCGTCGTTTCAGTTAAACCCGGGACTTTCTTTACGGCAACAAACTCATAGTAATTTTGCTTATACGTCATCGTTAATAAATAATCTAATAATTAAATTATAAGGGGCGGTGTGTAGTATGTATCTACATATTATTGTGTGCGGGTGGGGTGGAGCGACGGCAAGATTTCTACGGAAGCATGAACTACATATCACTGCCGACGTCAATCGAGCAAGTCGCGAGATGGGAACGCGACGCAAACGTGAATTTTTTTTTTTTTTTTTTCAAGACTTCAACCGAGCCGTTTATCACGGTCACGGCTTCGTGTGACGTGCGTGCCTCTGAGGTGCGAATTTCCCGGGAGAACGTTATTTGTGGCCCTGAAAAGGGCCATTTTTGCGCGCGCCGGCCCTTCGGTCGGCTCGCTCACTTCTTCTTCGCGGAGGCGGCCTTCTTGGCGGCGGCTTTCGGCGCGGCCGCCGGAAGCCTCTTGGCCGTCTTCGGTTTGGGAGCCTTCGGCTTCTTGGTCGGCGGTCCCTTGGTCGCCTTTTTCGCTTTCGACGGCGACTTGGACTTGGAGGCCTTCGGAGCCGCGGCGGACGCTTTCTTTTCGGCCGCCTGCTGTTTCTTCGCCTTCGTCGCGGACTGCTTCTTCTCCGCGGTCGGCTTCCTCGTCTTCGCGGCGGCGACGGGCGGAGAGGAGGCGGCGGTGGCCTTCCTGGACGCCTTCGATTTGGCCGCCCTCTTCGTCGCCGGTTTCGGAAGGCCCGCCTCGCCGACGGCCGCCTTCTTGGACGCCGCGCTGACGGCCAACTTGAAGGAGCCCGAAGCTCCCTTGCCCTTGGTCTGGACGAGGACGCCCGAGGCGACGGCCGCCTTTAGGTACTTCTTGATGAACGGGGACAGCTTTTCAGAGTCGATCTTGTAGTTCGCGGCGACGTACTTCTTGATCGCCTGCAACGAAGAACCGCCGCGTTCTTTCAGGTTCTTTATGGCGCCGTTGACCATTTCCGACGTAGGAGGGTGAGACGGCTTCGAACGAGGGTTTTCACCTTCTTACCGGCCGGCGAGGCGGCGGACTTCTTCACGGGAGCCGGGGCCGCGGCGGAGACGACGGTCTGTTGGGGTGATGCGACGTCGGTCATCGTCGTTCGTCGAATAATGACAAAACAAAGAAAATTAACGAAGAGGGCTCGTTCGCTCGCTGAGTTGCTCGACCTTTCGTAGCGCTTAACGCCGACGAACGCGCAGTGCAATGAAAGCGGCCACCTCGCCGCCGTATAGTCGGTTAGCGCGCGCGGACCGAAGCAGAAACGACATATAGCGCGGGAAACGCGCGCGCCGTCGTCGGCCGGTCCTGCAAGTGTTCGCGGGAACGCGAGTTTTCTGGTCCTCCGGATCCACAGGTGTGCCGTCGGCGACGGAAAAGCTGGGACGCGCTGCGGACGACGCCGGAGCGTCGACGCGCCTCCGATTTTCGACGATGATATCGAATTTTCCGTCGCAATTCGGAGCTCAACCGCGAGCGCTCCTCGGGACGGAGTCGTTCGCCGCCGTTTAGAAGGCGGCGACGGCGTCCACGGACCGCCCGTCGCCCCGACGGCGTCTGCGGCGGGATCGTCGTTCTTTGCTTCGTCGGTGACGTTCCGCGAGCGGACGCGACTCGTCGGAGGAGTCCCGCGGAGACGCCGGAACGCTCCGGCTCTACACCGACAGCGAGAAGCGGTCTCCTGCATCGTCCCGATTGAGAACTTATTTTACCGGAATTTCGCCCGGCGTCGTTTTACTGACGACGATCGCCCGCTTTGCCACGGTCCCGTCCGGTAATTTAGGAAAGCGGCGTTCAGTTTTAGCCGGCGATACGGCACGGAACGGGGCGGCTGCCTTGCGTTGCGCTTCCATTCAGAACGAAACAGGATGTCGGTAACATACGGGGGAAAAAAAGATCAGCGATCGAAGAGATATGCGTGCGTGCGTGTAGCTCGTCGAATAAGAAAGAAAGTTCATTTATTCGGCGAGAGAGACGAAGGGAGGTTGAGAGAAGAAAAGAATAAAGCTTCAATCTGCGCTCCTAGCCTGCGAAATTTATCAACAGACAGACGGACGCGGTCGTTGCGCCATCGTGAATCGCCGCCGACGGGACGGGGAAACGAAAAAGGAGATTAAACTAAGAATGCCGTTCTTCGCCCCCGCCGCGATGCCGCCGGCGGCGAAAGCGGTAACGGCGACGCGGCCGGCGCGAAATTTCGTCCGTCCTAGCGACTCGCGCTCACGAGCGAGCACCTTTTTTTTTTCATTCGTGCCTCTGTAAACGTTTTTCTTCTTTTACCGGACATTGTCGCTTTTTACTCGTAATTGTTCATAGAGTAAAAACGGGTAAAAAGAGAGGCGGGGCCGCTAGTCGTGCGATGATAGATAGATAGACAGGACGGACGGGATAGGCCAGCGATCGACGTCTGCGCTCTAGCGCGACCCTGACACTTATATTATTTATAATATTTATAAATCGGTCAGTCGGGGCCAGGGTGGCTCCGCGTAAAGGACGAGGGGGGATCCGTCCGTTCGTTGCAGATCTTGAAACGCACTTGCGATTACGATTGCGCTTAATAAACTCTCGAGCGTCATCTTGCGTACGCGTCGTCGTTTCAAAGTTAATTAAGCTTGAATAATAATTACCGTAGTTTTCTCGGGTGGGATAAAAACAAAAAAAAAAAAAAAATTTGGACGGATCGCCGACGTTATTAATAAATGCGTCGCGTGTTCGTGCAATTTCAAATTGTTCGAATAAATTTCACCGTTCGAAATTCGTTTTGTTTTTAGATCGCTCGGAATGTTTTTGTTTATTAAGAAAAAAAAATTAACGAAATTTCAATCCGACGACGGCGATTTACATTCAGTTTCGTGTTACGAATTAGAGCCGCTTTACACGCGCGAGAACTCTTACGAAAATTACGCCGAAAGTTTTCGGAAGAATTCTTGGACGCGGTCCTCGACGTGTAAGACGGTATTTTTACTCCGAAATCTGTTACGAAAATTTTCGCAATGAAACCACAACAACCCAAGACGCCGGCAGGTAAAATCAACCGAGCATTTTGATTAACGTCTTGCTTTGGTATCACGACGAACTTACAAATATTAAGCCGTGTAACGGGAAATATTGCGAAAAATCGTGTCAGAACTTCTTGCGACGTAAAAATGACGCGTCACAGATTCCTTGCGAGAATTCAATCGAAAAAATTAAAACGCTAATTAAGTCCAGGGCGAACGCAACTCGACTCGACATAACTGAAAACTCAAGAAAGTTAAATCCAATCCCGAGTCGAAAGGTCAAGGTCAACCCGAGGGAGAAACCATTAAAAAGATAATCGAAATTTCGAAGAGGTCGAGCCAACCCAAGGCGGGAAAGTTCCCAACCCAACCCAAGTCGAAAGGTCAAAGGTCAAGGTCGACCGAAGGGAAAAATCGTACAAAAAATCGAAATTTCGAAAAGCTAGAAAAGCAAGAAAGTTCCGAACCCAAAGGTCAAGGGTCAAGGTCAACCCAAGGGTTCTCCCTCGGGTCGACCTTGACCAATAAGATATTGAAATTCCGAAAAGGTCAAGCCGACCCAGGGCAAGCAGGTTCCCGACCCAACCCAAGTCGAGAGGTCAAGGGTCAAGGTCGACCCAAGGGAAAAATGGTAAAAAATCGACATTTCGAAAAGCTAAAGCCAACCCAAGGCGAGCAAGTTCCCAACCCAGGTCAAAGGTCAACCCAAGGGAGAAACCAGTGAGGAATCGAAATTTCGAAGAGGTCAAGCCAACCCGAGGCGGGAAAGTTCCCAACCCAGGTCAAAGGTCAAGGGTCAAGGTCAACCCAGGGGAAAAATCGTAAAAAATCGAAATTTCGAAAAGCTAAAGCCAACCCAGGGCAAGAAGGGTCCCAACCCAGGTCAAAGGTCAAGGGTCAAGGTCAACCCAAGGTAGAAATCAATAAGAAATTGCAGTTTCGAAAAGGTCAAGCCAACCCGGGGCAGGAAAGTTCCCAAGTCGAAAGGTCAAAGGTCAAGGTCAACCCAGGGGAGAAATCGCACAAAAAAATCGACATTTCGAAAAGCCAAGGCCAAACCAAGGCGAGGAAGTTCCCAAAACAGGTCAAAGGTCAAGGTCAAGGTCAACCCAAGGGAGAAACCAGTGAGGAATCGAAATTTCGAAGAGGTCAAGCCAACCCGAGGCGGGAAAGTTCCCAACCCAGGTCAAAGGTCAAGGGTCAAGGTCAACCCAAGGTAGAAATCAATAAGAAATTGCAGTTTCGAAAAGGTCAAGCCAACCCGGGGCAGGAAAGTTCCCAAAACAGGTCAAAGGTCAAAGGTCAAGGTCAACCCAGGGGAAGGTTCGTTTAAAAAATTGAACTTTCGAAAAGGTCAAGCCGATCCGAGGCAACCAACCTAATCCAAGTCGAAAGGTCAACGTCAACCCTGGGGAGAAATCTTTAAGGAGATTGAAACTCGTTAATTTTTACAGCGTCGCCGAATTTCCGAGTTCCGACAATTATGACTCAGCACAAGAAATAAATCCACGTCGCGTCGCAGTTAACTCCGTTAGAATTGTGCCTTTTTTAAACTCGTCGTGACTTGCGGCTAAGGCGGTAATTCCGTTATGGCGTTAATTCACCGTAATTAATTAACTGCCTGGATCTGATGGCGTTGCCGCTTTCCGCTTCCTCGCGACCGTAAGCGCAAGCGACATCTGCTTGAGGGAATCCGCCGCAAATTTCTATTAATTAAAAATTATTTTATTGCGTTGTAAATGTAATCGTTGTAATTATTAGATTCGATTCGCTTTAATCAATTCGGGTAATAATTTTAAACGTCCTGGAGCTCATCACAGTCCTGAGCGCAGGCAGTGATTCTTGAAATTAATGGCAAAGCTGGAGTGTAAGCCGAATTCGCCTTGGATTAAATCAAAGTCGAAGTTGCTTTCAACTCGTATTCAACGGAAACTTGAATCCGTTTGAGCAATTCAATTCAAAAGTCGCTTTCGTTTCTGAACGTACCCGTGCGTAATTTCAAAAAGTTCAACCCAACCCAGGCGGAAAGGTCAAGGTCTACCCAGGGGAAAAATCATTGGAAAAAAAAAAAGAAACGAGACTTGAGAAAGGATCAGGCCAGCCCAAGGCGACGAAGTTCCCGACCCGTGTCGAAATTTCAACCCAACCCAGCCCATTTCGATAGGTCAAGCCGAGGGAGAAATCTGTGCTCATGCGTTACATTAGAATAGTTGAGCGTTTGTCTTTTGTTTTTGATTTGTGAACTCTACTTTTTCATAGTATTGAACGGACAGAACCGCAATTATAAGGACGACGCTGTAGGCAATATTCGGACTGGAAGCCCGTCCGGTAGGTTCGAGATTGCTTCGACTCGTCGAAATGTCGTGACGCCATATTGACGGTTCGCTCGCGGTTCAGCAGATCGCTTCGGGCCAAATTTGTCGCGTTTTTCGCGCAAGACGTCGATCGGTAACGGAACAGTTTTCGAGTCGAAAGCTGAATTAGAATGGACGCCGTGCCGCATCTCAGACGGATGGTTAAAAATTTACTAGAAAGCGGCCGATTTCTTTTTTTATTCTGTTCGTCTCTCGTATTATTCAAGAGCGTCCCGCATCCGTCGTACGACGGTTTCTGTCGGGCGGCCCGGCGAACGGGCGTACAATTTCTACAAAAGTGGGAGAAAAAAATCCGTGCGCCGGAAAATAAATAAATTAACGCGCCTTTACATTGATTTAATTGATCGCGAATAATAATAATAATAATAATAATAATAATAATAATATGCGTCCCCGTGGATAAGATCGAACGCCTTGGATGTTGGTTTTGTGGTTCTGAAAAGAACCGATCTTCGTGGCGCCGGACGCCGTGCGTCGCTCGCTCACTTCGAGCTCGTGTATTTGGTGACGGCCTTCGTCCCTTCGCTGACGGCGTGCTTGGCCAGCTCGCCGGGAAGGAGCAGCCTCACGGCGGTCTGAATTTCGCGGCTCGTTATCGTCGATCGCTTGTTGTAGTGCGCCAAACGGGAGGCCTCCGCGGCGATCCGCTCGAAAATGTCGTTGACGAAGCTGTTCATGATGCTCATCGCCTTGCTCGATATTCCGGTGTCCGGATGCACCTGCTTCAATACTTTGTATATGTAAATGGCGTAGCTCTCCTTCCTCCTGCGCTTCTTCTTCTTGTCGCTCTTGGAGATGTTCTTCTGCGCCTTTCCCGCCTTTTTGGCCGCTTTGCCGCTCGTCTTGGGTGGCATGATGCCCGTAAAGTGCTAAGGAGTGAACGGATACGGTGAAGAGATCGATCGCCGGCGCTTAAGCTTCGTCAAGGACTGGCGAAACACTACCGGCCGAAACTCATTTCGGCGGGTAGTTATCGGCGCGCCGTCCGCGCTCCGGTAACGCCCCTTCGAGTCGACGCGCACCGTTCTCGGCGCCCATTGGCGGCCGCCGTTCCCTATAAGTATCCATCTGCATAGCCTGCGAGCCAGCATTTCGTTACGACAACGCATCGAACCAGAACGCGGCGGACAGAGCGACGCTGCGTTATTAAGGCCTTTATTAAGTAGAATCGAAGCAGAGGGACGAGAATTTCGCGATGTCAGGACGCGGTAAGGGCGGCAAAGTCAAGGGAAAGGCGAAGTCGAGGTCGAGCAGAGCGGGACTCCAGTTCCCCGTCGGCCGTATCCACCGTCTGCTCCGCAAAGGTAATTACGCGGAGCGCGTGGGCGCCGGAGCCCCGGTTTACCTAGCCGCCGTCATGGAGTACCTGGCCGCCGAGGTGCTGGAACTTGCCGGCAACGCGGCTCGAGATAACAAGAAGACGCGCATAATACCGCGCCACCTGCAGCTGGCCATAAGGAACGACGAAGAATTGAACAAGCTCCTCTCGGGCGTGACGATCGCGCAAGGCGGTGTTTTGCCCAACATCCAGGCCGTCCTCTTGCCCAAGAAGACGGAGAAGAAAGCTTAAGGACGTCGGCCCACGTTCCGTCGACGCACGTGCAGTGCGCGGTGACCGGCCCTTCTCAGGGCCAAAAAAAATTATTCCGCATATTTCGCTTGCGAGACGCTTCCCGCCGCTCGTCCTTCCTAATTATTTTGTTTCGTCCGGCTACGTTTCTCATTTTTTTTTTTTTTTTTTTTTTTTACCGCCAGGAAGAGATTTATCGTCGATTAACTAATTAATTACATAGCTTAAAATCGTGATGATTACCGCACCACCTGTACACCCGACGGGCAAAGAAAAGAGTATCGCCGGACGAATCGAACTCGTTAAATATCGCGACTTCCCGTCTCCGGGGAAGTTAAATAATTTCGCGTGACTTTACAACACGGTTACCCCCGCCATTGTAATAATTTCACCCGCCGCGCCGCCGAAGAAAAGAGACCAGACACGCGGAACGATTTATTTTCTACCGTCTTCATCATCTATCTCTTATCATCATCATTATACGCTCCGTGTGCGTTCACATTTCTTTTATTTATTTGCGTTTATACTGACGCGGTTAGTTTCGAAGCAGCGAAACCTCGGAGGACAAGTGTTGTGGTTCTGAAAAGAACCTTTCTGATGATGAACTAATGCTCCTCTTCCTTTCCGCCTTTTAACCTCCGAACCCGTACAGAGTGCGGCCCTGGCGCTTCAACGCGTACACGACGTCCATCGCCGTGACCGTCTTTCGTTTGGCGTGCTCGGTGTAAGTGACGGCGTCCCTGATGACGTTCTCGAGGAAGACCTTGAGCACGCCGCGCGTTTCCTCGTAGATCAGGCCGGAGATTCGCTTCACGCCGCCTCGCCGGGCCAGCCGTCTTATCGCCGGTTTGGTTATGCCCTGGATGTTGTCGCGGAGTACCTTGCGATGACGTTTGGCGCCGCCTTTTCCGAGTCCCTTGCCTCCTTTACCGCGACCTGTCATGATTTCGCCCGTCTAGCGCTGTTTTTCGAATATAACTGAGGACGAGATTCTCAGCGATCCCCCTCGCAACGGCTAATGTACGAGGAGACCGGTAAGCGGACGGCTTTTATTGACGACGGGCGTGGCCTGGGCGGCCAATACGAGCGCGCCGTTCGAATCAGCCTTCGCCACGTAAAAGCGACCGCCGTCCGTTCCCGACGTACCATTCGCCTACAGACGGCCTAGGTTTCGTTAGGTGCGCAGCGCAAACTTCCGAGCAACGACGAGATAAGACAAGTTCCTTAAGGAATTCTTAGATTACGATACGATGGCACGTACGAAGCAAACTGCGAGAAAATCGACGGGAGGCAAGGCGCCGAGAAAACAATTGGCCACGAAGGCGGCTCGCAAGAGCGCGCCGGCGACGGGCGGCGTGAAGAAACCGCACAGGTACAGGCCCGGCACCGTTGCCCTCAGAGAAATCCGCCGATACCAGAAGAGCACCGAACTTCTGATACGAAAGCTGCCCTTCCAGCGTCTCGTGCGAGAAATCGCGCAGGACTTCAAGACCGATCTGCGCTTCCAGAGTTCCGCCGTGATGGCGCTTCAGGAGGCCAGCGAGGCGTACTTAGTCGGACTCTTCGAAGACACCAACCTGTGCGCCATCCACGCCAAACGAGTCACTATCATGCCGAAGGACATACAGCTGGCCAGACGGATCAGGGGCGAGCGCGCTTAAACTTCGCCGGCGAAGATGCGGCCACGTATCTACATACTTTATCATCGGTTCTTTTCAGAACCACAAATTCTGTTCCTTTTGCGGGAGTTCGACGCCGAGATTAATTTTTTTCGCACTTGTTTTATTTCCCACTTTACTCGCTATTTATTTTAATATGCGACCGTCCCGTCGCGTCGTTTCAGTTAAACCCGGGACTTTCTTTACGGCAACAAACTCATAGTAATTTTGCTTATACGTCATCGTTAATAAATAATCTAATAATTAAATTATAAGGGGCGGTGTGTAGTATGTATCTACATATTATTGTGTGCGGGTGGGGTGGAGCGTCGGCAAGATTTCTACGGAAGCATGAACTACAGATCACTGCCGACGTCAATCGAGCAAGTCGCGAGATGGGAACGCGACGCAAACGTGAATTTTTTTTTTTTTTTTTTTTTTTTTTTTTTCAAGACTTCAACCGAGCCGTTTATCACGGTCACGGCTTCGTGTGACGTGCGTGCCTCTGAGGTGCGAATTTCCCGGGAGAACGTTATTTGTGGCCCTGAAAAGGGCCATTTTTGCGCGCGCCGGCCCTTCGGTCGGCTCGCTCACTTCTTCTTCGCGGAGGCGGCCTTCTTGGCGGCGGCTTTCGGCGCGGCCGCCGGAAGCCTCTTGGCCGTCTTCGGTTTGGGAGCCTTCGGCTTCTTGGTCGGCGGTCCCTTGGTCGCCTTTTTCGCTTTCGACGGCGACTTGGACTTGGAGGCCTTCGGAGCCGCGGCGGACGCTTTCTTTTCGGCCGCCTGCTGTTTCTTCGCCTTCGTCGCGGACTGCTTCTTCTCCGCGGTCGGCTTCCTCGTCTTCGCGGCGGCGACGGGCGGAGAGGAGGCGGCGGTGGCCTTCCTGGACGCCTTCGATTTGGCCGCCCTCTTCGTCGCCGGTTTCGGAAGGCCCGCCTCGCCGACGGCCGCCTTCTTGGACGCCGCGCTGACGGCCAACTTGAAGGAGCCCGAAGCTCCCTTGCCCTTGGTCTGGACGAGGACGCCCGAGGCGACGGCCGCCTTTAGGTACTTCTTGATGAACGGGGACAGCTTTTCAGAGTCGATCTTGTAGTTCGCGGCGACGTACTTCTTGATCGCCTGCAACGAAGAACCGCCGCGTTCTTTCAGGTTCTTTATGGCGCCGTTGACCATTTCCGACGTAGGAGGGTGAGACGGCTTCGAACGAGGGTTTTTCACCTTCTTACCGGCCGGCGAGGCGGCGGACTTCTTCACGGGAGCCGGGGCCGCGGCGGAGACGACGGTCTGTTGGGGTGATGCGACGTCGGTCATCGTCGTTCGTCGAATAATGACAAAACAAAGAAAATTAACGAAGAGGGCTCGTTCGCTCGCTGAGTTGCTCGACCTTTCGTAGCGCTTAACGCCGACGAACGCGCAGTGCAATGAAAGCGGCCACCTCGCCGCCGTATAGTCGGTTAGCGCGCGCGGACCGAAGCAGAAACGACATATAGCGCGGGAAACGCGCGCGCCGTCGTCGGCCGGTCCTGCAAGTGTTCGCGGGAACGCGAGTTTTCTGGTCCTCCGGATCCACAGGTGTGCCGTCGGCGACGGAAAAGCTGGGACGCGCTGCGGACGACGCCGGAGCGTCGACGCGCCTCCGATTTTCGACGATGATATCGAATTTGCCGTCGCAATTCGGAGCTCAACCGCGAGCGCTCCTCGGGACGGAGTCGTTCGCCGCCGTTTAGAAGGCGGCGACGGCGTCCACGGGCCGCCCGTCGCCCCGACGGCGACTACGGCGGGATCGTCGTTCTTTTCCTTCGTCGGTGACGTTCCGCGAGCGGACGCGACTCGTCGGAGGAGTCCCGCGGAGACGCCGGAACGCTCCGGCTCTACACCGACAGCGAGAAGCGGTCTCCTGCATCGTCCCGATTGAGAACTTATTTTACCGGAATTTCGCCCGGCGTCGTTTTACTGACGACGATCGCCCGCTTTGCCACGGTCCCGTCCGGTAATTTAGGAAAGCGGCGTTCAGTTTTAGCCGGCGATACGGCACGGAACGGGGCGGCTGCCTTGCGTTGCGCTTCCATTCAGAACGAAACAGGATGTCGGTAACATACGGGGGAAAAAAAGATCAGCGATCGAAGAGATATGCGTGCGTGCGTGCGTGTAGCTCGTCGAATAAGAAAGAAAGTTCATTTATTCGGCGAGAGAGACGAAGGGAGGTTGAGAGAAGAAAAGAATAAAGCTTCAATCTGCGCTCCTAGCCTGCGAAATTTATCAACAGACAGACGGACGCGGTCGTTGCGCCATCGTGAATCGCCGCCGACGGGACGGGGAAACGAAAAAGGAGATTAAACTAAGAATGCCGTTCTTCGCCCCCGCCGCGATGCCGCCGGCGGCGAAAGCGGTAACGGCGACGCGGCCGGCGCGAAATTTCGTCCGTCCTCGCGACTCGCGCTCACGAGCGAGCACCTTTTTTTTTTCATTCGTGCCTCTGTAAACGTTTTTCTTCTTTTACCGGACATTGTCGCTTTTTACTCGTAATTGTTCATCGTGTAAAAACGGGTAAAAAGAGAGGCGGAGCCGCTAGTCGGGCGATGATAGATAGGACGGACTGGATAGGCCAGCGATCGACGTCTGCGCTCTAGCGCGACCCTGACACTTATATTATTTATAATGTTTATAAATCGGTCAGTCGGGGCCAGGGTGGCTCCGGGTAAAGGACGAGGGGGGATCCGTCCGTTCGTTGCAGATCTTGAAACGCATTTGCGATTACGATTGCGCTTAATAAACTCTCGAGCGTCATCTTGCGTACGCGTCGTCGTTTCAAAGTTAATTAAGCTTGAATAATAATTACCGTAGTTTTCTCGGGTGGGATAAAAACAAAAAAAAAAAAAAAAAAAAAAATTTGGACGGATCGCCGACGTTATTAATAAATGCGTCGCGTATTCGTGCAATTTGAAATTGTTCGAATAAATTTCACCGTTCGAAATTCGTTTTGTTTTTAGATCGCTCGGAATGTTTTTGTTTATTAAGAAAAAAAAAAATTAACGAAATTTCAATCCGACGACGGCGATTTACATTCAGTTTCGTGTTACGAATTAGAGCCGCTTTACACGCGCGAGAACTCTTACGAAAATTACGCCGAAAGTTTTCGGAAGAATTCTTGGACGCGGTCCTCGACGTGTAAGACGGTATTTTTACTCCGAAATCTGTTACGAAAATTTTCGCAATGAAACCACAACAACCCAAGACGCCGGCAGGTAAAATCAACCGAGCATTTTGATTAACGTCTTGCTTTGGTATCACGACGAACTTACAAATATTAAGCCGTGTAACGGGAAATATTGCGAAAAATCGTGTCAGAACTTCTTGCGACGTAAAAATGACGCGTCACGGATTCCTTGCGAGAATTCCCTCGAAAAAATTAAAACGCTAATTAAGTCCAGGGCGAACGCGACTCGACTCGACATAACTGAAAACTCAAGAGAGTTAAATCCAATCCCGAGTCGAAAGGTCAAGGTCAACCCGAGGGAGAAACCGTTAAAAAGAGAATCGAAATTTCGAAGAGGTCGAGCCAACCCAAGGCGGGAAAGTTCCCAACCCAACCCAAGTCGAAAGGTCAAAGGTCAAGGTCGACCGAAGGGAAAAATCGTACAAAAAATCGAAATTTCGAAAAGCTAGAAAAGCAAGAAAGTTCCGAACCCAAAGGTCAAGGGTCAAGGTCAACCCAAGGGTTCTCCCTCGGGTCGACCTTGACCAATAAGATATTGAAATTCCGAAAAGGTCAAGCCGACCCAGGGCAAGCAGGTTCCCGACCCAACCCAAGTCGAGAGGTCAAGGGTCAAGGTCGACCCAAGGGAAAAATGGTAAAAAATCGACATTTCGAAAAGCTAAAGCCAACCCAAGGCGAGCAAGTTCCCAAGCCAGGTCAAAGGTCAACCCAAGGGAGAAACCAGTGAGGAATCGAAATTTCGAAGAGGTCAAGCCAACCCGAGGCGGGAAAGTTCCCAACCCAGGTCAAAGGTCAAGGGTCAAGGTCAACCCAGGGGAAAAATCGTAAAAAATCGAAATTTCGAAAAGCTAAAGCCAACCCAGGGCAAGAAGGGTCCCAACCCAGGTCAAAGGTCAGGGTCAAGGTCAACCCAAGGTAGAAATCAATAAGAAATTGCAGTTTCGAAAAGGTCAAGCCAACCCGGGGCAGGAAAGTTCCCAAGTCGAAAGGTCAAAGGTCAAGGTCAACCCAGGGGAGAAATCGCACAAAAAAATCGACATTTCGAAAAGCTAAGGCCAAACCAAGGCGAGGAAGTTCCCAAAACAGGTCAAAGGTCAAGGTCAAGGTCAACCCAAGGGAGAAACCAGTGAGGAATCGAAATTTCGAAGAGGTCAAGCCAACCCGAGGCGGGAAAGTTCCCAACCCAGGTCAAAGGTCAAGGGTCAAGGTCAACCCAAGGTAGAAATCAATAAGAAATTGCAGTTTCGAAAAGGTCAAGCCAACCCGGGGCAGGAAAGTTCCCAAGTCGAAAGGTCAAAGGTCAAGGTCAACCCAGGGGAAGGTTCGTTTAAAAAATTGAACTTTCGAAAAGGTCAAGCCGATCCGAGGCAACCAACCTAATCCAAGTCGAAAGGTCAACGTCAACCCTGGGGAGAAATCTTTAAGGAGATTGAAACTCGTTAATTTTTACAGCGTCGCCGAATTTCCGAGTTCCGACAATTATGACTCAGCACAAGAAATAAATCCACGTCGCGTCGCAGTTAACTCCGTTAGAATTGTGCCTTTTTTAAACTCGTCGTGACTTGCGGCTAAGGCGGTAATTCCGTTATGGCGTTAATTCACCGTAATTAATTAACTGCCTGGATCTGATGGCGTTGCCGCTTTCCGCTTCCTCGCGACCGTAAGCGCAAGCGACATCTGCTTGAGGGAATCCGCCGCAAATTTCTATTAATTAAAAATTATTTTATTGCGTTGTAAATGTAATCGTTGTAATTATTAGATTCGATTCGCTTTAATCAATTCGGGTAATAATTTTAAACGTCCTGGAGCTCATCACAGTCCTGAGCGCAGGCAGTGATTCTTGAAATTAATGGCAAAGCTGGAGTGTAAGCCGAATTCGCCTTGGATTAAATCAAAGTCGAAGTTGCTTTCAACTCGTATTCAACGGAAACTTGAATCCGTTTGAGCAATTCAATTCAAAAGTCGCTTTCGTTTCTGAACGTACCCGTGCGTAATTTCAAAAAGTTCAACCCAACCCAGGCGGAAAGGTCAAGGTCTACCCAGGGGAAAAATCATTGGAAAAAAAAAAAAGAAACGAGACTTGAGAAAGGATCAGGCCAGCCCAAGGCGACGAAGTTCCCGACCCGTGTCGAAATTTCAACCCAACCCAGCCCATTTCGATAGGTCAAGCCGAGGGAGAAATCTGTGCTCATGCGTTACATTAGAATAGTTGAGCGTTTGTCTTTTGTTTTTGATTTGTGAACTCTACTTTTTCATAGTATTGAACGGACAGAACCGCAATTATAAGGACGACGCTGTAGGCAATATTCGGACTGGAAGCCCGTCCGGTAGGTTCGAGATTGCTTCGACTCGTCGAAATGTCGTGACGCCATATTGACGGTTCGCTCGCGGTTCAGCAGATCGCTTCGGGCCAAATTTGTCGCGTTTTTCGCGCAAGACGTCGATCGGTAACGGAACAGTTTTCGAGTCGAAAGCTGAATTAGAATGGACGCCGTGCCGCATCTCAGACGGATGGTTAAAAATTTACTAGAAAGCGGCCGATTTCTTTTTTTATTCTGTTCGTCTCTCGTATTATTCAAGAGCGTCCCGCATCCGTCGTACGACGGTTTCTGTCGGGCGGCCCGGCGAACGGGCGTACAATTTCTACAAAAGTGGGAGAAAAAAAAAAAAAAAACCGTGCGCCGGAAAATAAATAAATTAACGCGCCTTTACATTGATTTAATTGATCGCGAATAATAATAATAATAATAATAATAATAATAATAATATGCGTCCCCGTGGATAAGATCGAACGCCTTGGATGTTGGTTTTGTGGTTCTGAAAAGAACCGATCTTCGTGGCGCCGGACGCCGTGCGTCGCTCGCTCACTTCGAGCTCGTGTATTTGGTGACGGCCTTCGTCCCTTCGCTGACGGCGTGCTTGGCCAGCTCGCCGGGAAGGAGCAGCCTCACGGCGGTCTGAATTTCGCGGCTCGTTATCGTCGATCGCTTGTTGTAGTGCGCCAAACGGGAGGCCTCCGCGGCGATCCGCTCGAAAATGTCGTTGACGAAGCTGTTCATGATGCTCATCGCCTTGCTCGATATTCCGGTGTCCGGATGCACCTGCTTCAATACTTTGTATATGTAAATGGCGTAGCTCTCCTTCCTCCTGCGCTTCTTCTTCTTGTCGCTCTTGGAGATGTTCTTCTGCGCCTTTCCCGCCTTTTTGGCCGCTTTGCCGCTCGTCTTGGGTGGCATGATGCCCGTAAAGTGCTAAGGAGTGAACGGATACGGTGAAGAGATCGATCGCCGGCGCTTAAGCTTCGTCAAGGACTGGCGAAACACTACCGGCCGAAACTCATCGTTGATCGGTCGTCTAAAACGGAGCACCTAGAATTTTCTTCTTTGATCTCCTTCATCTGGAAAAGAAAATAAAAATAATGTTAGTAAAATGTGCTTATGCGGCGATCGCCGCACGTTGTGCGATACTTCTCTGCACTCAGTCCAAGAGCATCATTCTGGGCCGCTTGTGTCGATGCTCGATCTCTTCGTCGTAGTCCTCCAGGCTCCGGATCAGCGGGTTGGGGTGATCTTGCATGTTCCCGTGCGTCTTCACGGCGAGCCGCCGCACGAATTCTTCTATCTTCTCGATGCCAATGTCCCTGTGGATTTGGCTGTTCCTGACGAACCACGGAGCGTCGAGCGCCATCCGCAGGACTTTGTTCTGGACAACCTGAAGTTTCCGCATGTGAGTCTTCACCGCGTAGCCCCAGGCTACGGAGGCGTAAGTCATGGTGGGTCGGATGACGGTTTTGTAAAGCTTTATCTTGTTGTCAGGATGAAGCTTACTTTTCCGGCTCATCAACCCGTACAACTTAGCCAGGGCCTGTTTGGCTCTGGCGGCGACGGACTCGATGTGCGGTTTCCAGGTCAACCTGGTGTCCAGGATGGCTCCCAAGTACTTCGCTTCTGTTCGCCAAGGAATTCCTCGTCCGAACATGGCAATCTCTTCTGGCGGTCGGATCCGTCCTCTTCGTCCCAGGACGATGGCGGTGCTCTTCTCGGCGTTCACCTGGATGCGCCAGGTGCGGTACCACTCCTCGAGATCGTCCGCAGCGGCCTGCAGCTTCCTTCTCAGAATGGCGACGTTTCGGGAGCGACAATACAGGGCTGTATCGTCGGCGTAGAGTGCGACGTTCACACCGTCGTTTCGAGGAATGTCTCGCACGTAGATGTTGAATAGCGTCGGCGAGAGTACAGAGCCTTGCGGCACTCCCGCACTCAGCGTTCTCTCGGCAGAACGAATTCCGTTTAACTTGATACGGAACTTGCGTCGCTTCAAGAACGAGGCGGTCAGCTGAACGATACCCAAAGGTATGCCCGCCTCTAACATCTTGTGGAGCAGGCCCTGATGCCAGACTTTGTCGAATGCCTTCGACACGTCCAACAGTACCAGGCCGGTGTATTCCTTCTTGTTGAAACCCTCGGTGATGCACTCGGTGACGCGCAGGATTTGGTGAGCCGTGGAGTGACCCGGTCGGAAACCGAATTGCTCGTCCTGGAGGACCTGGAGGCGCTCTACGTGCCCCTTCAGTCGTCGGAGGATGATCTTTTCGGCCAGCTTACCGAGAACCGGCAGTAGGCTGATCGGGCGGTAGTTCTGCGGAAACGCGGCTTCTTGTCCGGGTTTTCTCAGCACAATGACGTCCGCGCACTTCCACCGAGATGGAAAATGACGCAAACGGAGCATCGCGTTGAGTATGCCGGTCAGAACCGCGATCGCACGCGCCGGAAGCTCTCGCAGTGTCCTGTTGCCGATGCCGTCGGGACCTGGGGCTTTTCTCTTCTTGCACTTCTTCGCTGCCTTCTTCACCTCCGAGGGCGATACCGGGGCGATGTGCTCGACATCTACTTGTCTCAGCGAACGCCTGATTCTGCGGTGAATGCTGTCGATGTGGTCCACATCCGCATTCTCGTAGACAGGGCTGCATTGACGCTCTAGGTTGTCGGCAAAAGCCTCGGCCTTTTCCTCATCGGTGTAGACGACTCCCATTTCTCCGTGTATGGGCGGCATGGGCGGTGCTCCTCGTTTTCTGAGTATCCGAGTCATTCTCCAGAGAGAATTAACGTCGGAGTTCAGTTCGTCGATTTTGCGTCCCAGGATTCCTTCGGTGCTCGGTTAGGCATGCCGTACTTCCGTGGTCAGCCTGTTTGCCTCTCTCTTGTGCTGCGGGTCCAGTGTCCGTTGCCACCTTCTCCTGGCGCGATTTCTCTCCTGATGAGTTCGCGAACGTCCTCGGGCAGTCGCATCTGATAAGGGCGGGCCGGCGACGGGTTCGTTGCGTAAGCAAGCGAAGCCGCGATCTTGTCGGTCAGGTCGTCCACGGCGAGCTCTAGTTCTTCTCGCGTTTCGATCGGGGTTACTGGCCCTAGAGCTTCCTGCAGGTGGTCGGTGAACGCTCCCCAGGAAATCTGCTTTCTCGAGTTGTCCTCTTCGTCTTCTTCGGGGCCCCTCCGAGTTGGAGCAGAACCGGAGCGTGGTCGGAGTCGAGCTCGTTGACAACCGAGAGCTGGTGCACGGCTGCCACGTCTTTTAGGACGGCGATGTCGAGTACGTCGGGCCGGAAGTGCGGACCGAAGTGAGTCGGATCGACGGTGGCGTCCATCGTTATCTGTCGGTCGTCGCCGTAGGCTTTCAAGAATCCTCCGTTCCGGTTTGTAACACGACTGTTCCATTCCGGATGTTTGGAATTCAGATCGCCGGCGATTATCGCGGCGCTCTCCGTGTCGAAAACCGCGTCCAAGTCGTCCGGAACCAGTTCCCGATTCGGGGCGTTGTAAGCGGAGATCAGTCGGACCGGACCGTCCGTCGTTTGGATGGCCACTATCGTCGCCTCCAGGTGTTGGAGGGGGGGCGTTTCCACGACGTGGTGGTCGATGTCTCGCTTCACGTAAGCGGCAGTTCCTCCGCCTCTCGCGTTCGGCCTATCGTTCCTGTAAAACTGATAATTCGGTAGCCTAGGATCGTCACCTGCTCTGAGATGAGTTTCGTTGATTAGAATTACGTCCAGGTTTTGACGCTGAGCGAATTCCATCAACTCTAATCTCTTAGGTTTTAGTCCGTTGGCGTTCCAAAAGACAATCTGTAGAGAACGAGGTCGTCGCGGCCGTCTATCCATGATGGAACAGCGATGAAATCTCGGAAGCGCAGCCTAATAAGGCCGAAATCATCTCGGTGCCGTTCCTTGCCTGGCTAAGCCTGGCGATCACGGTGGCCGCTACGCTGAGTAGCTTGGAGAAATCAACTCGCGAAAGTAAATCCGCGAGCTGCTGCCATACGCTGGCCGTTTCAGTCTCGGTCCGTGCGGACGCGACGGGCGTGGGCGTGGCTGCTCTCGGTGTCCGGGATTGGCGCTTGCTCGGTCCCGCCACGGCGGCGCTATAGCTGACGTCCGGTCGCTTGCTCGTCTCCGTAGAGGGGGCGACGGCCGTCGCCGGCGCCACCGGGCGCGTCTTTGGGGCGGCGTCCCTCGATGATCTCTTCGCGGGCAGCTCCGGGAATTTGCCGCCCTTGAACTCCGGGACGGGCTTCGGTGTTGACGTCGTTGGCCTCTCTCGCGGCATCGGTGGCTGGGGGTACTTCTCGCAGCCTTTGTAGGACGCCGGGTGTGGTCCACCGCAGTTGCAACAGACAGCCGGGGTATTCCGCGGCTTTTTGCACGCCCTCGTGTGATAGCTCTCTGCGCACTTCACGCAGCGAGGACTTGCACGGCATAATCTCTGAGAATGTCCGAAGTGTTGGCAGCGATGACACTGCCCGACTCCGGACGGTCGCTTTTTCGACTCGATTGCTACCTCGAGCCGAACGACCTTCTTCTCGTCGAAGATCTTTTGCCTTCGGCGGTCCTTTGCAACTGGACCATGACTAGCGGCATAGCCTGCTTTTCAGGTCCTTTGTTCATTCGGGCAACCGACTGAACGGGATAACCCTGTCGCTCAAGATCCGCCTTAATCTCCTCCTCGCTGATCTTGGAAGGCATATTGCGGATCACCACCCGCAAAGGCTTGTCGGAAGTCAGTGCGTACGTGTGGTACTGCACTTTCTTGTCGTCGAACAACTTAGTCATCGACCGATAGTCGTCAACTGTCGCAGGCTGAATGCGTATACCGGCTCCGGTGTTCTTCGCCTTGCGAAAAGCGATCTTGCGGGCATCAAGATCTCTACTGATCTGAGTCCACTTTTCCTTTTCGCGTAGAAAAACGGGCGGGACCCGGGGTTTACGCGCTGCCTGCGGCTGCGACGGTGTCGGTGCGACTTCCATTTCGTCCTCGGACAAGCTTCCAAAGCTATTCTTGGACGAAATAGACGGCTCCTGTGTCCCGGATGCCGTTTTTCGCAACTTGCGGGTTTTCCGCGTCTTCGGCTGCTGGAAATCGTCGTCCGCTGTTGTCGACGACTCATCGCTGCTGCTCACATCGGTCTTCCGTCCCTCGTTGACGATCTCGACGCGCGCACGGGGGCGCTTGCCGGCGCCCTGGGCCTGGCGCTCGGCCATCTCTGTAAATATTTCGGCTGCGGACACCTTACTCAGTGTCTTGGCCGAAATAAAATGCCTGTTTTAAGCGTAAGCTCGGATGTTGTCTTATAAAAGACAAATATAATAAAGAAAGGCTAGTAAACTAGCTGATTGTAGCGCCTTAGCGAAAGCTGCAACGCTTCGGAGAGAACTCTGCTAAACACGTCTGCTCTGGTCAAACGCTCGCTGCAGAATGGTGGCCGAAACTCATTTCGGCGGGTAGTTATCGGCGCGCCGTCCGCGCTCCGGTAACGCCCCTTCGAGTCGACGCGCACCGTTCTCGGCGCCCATTGGCGGCCGCCGTTCCCTATAAGTATCCATCTGCGTAGCCTGCGAGCCAGCATTTCGTTACGACAACGCATCGAACCAGAACGCGGCGGACAGAGCGACGCTGCGTTATTAAGGCCTTTATCAAGTAGAATCGAAGCAGAGGGACGAGAATTTCGCGATGTCAGGACGCGGTAAGGGCGGCAAAGTCAAGGGAAAGGCGAAGTCGAGGTCGAGCAGAGCGGGACTCCAGTTCCCCGTCGGGCGTATCCACCGTCTGCTCCGCAAAGGGAATTACGCGGAGCGCGTGGGCGCCGGAGCCCCGGTTTACCTAGCCGCCGTCATGGAGTACCTGGCCGCCGAGGTGCTGGAACTTGCCGGCAACGCGGCTCGAGATAACAAGAAGACGCGCATAATACCGCGCCACCTGCAGCTGGCCGCAGGAACGACGAAGAATTGAACAAGCTCCTCTCGGGCGTGACGATCGCGCAAGGCGGTGTTTTGCCCAACATCCAGGCCGTCCTCTTGCCCAAGAAGACGGAGAAGAAAGCTTAAGGACGTCGGCCCACGTTCCGTCGACGCACGTGCAGTGCGCGGTGACCGGCCCTTCTCAGGGCCAAAAAAATTATTCCGCATATTTCGCTTGCGAGACGCTTCCCGCCGCTCGTCCTTCCTAATTATTTTGTTTCGTCCGGCTACGTTTCTCATTTTTTTTTTTTTTTTTTTTTTTTTACCGCCAGGAAAAGAGATTTATCGTCGATTAACTAATTAATTACATAGCTTAAAATCGTGATGATTACCGCACCACCTGTACACCCGACGGGCAAAGAAAAGAGTATCGCCGGACGAATCGAACTCGTTAAATATCGCGACTTCCCGTCTCCGGGGAAGTTAAATAATTTCGCGTGACTTTACAACACGGTTACCACCGCCATTGTAATAATTTCACCCGCCCCGCCGCCGAAGAAGAGACCAGACACGCGGAACGATTTATTTTCTACCGACTTCATCATCTATCTCTTATCATCATCATCATTATACGCTCCGTGTGCGTTCACATTTCTTTTATTTATTTGCGTTTATATTGACGCGGTTAGTTTCGAAGCAGCGAAACCTCGGAGGACAAGTGTTGTGGTTCTGAAAAGAACCTTTCTGATGATGAACTAATGCTCCTCTTCCTTTCCGCCTTTCAACCTCCGAACCCGTACAGAGTGCGGCCCTGGCGCTTCAACGCGTACACGACGTCCATCGCCGTGACCGTCTTTCGTTTGGCGTGCTCGGTGTAAGTGACGGCGTCCCTGATGACGTTCTCGAGGAAGACCTTGAGCACGCCGCGCGTTTCCTCGTAGATCAGGCCGGAGATTCGCTTCACGCCGCCTCGCCGGGCCAGCCGTCTTATCGCCGGTTTGGTTATGCCCTGGATGTTGTCGCGGAGTACCTTGCGATGACGTTTGGCGCCGCCTTTTCCGAGTCCCTTGCCTCCTTTACCGCGACCTGTCATGATTTCGCCCGTCTAGCGGTGTTTTTCGAATATAACTGAGGACGAGATTCTCAGCGATCCCCCACGCAACGGCTAATGTACGACGAGACGTTGAACGTTGAACGGGCTTGGCTTCGGAGTTCCTAGAAGTTGTTCTTCTTTTACCTCCTTCATCTGTAAGAAAAAAATCGCTTTAGAAACTGTTCCTGTGCGGCGTACGCCGCACGTTGCGCGATACTTCTCTGCGCTCATTCCACGAGCATCATCCTGGGCCTCTTGTGGCGATGCTCCAGCTCTTCGTCGTAGTCCTCCAGGCTCCGGATCAGCGGGTTGGGGTGGTCTTGCATCGTTCCGTGCGTCTTCACGGCTATCCGCCGCACGAACTCTTCAATCTTCTCGATGCCGATGTCCTTGTGGATTTGGGCATTCCTGACGAACCACGGAGCGTCGAGCGCCATCCGCAGGACTTTGTTCTGGATCACCTGAAGTTTTCGCATGTGAGTCTTGGCCGCGTAGCCCCAGGCCACAGAGGCGTAAGTCATCGTGGGCCTGATGACGGTTTTGTAGAGCTTCACCTTGTTATCAGGGTGAAGCTTACTTCCCCGGCTCATCAACCCGTAGAGCTTAGCCAGGACCTGTCTGGCTCTGGCGGCGGCGGACTCAATGTGCGGTCTCCAGGTGAGCCTCGCGTCCAGGGTGACTCCCAAGTACTTCGCTTCCGTTCGCCAAGGAATTCCCAGTCCGAACATGGCGATCTCTTCTGGCGGGCGGATCCTTCCTTTTCTGCCCATGACGATGGCGGTGCTCTTCTCGGCGTTCACCTGGATGCGCCAGGTACGGTACCAACCTTCGAGATCGGTCGCAGCAGTCTGCAGCTTCCTTCTCAGGATGGCGACGCTCTTCGAACGACAATACAGGGCTGTATCGTCGGCGTAAAGCGCGACGTTCACACCGTTGGTTCGAGGGATATCTCGCACGAAGATGTTGAAGAGCGTCGGTGACAGCACGGAGCCTTGCGGCACACCGGCACTCAAAGTTCTCTCCGAAGAACGAAGTCCGTTAATCTTTATACGGAACTTGCGTTGCTTCAAGAACGAGGCGGTCAGCTGCACAATACCCAAAGGTATTCCCGCTTCCAACATCTTGTGGAGCAGGCCCTGGTGCCAAACCTTGTCGAATGCCTTCGACACGTCCAGCAACACTAGGCCTGTGTACTCCTTCTTGTTGAAACCTTCGGTTACGCACTCGGTAACGCGCAGGATCTGGTGGACAGTCGAATGTCCCGGACGGAAACCGAACTGTTCATCCTGGACGACCTTCAGGCGCTCAATGTGCACCTTGAGTCGACGGAGAATGACCTTTTCGGCCAGCTTGCCGAGAACTGGCAGCAGACTGATCGGGCGATAGTTCTGCGGGAAGGCGGCCGCCTGTCCAGGCTTCCTCAACACAATGACGTCCGCGAACTTCCACCTGGATGGAAAGTGCCGCAGACGGAGCATCGCGTTAAGTATGCCGGTCAGAACCGCTATCGCTCGCATCGGAAGTTCTTGCAGAGCCCTGTTGCCTATGCCGTCGGGACCTGGTGCCTTCCTCTTCTTGCACCTCTTCGCTGCCTTCTTCACCTCCGAGGGCGATACCGGGGCGATGTGCTCGACATCACGCTGTCCGAGCAGACGCCTGACTCTACGGTGAATGCTGCCGATGTGGTCAACATCTGCATTCACGTAGACAGGACTGCACTGACGCTCGAGATTGTCGGCAAAAGCCTCGGCCTTTTCCTCATCGGTGTAGACGACACCCCCTGCTCCGTGTATGGGGGGCATGGGTGGTGCTCCTTGTTTGCCGAGAATCCGAGTCATTCTCCAGAGAGAATTAACATCGGAGTTCAGCCCGTCGATTTTGGCGTCCCAGGTTTCCCTTCGGTGTTCGGCAAGGGCTCGCCGAACCTCGCCGGTCAGCCTGTTTGCCTCTCTCTTGTGCTGTGGGTCCAGTGTCCGCTGCCACCGTCTCCTAGAGCGGTTTCGCTCTCTGATGAGTGCGCGAACGTCTTCGGGCAGTCGCATCCGAAATGGGCGGACCGGCATCGGATTCGCTGCGTGAGCAAGCGAAACCGTGATCTTGTCGGTCAGGTCGTCCACGGCGTGCTCTAGTTCTTCACGCGTTTCGATGGGGGTCACTGGTCCTAGAGCTTCCTGGAGGTGATCGGTGAACGCGCCCCAGGAGATCCTCATCCTTGTGCCCTCCTCGTCCTCTTCAGGGTTCCCGCCCAGCTGCAGCAGAACCGGGGCGTGGTCGGAGTCTAGCTCGTTCAACACAGTGAGCTGGTGAACCATCGCCACGTCCTTTAGGACGACGATGTCGAGCACATCTGGCCGGCCGACTGTACCGAAATGAGTCGGATCGACGGTGGCGTCGATCGTTATCAGTCGGTTTTCACCGTAGGCTTTCAAAATCCTACCATTCCGGTTGGTAACACGACTGTTCCAATCGGGATGTTTGGAATTCAAATCGCCGGCGATGACTGCGGCACCATCAGTGTCTAACACCGCGTCCAAGTCACCCGGAACCAATTCTCGATTCGGCGCGTTGTAAGCGGAGATCAATCGAACCAAACCGTACGTCGTATGAATCGCCACAATGGTCGCCTCCAGGTGCTGGAGGGGCGGCGTATCAACAACGTGGTGGTCGATGTCTCGTTTCACAAAAACAGCAGTTCCCCCGCCTCTCGCGTTCGGCCTGTCATTTCTGTACAGCTGATAATTCGGAAGCTTCGGAACGTCGCCCGCTCTGAGATGTGTTTCGTTAATGAGAATTACGTCCAGGTTTTGACGCTGGGCGAATTCCATCAACTCCAATCTCTTGGGTTTCAGTCCGTTGGCATTCCAAAAGACCGTCTGCAAAGAACGTGGTCGCCTTGGCCGTCTATCCATGGCGGAACAGCGATGATATCTCGGAAGCGCAGCCTAATAAGGCCGTGATCATCTCGGTGCTGTTCTTCGCCTGGCTCAGCCTGGCAACCACAGTGGCCGCTACACTGAGTAGCTTAGAGAAATCAACCCGCGAAAATAAATCCGCGAGTTGCTGCCATACGCTTGCCGTTTCAGTTTCGGTTCGCGTAGGTGCATCGGGCTTGGTTGTTCCAGCAACCTCTGGTTGGCTCTTGCGAGCGCTGCTCGCTCCGCCCACCGCGGCACTGTAGCTTACGCTCGGTCGCCTCTGTTCCTCCGAAGAGTGGGCAACGTGCGTCGCTACAGCGGGTTCCCTCGAAGGTTTCTTCGCGGGCAGCTCCGGGAACTTGCCGCCCTTGAATTCCGGGACGGGTTTCTCTCTCGGCGCTGGGGGTCTCGTCTGACGGACTGGCTCCTTCGGGTACTTCTCGCAGCCCCTGTAGGAAGCCGGGTGCGGACCGCCGCAATTGCAGCAAACAGCCGGTACGTCTCTCGGCTTCTTGCACACGTTAGTGTGATGTGGCTCTGCACACTTCACACAGCGAGGGTTGGCGCGGCACATTCTTTGAGAATGTCCAAACTGTTGGCAGCGGTGGCACTGACCAACACCGGACGGACGTCTCTTCGACTCGATTGTGACATCGAGCCGAGCGACCTTCTTCTCATCGAAGATGCGCTTTCCGTCATCGCTCCTCGACAGCTGGACCATGACAAGCGGCATGGCACGCTTCTCTGGTCCCTTATTCAGCCGGGAAACCGACTGAACGGGGTAGCCCCGCTGTTCAAGGTCAGCTTTGACCTCCTCCTCGCTGACGGACGTGGGCAGGTTACGAACCACAACCCTGAGCGGCTTGTCAGAGGTCAGTGCGTACGTGTGGTACTGCACCTTCCTCTCGTCGAAACGTCTGGTCATCGCCCGATAGTCATCGACCGACGCTGGCTGCACGCGGATTCCGGTGCCCGTATTTCTCGCTTTCGAAAAAGCGATTTTCCGGGCATCAAGATCTCTACAGATCTCGCTCCACCTCTCTTTTTCCCGGAGGAAAACGGGTGGGATCCGGATTCTCGGCACTTTTGTCGGGACATCTACCTGGACGACTTCCATCTCGTCCCCAGACAAGCTCTCGTAGCTGTTTTTCGTCGCCAGTGTCTCGGAAGAGGCTGTCTTCCGCAACTTACGGGCGGTCTTCCTCGGTTTAGGCTTCTGAAAGTCTTCATCGCCAGATGACGAAGACTCTTCGCTGCTGGATACCGCGGTGCTTCTGCGGTCATCCTCGCTGGTGACCTCGACGCGGGCACGGGGGCGTTTGCCGGCGGACAGGGACTGGCCCTCAGCCATGGCTGAAAAAGAAATTCCGGTAGACACCTCACTCAGTGTCGTACCGAAATTGTGCCTTTTAGTCGCAAACACTTGGTCGATAATGCCTTGTAAAAGGCACGTATTGCTCATAAACACTAGTCACTGCACAAATCACCGGTCACTGGTCACAGCACCGCACATGCACACACTACAGCACTGCAAGCAAGACTGCGACTCACTACCGTCGTACGACGAGACCGGTAAGCGGACGGCTTTTATTGACGACGGGCGTGGCCTGGGCGGCCAATACGAGCGCGCCGTTCGAATCAGCCGTCGCCACGTAAAAGCGACCGCCGTCCGTTCCCGACGTACCATTCGCCTACAGACGGCCGAGGTTTCGTTAGGTGCGCAGCGCAAACTTCCGAGCAACGACGAGATAAGACAAGTTCCTTAAGGAATTCTTAGATTACGATACGATGGCACGTACGAAGCAAACTGCGAGAAAATCGACGGGAGGCAAGGCGCCGAGAAAACAATTGGCCACGAAGGCGGCTCGCAAGAGCGCGCCGGCGACGGGCGGCGTGAAGAAACCGCACAGGTACAGGCCCGGCACCGTTGCCCTCAGAGAAATCCGCCGATACCAGAAGAGCACCGAACTTCTGATACGAAAGCTGCCCTTCCAGCGTCTCGTGCGAGAAATCGCGCAGGACTTCAAGACCGATCTGCGCTTCCAGAGTTCCGCCGTGATGGCGCTTCAGGAGGCCAGCGAGGCGTACTTAGTCGGACTCTTCGAAGACACCAACCTGTGCGCCATCCACGCCAAACGAGTCACTATCATGCCGAAGGACATACAGCTGGCCAGACGGATCAGGGGCGAGCGCGCTTAAACTTCGCCGGCGAAGATGCGGCCACGTATCTACATACTTTATCATCGGTTCTTTTCAGAACCACAAATTCTGTTCCTTTTCGGGAGTTCGACGCCGAGATTAATTTTTTTCGCACTTGTTTTATTATTTCCTACTTTTCTCGCTATCTATTTTAATATGCGACCGTCGCGTCGCGTCGTTTCAGTTAAACTCGGGACTTTCTTTACGGCAACAAACTCATAGTAATTTTGCTTAAACGTCATCGTTAATAAATAATCTAATAATTAAATTATAAGGGGCGGTGTGTAGTACGTATCTACATATTATTGTGTGCGGGTGGAGCGGCGGCAAGCTTTCTACGGAAGCATGAATTACAGATCACTGCCGACGTCAATCGAGCAGGTCGCGAGATGGGAACGCGACGCAAACCTTAATTTTTTTTTTTTTTTTTTTTTTTTTTTTTTTTTTCAAGACTTCAACCGAGCCGTTTATCACGGTCACGGCTTCGTGTGACGTGCGTGCCTCTGAGGTGCGAATTTCCCGGGCGAACGTTATTTGTGGCCCTGAAAAGGGCCATTTTTGCGCGCGCCGGCCCTTCGGTCGGCTCGCTCACTTCTTCTTCGCGGAGGCGGCCTTCTTGGCGGCGGCTTTCGGCGCGGCCGCCGGAAGCCTCTTGGCCGTCTTCGGTTTGGGAGCCTTCGGCTTCTTGGTCGGCGGTCCCTTGGTCGCCTTTTTCGCTTTCGACGGCGACTTGGACTTGGAGGCCTTCGGAGCCGCGGCGGACGCTTTCTTTTCGGCCGCCTGCTGTTTCTTCGCCTTCGTCGCGGACTGCTTCTTCTCCGCGGTCGGCTTCCTCGTCTTCGCGGCGGCGACGGGCGGAGAGGAGGCGGCGGTGGCCTTCCTGGACGCCTTCGATTTGGCCGCCCTCTTCGTCGCCGGTTTCGGAAGGCCCGCCTCGCCGACGGCCGCCTTCTTGGACGCCGCGCTGACGGCCAACTTGAAGGAGCCCGAAGCTCCCTTGCCCTTGGTCTGGACGAGGACGCCCGAGGCGACGGCCGCCTTTAGGTACTTCTTGATGAACGGGGACAGCTTTTCAGAGTCGATCTTGTAGTTCGCGGCGACGTACTTCTTGATCGCCTGCAACGAAGAACCGCCGCGTTCTTTCAGGTTCTTTATGGCGCCGTTGACCATTTCCGACGTAGGAGGGTGAGACGGCTTCGAACGAGGGTTTTCACCTTCTTACCGGCCGGCGAGGCGGCGGACTTCTTCACGGGAGCCGGGGCCGCGGCGGAGACGACGGTCTGTTGGGGTGATGCGACGTCGGTCATCGTCGTTCGTCGAATAATGACAAAACAAAGAAAATTAACGAAGAGGGCTCGTTCGCTCGCTGAGTTGCTCGACCTTTCGTAGCGCTTAACGCCGACGAACGCGCAGTGCAATGAAAGCGGCCACCTCGCCGCCGTATAGTCGGTTAGCGCGCGCGGACCGAAGCAGAAACGACATATAGCGCGGGAAACGCGCGCGCCGTCGTCGGCCGGTCCTGCAAGTGTTCGCGGGAACGCGAGTTTTCTGGTCCTCCGGATCCACAGGTGTGCCGTCGGCGACGGAAAAGCTGGGACGCGCTGCGGACGACGCCGGAGCGTCGACGCGCCTCCGATTTTCGACGATGATATCGAATTTGCCGTCGCAATTCGGAGCTCAACCGCGAGCGCTCCTCGGGACGGAGTCGTTCGCCGCCGTTTAGAAGGCGGCGACGGCGTCCACGGACCGCCCGTCGCCTCGACGGCGACTGCGGCGGGATCGTCGTTCTTTTCCTTCGTCGGTGACGTTCCGCGAGCGGACGCGACTCGTCGGAGGAGTCCCGCGGAGACGCCGGAACGCTCCGGCTCTACACCGACAGCGAGAAGCGGTCTCCTGCATCGTCCCGATTGAGAACTTATTTTACCGGAATTTCGCCCGGCGTCGTTTTACTGACGACGATCGCCCGCTTTGCCACGGTCCCGCCCGGTAATTTAGGAAAGCGGCGTTCAGTTTTAGCCGGCGATACGGCACGGAACGGGGCGGCTGCCTTGCGTTGCGCTTCCATTCAGAACGAAACAGGATGTCGGTAACATACGGGGAAAAAAAGATCAGCGATCGAAGAGATATGCGTGCGTGCGTGTAGCTCGTCGTGTAAGAAAGAAAGTTCATTTATTCGGCGTGAAAGACGAAGGGAGGGTGAGAGAAGAAAAGAATAATGCTTCAATCTGCGCTCCTAGCCTGCGAAATTTATCAACAGACAGACGGACGCGGTCGTTGCGCCATCGTGAATCGTTGCCGACGGGACGGGAAAACGAAAAAGGAGATTAAATTAAGAATGCCGTTCTTCGCCCCCGCCTCACCTTTTTTATTCATGCCTCTGTAAACGTTTTTCTTCAGCTCCGTAAACTTAGCAATCCATATACACCGTGTCCACAGAATATGGAATATGTTATATACTGCAAAAAATACGCGTTACATCAAAAAACCCTGAAACAGGTAAATTTTTGATTTTTCTTGCGGATCCTATGACATGATTAAAATTTTAATTTCGCTTGTCATTTGTCATTAGTAACGTCATTGACAATTTTTTTAAATGGCATGACTAGGTTTCATTTATTTCAAAGATAGCACACTACTTTACTTTTTACAATGGTATCTTACTTTTGAAGTTCTTCACAAAAGTATTCTAGTTATCCATGTTAAGGCACTACTGAACCTTCTTATTTATCAAAACATTTGCATTCTTCTAAATGTCAGAGTGGTACTTGAACTTAAAGTTACGCTTGTGATTTGAAAGATTTAAAGAAGCACGAAAGTAATAAAACTTATGGCGCATTTATCTGAAAAGCATCGAATTGAAATATTGTTGATGTTGGGATATGTAGACAGAAGAAGACGACAGGAAGAAGTTTGCAATTTATTTAATAACGTATACCCCGAGCATCATATTTCCCAGTCTACTGTTAGTAAAATCTTGCAAAAGTTTGATATGATCGGTACTGTCAAAGACTTGCCGAAAACAGTAAGAAATTTACCTGAAAATAATGAAAATTGTGAAAACGTTATGTTAGCTGTAGTAGAGAATCCTCATATTTCTATTCGACAAATTGCTCGAAATCATAACTTAAAGAAGTCAACTGTACATAAAGTCATAAAAAAAGAAAAGTGGCATGCGTATCGACCCTGCGTTGTTCAAGAATTATTTGAAGATGACTTTGAACGACGAATTGAATTTTGTGAAAACATAACGCATCGACTTGAAGCAGATAGAAATTTTCACAAAAATATTCTTCTCACAGATGAAGCAACGATTTGTTTGAATGGAAAATTAAACAAACAAAACATACGTTACTGGGCTTCACAAAATCCTCGCTGGTATGTAGAAGGACACACTCAATACTAGCAAAAAATCAATGTTTGGGCAGGAATTATTCGAAATCGAATCTTGGGACCCTTCTTTTTTGAGAACAATCTAACTGCAGAAACTTATTTAGACTTTTTGAGATATGAATTAGTTCCTGCTTTAGCTATTTTATATCCAAACGAAGCAGATCCGGATATACCTCATAACAGAATTTGGTTGCAGCAGGACAGGGCTCCTCCTCATTTCGGTATTAACGTCCGTCATTTTCTGAATGTTACCTTTGCCAATCGATGGATAGGGAGAGGAGGTGCAATAGAATGGCCAGCTCGTTCACCTGATTTAAACCCGTTAGACTTTTTCCTTTGGAGCTATCTTAAAGAGAGAGTATACATAAATAAACCAGAAAACATTGAAATCTTAAAAGATAGCATAAGAACAGAGATGAGAGCTATCACACCAGAAATGACTGATAATGTCATTAATGGATTCGAAAATCGAGTTTATCATCGTCTAACAGTAAATGGAAAACAATTCGAACATCTTTTGTAGTTTATGAGCGGCAGTTGGATTTTTTCTATTGATTGTGACCCTCGTTTGAAGATTTCACTTATTATTAGAAGAATCATTTAAATTTGTTACATTGTTTACTGTTTACTGTTTTCTCAAAATTGATGAAGGATAAAATAATAGTTTTATATCATCGAAAAATCTCTGTCAAATGAGTATAATATGGGGGTACCTGATCGATTAAAAATATTTACTTGTTACTCGTTGTGCTTTTGTCTGTGGAAAAGATAACGATTGGCTACTGTTTCATGATAGAAAACTAAATGTCAAACAACTTTGAAACATTTTTTGGTTAATGCATATTTATTAAAGTAGATATCTACTATATTCCATGCTTTTGGGACAAGGTGTAAAAATTTCTATTTCACGTGAAAAAGAATGTAAACTTCAAAAGTAGGATACCATTGTAAAGAGTAAAGTAGTGTGCTTTCTTTGAAATAAATGAAACCTAGTCATGCCATTTAAAAAAACTGTCAATGACGTCACTAATGACAAATGACAAGCGAAATTAAAATTTTAATCATGTCATAGGATCCGCAAGAAAAATCAAATATTTACCTGTTTCAGGGTTTTTTGATGTAACGCGTATTTTTTGCAGAATATAACATATTCCATATTCTGTGGACACGGTGTATAACGAATCTTTAAAACAATTATATCAAAATAAAGTGCTTTTTAGGTGTTATTTTAGTGCGCTAAAAAAAATTTAGTGCTGAAATAATATTACAGAAAAATAAAAAATAATACGGGACTGCTGAGTTTTGATAATTTGGCGGTACACAAGTTGAAAAATAAAGTTATCTAAAAAATATTTTACATAGAAATTAAGTGCTATTTAAGTGTTTTCGTACTACGTAATGTTAATTATTAAATTTCTAACGTTATATACATTTTTTTTAACACCAAAGGAGACTGCCTTAATCAAACGTGAATTATATTTAAGTGCTAATTATGTGCAAACTGCACAAATAGTTTATTATACCGTGAATTTGTTTTACCACAGAAAATTGGTAAATTAAAATTTCTTTGGTTGACATTATTTAGGTTGGCGGCGATGATATTTATCGAATGACAAGATCCTGATGACAACAAAGAATAAATTAGACGTCAAAATCTTGCAGCTGCCTGTAGCGTTTATACCGAGTGATTTTTTAATTTTTTATCAACTCTTGCCATGAGATCTGGACGGCATGTCTTAGCTTAAGTGAAAAGTACGTCATTGTCACAGAATAACAGAAGGGACAATAGCTTGTCTTAGTTTTAGTGCGCAAACTCGGATCAGCCATGTTCTAAAGCTGTTGTTTATGTTTTGATTTGAGGTTATGAGCGTTGGTTAAGGGTTTCTAAAAGCGTTTTTCACTGGGAGTAAATTGTGCACTGAGTGTGCACTCAGAATATCTCCATCCCATTTCATTACATAAGGTTAAAATAAGATGAGAATATTCCGAGTGCGCACTCAGTGCACAATTTAGTCCCAGTGAAAAACGCTATTAGATTATTTAGAAAATAAACAACGTAAATTGAAACCCTGACAACAAACTGATTATGTGCGTCAACTGATTATGTGCAACAAACTGATTATGTGCATGTGATTATGTGCATCAGTTTGTTCCTTTGATTTTTTCCGTCTGAAACACATTAAAACTTTCAAGCCAAGTAATAAATCGTAAGTTTGACTTCACAAACATTCGTATAAAGACGTTCCTCTTTCAATCTGAACGAGTGATTCTGTAGTGAAACTACCTTTCAATAATTTTTGATTTTAGGTTCTCAACGCATTGGAGAGAAAAGTTTCTCAAGTGATAAAGAAAATATGCAAACATCAGCAAGAGAAAAGTTCCTCGAGTGATAAAGAAAATATATTCGACGAAGCTGTCGAACGACTGCGAAACGTTAAGTGTATAGTGCGCGATTTAGTGTCCGCTTAAAAGATTTTGTGATACAAATTTCATCGGACAAGAACCAACTGTAAATATGTAATGTTATTGTTTATTTATGTGTAGTAAATAAAATTTATTTCTTAGATCTTTTTTCATACAACTTAGTGTGTAGATAAATTATCACCAAAAATAACATTAACGTACTTTCGGATATTGTTTTACATACCCTACCATTTTGCTTCTGTGAATCTCAAGTAAGAAAGATAAACAAAAAAAAGATTTTTTTTATTTTAATGCAAAAGTTAACAATTTTTTTTACAATTTAGAAATTTTGATTAGTCAGAAAGTATTAGTTACATTATTTGTGTATTGATTGAACATTCAAAATTTACCGCTGAACAGCTTTACAAAATGGCGCAAGGTCATCAAAACTGAGTACAAGAAGATCAAAGGTGCCGACGGCTTTTGTCCTTTCTGTTATTCTGTGTCATTGCACTCCTTTATGCTGTTTTAGAGTAAAGCTACGACATGCCGTCCAAATCCCGTTGCAAGAGTTGATAAAAAATTTAAAAAATCACGCGGTACTTACTGCTCAGAAGAAATTTTTGTTAGGTACGGTTGGAAAAGGTCAGTAACAAGTTAGTTTCAAAAAAAAAAGGTAGACCAATAGACACTGATATTAATTTATTAACTGCAATGCTTTTAAAATATAAGGAACAATTGTTTAATAATTGTAAAGTTGTATGTTGTTCAAATACAGTGTGGGAGGAGATCGCTCAAGATTTTACGAAAAACCTTGACAAAAATAATTCTGAAACTAAATCTAAATCTGCTCTAGCAATGTATACACATTATGTTACTTGTAATAAAAATAACATTCCTACTGAATTGAATCATCTGTGTCAAAGATTTAGTAACAGCAGTGAAAATCAGTCCTTGATTGAACAAGATGTGTTCGATAGACCTACAATTCACTCAACATTAGATTTTGATACATTTCAGTAACGGTATTTCATTCATATTATCTTAACACTAATTAATATTCTACCATTTCAAAACATGATACGTTGAATACATAACAGAAGAAAAATCTTGAGATATATGAATGAAGCTCCGTTACTTGAAATCAAATGAGGAACAGATTCTGTCATAACTACCGTTGCTTTACATAAAGACATAACCACGGTTAGGCGGATCGGATTCTGCTTACGCTGGCAAGAGTGTCACATCTAAGTGCACTCGATACGGGAATAGCAAATAATCACATGCATAATTTGCAATAGCAAAGAACCTTTAGTATTTAATTTAATTTGTTTAATTTTTAATTCTAAAATATGAAATTTTGTTTAAATTTAACAATTTCTTACGCTATGAAATTAAAATTTCATCCGACGCTTATGGAGAAATGAGCCAGCGCAATGATCGTACAATCTCAATCAAAAGTAATGAAACGTTCAAAACCGAAACGCTGTAGTCAGAGAGAGAAGATACTGAATGAGAAGAAGCCTTATGGCGAACGAATGTTACCGAAGTCCTTCGGAACCCCACAACACGTTGCGCTCTCTCTGACTCGGGCACCGTTGCACTCTGACTACAGCGTTTCGGTTTTGAAAGTTTCATTACTTTTGATTGAGGCTGTACATAAATATGCACAGTATAAGCGGCGATCCAGGCGGACTGTTGCAAGCGGAATCTCATCCTCCTAACCCTGTACATAACCATCCTGTATTTTTTCTTATGCTTGAAGCAAAGCAATAAAAAGATAACAAGCAAATGCTACAAATCTGTTACTCTGAAATTTTTAATAACATTGTCGAATAGTTCTTCTATTATAGGATTAATATTTTGTGGTTTTACACTGCTATTATTATAATTTTCACTTCTGACGAAGCAGTCGAACGACTGCGAAACGTAAAGTGTATAGTTGCGCGATTTAGTGTCCGCTTAGAAGATTTTGTGATACAAATTTCATCGGACAAGAACCAACTGTAAATATGGCTATTATGAAGCAACTTTAAAAAATAGAAAATCTGTCTTTGTCAGAATAGACAAAATATCCTTTTCGAAGTTATCAACAGGAGCCAATTGTTCAATTTATTCTTCACTTGTTTCTTTCTTTGAACATGGTCTCTAGAAATAAAATATAAATTCAAACTGCTAATTTCTTCTATTTAATATTGATACCTTTCAAATTTCCTTTACCAAGAACTGTTACACACTTAAGTTCCAGAAATGAAGTAATATTCTAAGTTTGGAAGGTTGGAACCCTTAGATCAGCAATATTTATTATAACACTTGGAAGAGCTATCTACTCTACGTTTTAAGAATTCTATCGTGCTTTTTGATTCAATTCGTTGCACAAGCACTGACCAATGACTTCCGATGTTAAATAGGGATTGTATTCCTTTCTGCTAAGAGTCGTTTTAGTATATTGTCCTCCAGACGTAAAATCCATTACTGAAAAAGTATATTTGAAAACAAAAAATTATTTGTTATACAAGACGGTAAAATTATTCTTTATCAATGAGTGAAAACGTTTAATTCATGAGCGATAAAGGAGCGAGCGAATTAATTTTCACAAGTCGATAATTGAATTTTGCCGTCGTGTGTAACATTCTATTTTTCTATATTTCTATAGCGAACGTTAAAGACAGAGAAGAGCAATCACGTCTCAAAATCACGTTGTATGATCATGATCCTAGTAACTAGTGTGGGTTGTTGCTACGGTTAATACGAAAATTGTTAATTTATCAATCCTTGCTGTTAAAATTCCGTTTTATCGACTGTTTTGAGTTGTTAAAACCACGCTTTAACTTTCGCTATAGGGACCGTGCACATGCCTGCGTTCAGCGACACCTGGCGGTGATTTATGCATTAGTGGTATGAAAACATTATTTTTAGGTTAATACACCTGTGACACGTTGAAGCGACGTTATTAACGTCACTCTATAATTTTTAATTTTGCAATTACAATGGATGTTGAAATATATTTTAAAATCTTATGTAAGTGGACGACCAGCTGGTAGTGGCCGGCCATCAGGCGCAGTCATCCCATGCATAACTTCAATAGCCAAGCGAAAATTTTGGTATTTGCGGAAGAAATTTTGCATGGCATTGATGGTCAATAAAATTTTTGGTTATGCGCAGATTTGTTGTTATTTCTTGTAATTGTATTAAAAATATTTAGGGCTTTTCTAAATTTACTCAAATCTTGCAACAAGTTTTATTGTTTGATGGTCAGTACAATTTCTAAATATGCAAAATTTATGCAAATCCTGCGTGGTGTCACTAATAGATGTGAAAATATATTACAAATTGAATTCTATTGTTTATGAGCACAGTATTTCAGAAAACATATCAGAAGATCGGCAGTTGATTATTGTTGGACATGGGCGTTTTCCGTTATTTCTAAATTTTTCCTTTCAAACACAGTGGATTTTAAATGCATGACCTCCGTACACAAATTTATGGAAATTTGCCTAACTGGAACGTATTCTTCACTCTTTTTTGCTCTTTTACGCCCATTTGTATAAATAAAATGGGTAACAAGAGTGACTCATAGAATTAATGTAAAAGTGCTATAAATTAAACAAAAATCTGAGTACAAACCTCAATTTAAGAAACATCACTAATACAGAGTGTACATTAATGATTGAAGGGCGTTTGAATTTCCCGCCCATTAGATTATTTGTAAAAGTTGGTACTGCATACTATTCTGTTTTACCATGGGCGGTACATAAAATTTTATATTATTAAAATAATTTATTAGTGATTAGAAATTATTTTACGTTTATTAATTACATACATTGATATGGAGAATATACAAAGTAAAGCAGATATAAAATAAAATTATAACATCTGTTCAAAATGTCCCCCATTTGAATCCAAACACAAATTTACTCTTCTTTTCATGTTTTCGAAAACTTTGTGTCGTGTTTCTGGAGTGATGCTGTTGACAGCCTCTGTAATAGCATTTTGTAATTCTTCTAACGTATGGAGACGTTCTGAAAACACTTTATTTTTTAAAAAACCGAACATGAAGAAATCAAGTGGGGTTAAGTCTGGTGATCGAGGAGGCCATCTGTCCCTACTTATTAACCTATCCCCAAAGAACTGTTGCAAATAATTCAACGTTGTCAGTGCAGTGTGGGCTGTAGCTCCATCCTGTTGAAAGTAACCCCCTTTGTAATTCATCGTCATGAAGTTCTTCAATGAAAGAATTTAAAATTGTTTCTTGATATGCAAGTACATTAATATTGTGTTGAAAAAAAATAGGTCCAATGATCCTCCTTCTTGACAACGCCAACCACACACCGATCTTCTGAGGATGTAATGAAGTCTCTTCAAAAATATGAGGGTTTTCTGCACACCATATTCTACGGTTTTGCGAATTTACATAACCGCTGAGATGAAACCATGCTTCATCACTGAAGAAAGTTATGTCTAACATATCGTCATTATTTAAGAACCCATTAAACCATTGGCAATTTTGCACTCGACGAGGCAAATCAAGAGGTAGCAACTCATGAGTACAGTTATCTTATATGGATGTAAATGTAGAACCTTCTTGCAAGCCTTTTGACATGTACCAAGTGATAAATTTGTTTGAGCCGATAAACACCGTAAAGACTTCTTCGGACTTACATCCATTCTTTGATGAATATCTGCGATGACTTCTTCGGTGAGAACAGTGGGCCGGCCTGTAGATTTTCCTTTAGAAACACTGCCTGTTTCACGAAATCTCTGAATTATACGGCGGACGTGTTGCATAAAAGAATCATATGTGAATACCACTTCAGGGAACTGTTCTTGAAATTGTTGGTGACAACTTTGATAAGAATAATTCCACACATTTTGTTCATTGCGTATCCCCGACCGAAAATAGGCCTCAACAATAAATTTATTGTGCAGGTCCGTGAAAACCATCGCTAACCTAAAACGTTTGTGTGTATTTTTATTTCCTGTTATATGGCTGTACTTACCAATGAAAAATGTCTGACAGCAAAAATGGAAATAAAAATAACCTTTTCGTTAATACTAACTCAATAATAATAAAATAAGGAAATCAAAACGTAAACAATACAACACACGCACGCTACTGACGAAATTCAACATATCCAGTATGAATACCAATCTTGTAAGGCGAAAATTACTAATTCGACAACGCGCCAAATTCAAACGCCTTTCAATCATTAATGTACACTCTGTATAATCAGTCTTTTAATACAATTAACACAAAGTATTCCAGTTAAATAGTATAAAACATGTTCTACATGCATTTGACATGAAGTCGGTCTGATGATCGGTTGGGGCTATTGTTTATATTGACTTCTTCACATGAAACGCATACCGTCAGTATCCTGACCGTAAATGTATTCACAATACCAAGACTAACCATCCGTTAATCATCAACTGCATTTGAAACTGGCCTACATTTGTTGACTTGCTTTCCGACTTCTCATGAAATTCTTCAAACTTTCATTTCATCTGAGTCTCTTGCACATTTTTCGAATAGAGTACGTTGTACTTAATGACTAATCGATATTGAAATCTATGAATCACTTTCAAAACAGCCTACAAACTTAAATGTTTCAATCTATATATATTTTCTTGCTACTGTCTGGATAATTGTAAAGTTTAACATTCTTCCGGTTACTATAACTCTTATGACAATTTACAGTTGTAGTACATAATAACTATTTGATCTTCTGGTATGAAATTAATTACAGAATTCAAGTTCAAATGCACACTGGGTATTTGAAATGACAGATATACATTTGAACTGTCATCATACTGTCACTCGTGTTTTCATACCACTTATGCAAAATATGGCCATTGGTGGCGCTGTCATCGCATGTGCACGGTCCCTATAGAAAAAATTATTTGTTGGGTACTAGAAAATTATCTAAGCGGATTTGTCTTAGAATCAATATTTTTTGCTTTAAACTGTTATCAAAACTCAGCAGTCCCGCATTCTTTTTTGTTTTGTGTAATATCATTTCAGCACTAAATTTTTTTTTTAGCGCACTAAAATAACACCTAAAAAGCACTTTATTTTGATACATATAATTGTTTTGAAGATTCCTTATATGCGGATTGCCAAGTTTACGGAGCTTGTGTGTGCGCACGCAAACGAAACGCACCCATTTGTTCTGTGATTTTTCAATTTGGCCTAGTTGGCAACACTAGTCTATTATAAAAAATATTTAAATTTGACGTTTTCTCATATGTCAAATTGATTTTAAATTTGAATCACCTTTGAATTATATTAAAATTAAACACTTTGTGGTCTTTACGCGTTCAATCCGTTAAATATTTAAAATGCACGTTTACATTTGCAACAAGTTCTAACCCTGCGGTGTTTAAGGTTATGTCTGTCGTAACGGCCGAATATGTCAATAAATGTTACTGTAACTGGAAATCCTGTAAGCATCAAGAGAGGTAAGATGGTCACCGCGGATCCTGATTATGCGAAAAAAGAGTTTCAAAGACGTCGACGAATGCGCCTAGAACAGGTATGTCTCTTTGTACTCAGCACTTCCTATAATTTAATTGGGCATGCATTTCATTCAGGTGCGACAACAATCGAAAGATATAGCAGAGAACGTCCGCAGCAAAGTGCGTAAGGAGAAAAGGAAGCAACTATCGGAGATAGAGCAAGAGGGTGCGAACAAATTGAAAGAATGGCAAAGTCGAAAACTGCTCGAATTACAACAACAATATTGTGAAAACCTGAAAGATATCGGTTTGGGACACACGGGCGCAGCTGTCGAAGAAACACGTGAAAATTTAGTTGGTGCTTATAAAGATGTGCTTAGGGAGAAATCTAGAGAACGAGGGTACGTAGCCGCAAAACATTTGCATGATGAAAAAGAAGATAATGCATTGGCTAAAACTCTAAAATCGCAGCAAAGAAAGGATGTGAGAAATCTTGAAAAGACGAGGTCAGCAATGGTTTCAAAAATAAGAGCGAGAACACAAAACAGCTCATTCAAAAAGAAAAAGCAGAAAAGGCCTGTTACCAGTGTAAACATATCCAGCATTGTTGATGATAGTGAGTCAAGTTTGAATAGTGATTTCAGTGTAGAAGTAGAAGAGTCGAGTGATAATTATACAAGAAATTCACCACGTAAGTTAAAGCCTGAGACAGATGATGTAACAACGACATCTTTAAGTAAAACGGAATCACCTAAAAAAAGTCGGATTACACATGAAAAACAAATATTGAAAAAGAAAAGAAAATCACCTGAAACAAATCGATCACCACCTGGTTCTCCTGAACCTATAAGACACCCTCAAAAAATTCCATCACCTCCAGAAAGACAATTTAATTATCCTTTGGACACAAGAATATCAGACCGTATTAAAAGAAGACTCAACATTCCTTTAAATCAACCGATTTCAAAGAGCTATCTTCCAGAGAATTTTGTGAGCAAGGTAACGCAGAGCAGTCCCACGATGGATGAAAACTCAACGCAGACAAAAATGCAACCCTTCAGTATACCTGTAGAAAGTAACATTGAGTTGCAAATTCCTAAAGCAGATTTTCGTTGTCAACCTTGCAATCATTCATCTACAGACAAGGCTTGCCAACTTTGTAGATCAAAAGAAAACATAAGAAAATCGTCTGTGAGAGAAACATGCCAACCTTATAAATGTAAGGAAAATGTTGCAAAATCAAGCATAAGCCGACCGTGTGATGACATACCTGAAAAACCAAGAATTACATTGAAGAGCTCATCAAAAACAAGTAAATTTGACGGCGGTGATTTCAACAAAGTGCAATACTATGATCATGCTAATCGTTATTCAAAGGAATATTTATGTGATAATTCTTGCGTGCAAAAAATTCAAGATGACAGTATCCAGATATGTCCCAGCACATCCAGTGAGCAGGAATTCATTGAAAAAATCTACAAAAGAGATCGTGATGCATTAGAGCGTGGAAAGAAGGCCATGGAGAAAGAGAAAATTCATAGAGACTACAAGGAAATGATGCAGCAGTTACCGGTATTGCAGAAACAAGAGCGTATTGCATCAATCAACTCAAATAATCCCATATATCACATGTCTGATGAAAGGTTAAAACTGTACGAATTAAAAAGACAAAATCAAATGGAGGAAGCATATGAAAAATATTTCCCATATACTCCACTGATTACTGTTCCACCTAAAAAACATGATGTTCAAACAGAACCTTTTCGAGTTGTAGATGTCAGCAATAACCAGCCTGCACTGAATTTAGCAACTTGGGATGTGGATTCGATCAACAAAGATGTTATCGTAACAAAGGATGACGGGCTAATTTCTGTGAGTGCAGAAACTACACAGGATCGAACTGAATATTTGAAGAACTTGTTGGAAAAGCTGAAGGTGCAAAGAGAAATGTTAATGAGGGAAGTTGATTCTTTACCCAAAGACAGTAATCTTCGTAATTTAATTCAGGAAGTAGGAGGTGTTGAAGGAAGTAAAGAGACACAACAGAAAAGTGATTTTCATGAGTTGAAAGCTGGGGTTAAGAAAAGAATGACCTCCAGTAGAGCAGAAAATGGTGACTGTTATTGTCCCGAGACAGGTTTGTTGTATTTATTTATTTATGTTTTTCTAATTTTACATTGTCTGAATCTGAAGTCTCCACTGAATACCATTTTTGGAAAAAATAAAACACAGTTGTCTGAATATTACGTTAGATGTCAGAAAATTTGTTGATTATTTATGGACACACACAAGTAACGCTTATAATGATGTTAAAAATATACAGAGTGCCTCAAATTGGATGGTATTCTATGTCTATGATGGTATCTCAATTAATAATGATGAAAATAGAAGAAAACTAAATAAACATAATTGAGTCAATTTTTCAAGCTGTTTTCAATGGTCCAACCAAAAATCTAAAAAGTGGTCTTTTTAATAGTGGCAGACCCAACTATGACTTTTATTTAAAAAATGTATGTTTTGTGTGAAGCTTGGCTAATGTAAAGTTTTTAAATTGGGTACTAGATTAGAAAATCACGATCTTGCTAAAAAAAAAAAAACAAAATAGTTATTTGGATTTGAAAAGTTGACCGTTTTTTCTTTTTTCGACTGTACCACGAAAACCGTAACAGATAGCTAATTTTTAGTTGCACTGTTGAAACCAGCTTGAAAAGTTGCCCTAATAATGCTTGTTTACTTTTCGTCTACTTTCATTATTAACTGTACCTATTGACACGACCTACTAGATTTCGCGTCCCTTAGAGTCTCTTAACCGGCCTGCGCAATATTTTCATTTATAGCAAATTTTGCCTGTTTTGGCGCTACTTACCCTTATTGAATTAAGGTACTAAATCAACATACTTCGTATAGAGGTAACGCATTTAGGTCGGGTTTCTGGAACATTTCATAAAGTTAACTAATAGATAAAATAAATATTCCTATAGTTCTAATATGTGTAGCCATAGCAGTGGCGTAGATAGGGGGGGGGGGGCTGGGGGGCCCGAGCCCCCCCCCGAAATGGTTCTAAAATATTATGTTCTGCGTATTTCATACTAAAGAAGTTTTCCATATGACGTTGTTTTTTGTTCGCCGTTTTACATTTCTTAAATAAAATGTTAAATAGTCCGTACTCGTTAAATTTTTTTTTTGTTCGGGCCCCCCCCCGAAACAAGTTTCTATCTACGCCACTGAGCCATAGCAACGTTTACTTTTATCGGACAGTTAACTTTAAGTAACGTTCCAGAAACCGGGCATTACACCTTTTCCAGTTGTAATTAAGAAGTCGTCAGTTGTAATTCAGAATTGTTAATTTAATTTCAGAATATATCATTTGTAATTCAGATTTATCAATTTAGTTTCAGAATATATCATTTGTAATTTAGATTTATCAATTTAGTTTCAGAATTTGTCAAATGTTATTCAGATTAATCAGTTTAATTTCAGAAAGTGTTAAATGTATTTGAGATTACAACAAATGTAATTAAGAAATCGTCACTTTTAATTGAGATATAAATTATGTACTTCAAATTCGTCAAATAATTTAGATTTTTAGATTATGCTATTCCAGAAAACATCAAATATCATTTATATTTGAAAAATATAATACACATACAGTGAGAGTGTAAAGTTTGGAATAATCAGTATAAAGCGTAAATTATTAACTTTTAAGAAAATTCCAAAAACAGACCAATTTTTGATTTAAATTGCGCGTTCTTTGGCATTCCACCTGAATGTACAGAGTGTTACAGGTAAGAGTGAAGACGTCACTGACATTTTTTTAAATGACTCCCATATTTGAGTTGATATTTCGATAGCTCCCGTAACTATCAAAATGATGTTACAAAAATGTTGACCTCTTTCATAAGGAAATTTTTGAGAAAATTAATAATGAAAACTGAAAAGCTGAGTTTTAATTTTAACGTTCTTAAATGCATTTCAATTAAAAAATAAATAAATTTAGAATAAAAACAACGTATGGGAATAAAATGATCTCAAATTAAATATTTAAAATGTCTGCCACCAACTTCTTGGCAATATACCAGTCTAGCTTGAAACTCTTGCAGAACATTGCGAATAGTTTCGGACTGTATAGCTCTAATTGTTCTTCTAATTCGATATTTTAATTTATCTAAATTATTGGACTTCTCTTTGTACACCTGACTTTTAACAAATCCCCAGAGGAAGAAATCTATGTAGAGGTGTCAGATCGGGAGACCTGGCAGGCCATTCCACTGGATCTCGTCTTTCAATCCACAGATTGGGAAACATTGTTTAAGTATTCATTTACGATGCTCTATATTCTAAGTTTACTTACCTATTTTTTAATTAAAATGAATTTAAGAACGTTAAAATTAAAACTCTGCTTTTCACTTTTCATTATTAGTTTCCTCAAAAATGTTCTTATGAATGTCAAAATTTTTGTAGCATCGTTTTGATAGTCTCGGGTGCTATCGAAATATCAATTCAAACTTGGGGGTTGTCATTTAAAAAAAAGTGTCAGTGACGTCATCACTCTTACCTTTAACACTCTGTACATTCAGGTGCAATGCCAAAGAACGCGAAATTTAAATCAAAAATTGACCTGTTTATGGGATTTTCTTAAAACTGAATAATTTACGCTTTATACTGATTATTCCAAACTTTACACTCTCACTGTATAATTCAGATAATATTACTTCTGCAAACATAATTCAAGTATAACACATTTTAAATAATAAATAAAATTTTGTAGAACTGCTGTGCTAGAAGCGAAGTTGGTCGAGAGAAGGACCTACGAAAGGCAAGGAAATCAACATCGCGAAAGAATTGTAACATTTGCAAATCGAGGAGAGAATTGGACTGCACTGCCACCTCCACAGCCACCATCTGCAATGGTACCTTTTGCTTGGTCTATCACATGTTCAAGATAAATCAGCCTTTGCTCTCCCACACCTCGCGGGCATTCACATTTGGTATCCGCAGATTTGATTTTACATGAGATTGAATTTTTGCCCAAATAATTTCAATTGAGTTTAACATTGGAGAATATGGACCCAACCGCAGTAAAAATGCTTCATCTGTATTTATCACATTCTCCAATGCACAGTGACAGGGGGCGTTGTTACAGACTATCACTAAGTCTCTTAGTTGATTGCCCATCTCTTGCCCTATGTTGAAGCTAATGCAGTTCAGTACAATTCTCTCTTCGATTTGCAAATGCTACAATTCTTTCGCGATCTTTATTTCCTTGCCTTTCGTAGGTCCTTCTCTCGACCAACTTCGCTTCTAGCACAGCAGTTCTACAAATGGGGCAAATAACATAATGTGCATCAAGTTCTTCTATTGCCTGGCAGCACTTCATATGTAGTACAGAGATGATTACATGATAGAAGCCGCTTCACAGCAGTTCTTGCTACGGATTTTCGGTAAATAGCGCAATTATCTTTTAATTCCATAATACTTAATAAACTTGTTTATTTTTGGCAGTCATTGAAGCATCTTAAACGAATGCGATTATAAAGTTTACTGAGTTTAAATTACAATTAACATAGTCTGAAATTCATTTTATGCTTTCTGAATTACAATTGATGTTTTCTGAAATTAAATTGACTAATCTGATTTACAAATGATACGATCTGAAATTGATTTGATCAATCTGAATTTCAAGTAACATATTCTGAAATTAAATTACAATTCTGAATTACATTTGAAAATTTCTGAAATAAAGTTGACCTTTTCTGAATTACAGTGGGAAATGGTGTAGTGATTTTTTATATCTATCTTTGTCGCAAATTGTTCTCATCTAGGGATAAAAAACAGTTGGAAATATTATTTGAAGTGACGTCTGTCAAAGTTACTGTCAGTGGTTAAGAAAATTGAGTTTAAATATCGCATCCCAAACTTTTATCGCATGACATTTAATGATTCCGTCTTTTTCGTAAAAGAAAAATTCTTCACTTCTTAAAATAACAACTTTTTGATTGGTAAATAACTTAACAGACTTAACTAGACATAACCTAATACACTTTTAAATTGAAACCAATGACATTGCGGTAAACAGAATTCCCTAAAACTGTTGTTTTCCTTATTGCACTTGCGACAATTGTATATTTGTTATCTTTGTTTCTTAATGTTCTCACGAGAGGAAAGGGTTTGCGTTACCTGAACAGGGGCCCGATTCTCGAACCGTGCGAAAAGAGTCGTATGCGAAAATGACATCAAAAGGTCTGTTCCAATCACGCTTTGTGACGGTTTTGAAACCGTCAAAAGCATGCACTCATCAAAGTTTTACACTTGACAAAGTTGTCAACATCGATCATTATTTCGGTGGGCAACTGATTATGACGGTTTCTTAAACGGTCAGAAAGCGTGGTTGGAACAGAGCTAAAATGACGCAAATGACGATTTTTATAGTTTTGTACGAGAATCTTAAGTCATTTTGACGTCATTTTCGCATACGAATCTTATCGCACGGTTCGAGAATTGAGCCCCAAAATGTTGATTTAGCAGCAGCCGCCGACAAAAGTAAAGCCCAGGTTAGTGGCGCTGGTAACTGTTTTGCATCAGTATTGGACAACCCTTAAAATTCTGCACTGATGTGGGGGTTTACGCCGTTACTTTCGCAGGTAATTGACCCTAAATAATAAAATTTACTTCGATAATGAATAAATTATCTACGTTGTAAAATGGTTGTAAATAAGTAGGCCTGGGCATTACTTTTGTCGGCGAGTGTACCTTACAATTGAAGATAATTTGGCACTTGATACGCAAAAGTCAGTTCACTGTCAGTTACAGCGTTTTCGATTGACCGCACTAGTGCGCACTGAGAATATCTTCATCTCGTGTTATTACATGAGGTTAGAAGAAGATGCAAATACACTGAGTGCAACCAGTGCAGATGAATCGAAAACGCTATTAGTGTTTTAAGCGATGTTTGTCAAAGAAAGTTTTAATAATTTTTGAAGAATTACGAATATTAAGTCTCTTTTTGAGGTCGTTGCAAACGAAGAAGTCTGGAGACGCAATTGGAGTTAAGAATAGTAAGGTTTGTTTGCTAAATGTGAGAGCTTTTAGGTAATTATAGTTGTTGATCTGTCAAAATAAAAAACGTAAAATTTGAAGTCACTTTCTGCATAAATTAAGATTCAATGACAATTGAATGATCTAGTTCTAGTAGAATCAAACCACCTACTGCACGTTGTACATTGCATTTATTCATTTTTTGCTGGTGCTATTTACTGTCTATTATTAATTAAAAATATCACAAATTCTTTGAAACGGACACTGAATATGCGCACTAACACTTAACGTTTCGCCGTCATTCGACAGCTTCGTCGTCGGACAAGAACCTACTTGAATAATAAAAATTAAGTAACCAAAATGTCCAAAAATTAAATTAAAGAAAATTCAAATGACACAAACAAGGAAAGCATAAATAAGTAAAGAGAAAAATTGCCAAAAAACTAAAACCGAGGAAAAAAAATACAACTTTACTCGCTATATACGCAGAACTGTCAATTCGACACGAGCTTGACATTTAATAGAAAATGACGTTTCGGATATACACCGTCTTCAGAAATTAGGGGACTCGCAGGTCATAGCGCTGTTCCTTGCATGATTCTAAGAAGAAAATCTTAATACAAAAACTTTGTACTAGCCCTCCTGTTTGTATGCGAGGTCATCAAAATTGAAGGTATGAGGAATGAAAAATGCGTTCTAAGTGCATTTAACGGACCAAATATTATTAATAATAATATTAACAGTTAATATTATTGTGGGCGGAGATAATTTTCAATTATCTCTTAAACCACAGTCTCTTTTACTATTTTTTAGTGTTAATATTGTTTATTGTTAGATACTATTAGTAGTATAGATATTACGATCAGGTAGGTAGGTAGGTAGATGTTAGATTTCATGTAGTGTTTTTAAATTGTACTGAAGATGGCAGCTTAGCTGCCGAAATACGTATCTACGGATATAAAATTATTGTGGGCGGAGATAAATTTCGATTATTTCGTAAACCACAGTCTCCTTTACTATTTTTTAGTTAATAAATTATGACTATGATCTTGAGACCAATAAATTATTATTAATAAATTGCCCAGGCCGGTTAAGAGACGTTCTCTCGTAAAATCTAGTAGGTCGTTCCTATAGAATACCATCCAATTTGGGACACTCTGTACAGGGTGGGCCAAATTTGACTTTTAATAGGAAACACCTGTTTTTAGAAGAGTTAGACAAAAACTGACTTGTGTGTCTGGAGCTCGATTTTTAAGACAAAATTAATGGTGAAGACCGCATTTTGATATCTTGTACCATTTTGGTGCTACAAGGTGTTTTTCAAAATTCTGCAATTTCTAAAAACTATCGTAGCTCTTTTGTTCATGAAAATTTCTGATTTCTGTAAGAACTTTTTTGAGGCACTTTTTGACGTAGAATTCATTGCTCTTAATTACAATTTTCTGAAGAGTATAGTTTTCTAGATATAAACAAAACTTCCGAATTTTTATATGAAACACCCTGTATATTTTTACATTTTTAAAAAGACCATAAAATTACCTTTATAAAAATATCATATACTTGATATATTAATCAAAGCATTTGCGAGACATAAGATTTTCAAGATTTTTGCAATACAGTAGGAGTAGGCTATGACTTATTATTGAAACAATTGACTTTCTTTATTATTGTCACAGTAGACTACTGTCAACGTTCAACGCATTGTTTAAAGCGATTCTGAGATTTCTTAAATTATTTTCCTAAAAATCAATGCAAAATATACGAAAATTATGAGAAGTACGATATGTTAAATTGCTTTGTAGAAGTAGGTCAAAATATAAACGCAGCTTGTAATTTCGTACATTTTGCATTGATTTTTAGGAAAATAATTTAAGAAGTGTTACAATCGCTTTAAAAAATGCATTGAACGTTGACAGTAGTCTACTGTGACAATGCAAGAGAAAGTCAGTTGTTTCAATAATAAGATATAGCCTACTGAAATATTGCAAAAATTTTGAAAAGCTTATATCTCGCAACTGCTTTGATTAATATATCAAGTACGTTATATTTTTGTAAAGGTAATTTTATGCTCTTTTCAAAAATGCAAAAATATACAAGGTGTTGGATATAAAAATTCGGAAGTTTCAGTTATATCTCGAAAACTATGAGCTTCAGAAAATTGTAATTAAGAGCAATGAATTCTACGCCAAAAAGAGCCTTAAGAAAGTTTTTACAGAAATCATAAATTTTCATAATCAAGAGAGCTACGATAGTTTTTCGAAATTGCAGAATTTTGAAAAACACCTTGTAGCTCCGAAACGGTACAAGATATCAAAATGCGGTCTTCACCATTAATTTTCTAATAAAATCGAGCTCCGTCACCGTGGTCAGTTTTTATCTAAATCCTTTAGAAATAGGTGTTTCCCATTAAAAGTGTCAAATTTGGCTCACCCTGTACATAGTTTGGTTAATTTGTTTATTTTATCATATTTGCAATTTTTTTGTAATATCTTTCAGGTTCATGTCACAGCAAAGGCTCAAAGGATGCAAAGAAACCGACAAAGAAAGTTTCCAGCCATTACCTGCGCACCAAGCATAAAATCCTTTTGAATTCATCAAATTCGTCTACAAGTCCCTCACCAAGAAAAAAAACGAAGCACAGAAAACACACTCTAGTTTTGCAAAACACAAGTACACAAACAACACCAAAAAAATTATCTCCTACATTGGCCAAATCATTGGAATCAAGGACCACACAACAACCACAAAAACAGACAATAACTTTGGACAGGAGGCACTTTGAAGTACAAATTGGAGAAGATAAATCAAAGTCACCAAAAGAGAAATTGCCATCGAAAAAAATCGCGAGCTCACAAACAGATTTTACATCTCAAGTTAAGGTGTTAAGCAGCACAACAAAAGAAAAAGACAAAGTTGACTCAACGGCTCCATCACTCAAGGCAAATGAAAAAGATAAAAAAGCAAAGACAAAAGAGAGCCATACTCTGCAGCCACCAAATATATCTCGATCACCAAGAAGTAAGCACTCTAAAGGCAGTTCAGCCAACTCTGTATCAGATAACGTAAAGCTTCCTTGCGAGTGCAATGATGAGATATGTGAAATTTTAATCAAGATCAAAGACGAAGAACCAGAAATAGTAATAAAAAGCCCAAAAAAAACACATAAGCCCTTGCTGGTTAAAGCCGACATACAAAAAAATATTAAGAAGAAATTGCAATCGAAGAAACAGCTGCAATTTCAAACCGAAATGCAACCTGATCTGCCTAAAGACAAATCAAAAAGCGATGCGACAGCAAAACAACTTCTTGGAAGGAATACTTCAGCAGAAATAACTCACTTGGTACTTCTACAAGTACATCGTATTATAGTCCACCAGATTTTAGGAGCTCTACTAAAAGTGATTTAAAAGAGCAGCTCGATCCGCGTCTATTAACATATATTAGAAAGCTACTAACAATGTCCAGAGCAAGTGTAGAAGATTTAGGTGTGAGCTCAGTCAGTGAAATTTCAACACCAGCGCCTAGTTTAATTGGTAATGAAAATAATGATTCACTAAATCAATTGAGGAATATCATAAAGTATTTTAACTTGAACCCCGATGAATTAGCACGATGCTTAAACTACTCAAACGAAACTGATGATAATACAAAAGGAAGTAGCACATCATCTTCAAGCTTATTTGTTAGTCGTCAGTATAAAGGTGACCACAAAGAAACGAACGCATCAAGTAGCAACGTATCTGGTCAACACAGTTCATCAACTGATAAAAGTACATCTCTAAAATCTCAGAGCGAGTCACAAAAATATAAAGTCATTTCAACACGAATTGAAAAAATTGTAGAACAAACTGCTCGTAACATCGAAGGCTCGAACGTTCGTCAGATTAATTTGGAGACTTACACTGACCAAAACTATCCGAGTGCTTTATCACAGTACACAAAGATTGCTGAGATGTGTCACCAACGTATTTCAAATTTGTCAGATATGATACAGAAGGTACGGCAAGAAAAACAGCAAATGCTGAGCCCGAATATTAGCGATAAAGAGAATAGTACTTCTTATATGAATCTGCCTTCACAACTTGGAGCTACGTCAGCTGTGTCAGAGGGCACCACAGCAAGACCAAGCACACCTAATATGAATATATCCTCAAGTAGTGAAGCTGAACAATCTGAACTCACGCGCAAATTACTTGAGATTGATTTTTCTTTAGCTGATAAATTGCAGAAGTTAAGCCCGGATGAGCTCAAAAACAAGTTGAGCAAATGAATGAGCCTCAAGTCACGGGTCCTGATGGAGAGATTGACAATGATTTAATGACTAGGTACAGAGCGTTATTGGATGATAATAATGATAACATTCCAAGTAAAGACAGAGTTGAACAATTTGAAAAGAAACAACCAGAGATTTCTCAAACCAACCAAGTGATTGTATTGGATAAACAATCTTCAGAAGTTCCCTTCATTCCTCTCTTGCTTGATATACCACGCTTGCCCAAATTAACACTCTCATCAACGAGTACCAACTTTGACGAAAACGAAGAGAAAACAAAAGCTGCAATTCACGATGCTTTCACTGAGTTAAATCACTTTGAAAAGAAACCACCCCCATCAAAAGGTTTATCTGCAGCAAAAAAGTTTAATAATAACATAACAGGCATTCCCCATGAGCTCTCAACAATTGTGGAAGTCGACAGTCAATTATCAACGAAAGCACGTCAATCTGCAAGTCCAGTAAATTCAGATCATCAAGTTTTCGAAAACATTAAACCATTAGTTGTCCCTCCTAATCCTCAAAATTCAATATGGACGACACAGACAGTGGCGAAACTGCTCTCTGATGAGAGTTTACCTGACATTTTGACAGAGCTTGTACAACAACCACCCCAAAATCAGAGTTCAAGCTCGACTGAAAAGCAAGAAGTGAATCACAATAAGGAAGATCAGAGAGACAAAGTTGATAGAAGCGATATCAAACGTAAAATTCTCACCCAGAAACAATTAAACATGTACCAGATGTCGCAGGTCATCGCTGATCAAAGCACCGACAGTTCAACCGACAGATCTGAACTCGAAAACGTCGAAGCCATGCTTAAAAGTATGGGAATGGGTTGGGCGGTTGCGACCATAAGAAAAACACAAGAAGCTTTAACGAGGGCCTCCTCGAGTTCAAGTTTAGAAATAAGTAGTAAAAAGCAACAGCTAAAAACCTCTGACAAATCTAACAGCTCTGACGTCAGCTTACGCCAATTTTTAGACAGTAAAATATTCAACAGATCGTCGGAGTCCGGCTCAAAAATAACTGACAGCAGTTTATCGCCTTTCTTACGAGAACTTCAAGAAATATCTGCCGTACAAGGGTCAGGTGGGAGCTCGGAAACTAAAAATCAGAGAACCTCAACGCCTGTGCAGACCACGAAAAGTTCGGATAAGTCGAAAAATGAATCGCAGAAGGGCGTGTTTCCAGTAGAGTCGGATTTGTCGAGTGTAAAATCGAAACCGGATGATATGTTCATGACAATGCCTAGTGATATTTCAATGTCCACTGGTTCTCAGTCTAAATCAAGTGATCTTTAAAATATTTTTGTTTTTAATGTATTAAATGTTATATGCATTTTATTATTTGTAAAAAGTGAGCAAATAAAAGTCAGATTAGAGTAGGCGGTGCAATGTCTGTGATTAACTGAATTAATTAATGTAATATATTCATGGACTATCAAATTTATTGACTCTTTAATCACAGACATACATTTTCTTTGCACCGCCTACTCTAATCTGATTTTTATTTGCTCACCATTTTTAAAATAGATTTTTATTTATTGATTTGTAAGACTGTAAATACATGAAGAGAAATTTTGTATTTTTTATTAAACAGTATAAAACAATTTTTAATGAACGTTTTTTTCAATCAGAAATATGTTGGCAAGTTGTAGTTGTAAGCGTAAATTTTTAATTAACAGAAATTTATACAAAAAAAAATCGTAAAAACTAAAAATTAGTAAAGGAGACTGTGGTTTAAGGAATAATTGAAATTTATCTCCGCCCACAATAATTTTATATCCGTAGATACGTATTGCGTAAGGCACTCGATCTCTGTCTAGGGACACAGGTACTGCTTGTTACTGCTTGTACTGGTTGTTATACTCGCATAACAACGAGAAGCAGAACGAAGAAAGCAGCCGAGAAGACCTGAAGATGGCAGATGTGATTCTGCCGAAACGTCGTCAAGACAACAACGGTTCTATTGAGAACCCTACGCGGAGGAATACCCGGAAGAAGACCACAGCATACAACACCCGCGGAAATCTACGTCGTAACTATATATATAGATTTAAAAAGAGGAAACCTGAGATCATTTCGCGATAAAAGTTGGGCAAGGTGAGATCCTATGGTGAGATCCTTTTGGAAAGGCGAGATCCGAAATCGGATCTCACCTTTCTTAGCGTGTATATCGGGTCATAACCGATTTTGTTGGTAATAAAGAGCTCAAATTCAAATTTTATCCCGGATCTCGTTTTACCGATTTCTTTGCAGTTTTATACACCAGTAGTTCACAATTAGTTATGCAGAGGGCGCATGTGAGCCAAGTATACTAAGGCACTCGATCTCTGTCTGTGGACACAGGTACTGCCATCATATGTTTTTGACACTGACAGTGGCTATTTGACCTTGAATAAATTGGTTGTCATTGTGACAGTTGTTCCGTTCACTTTTCGCTTCTTGGCGTAATAAATTTAAAAACAACCTAGATAATGCTTAAAGTATGTTGTGTTGCCCGTTACAAATCAAATGCTACAAATTTAAACTGTTTAACATTCCTAGAAATGCATACAGCTTTTCTTTTTAAAATATCATAAGCACACATAAGCTCGCAATAGATACATTTGTACATTTCATATAATTTAATGTATTTTTTTGACTTACAACAAATTTTGTTGCTTATTTTAACTAAATTTGTTAAAATACATCAGGAATTGTTTTTAAATTTGATCTAAAATATGTATAAGGTAGGTATACGCAAATTTTTTTGTAAATGAGAACTATATGCAAGAAAATTTGTACGTAAACCAGTTAATTTATCGATAGTAAAGCTAATAAACATTAGTAAAAGCCTAGCACATTAATAAGTTAACTTTTAGTTTGGAATATCTCAGGTATGTCCTTTGGTTATTACTTACAGTTTTCTAATTTATTTCTTTCTTTATTATGTCATATTTTCCTAAAAACGCTTACATTTATTGTAAACTTACACTTTGTGTCAATAAAATGGAAATTTAAAGTAATTTGCGCTTTGATTTACATAAAATATTCCAGTTTGTCATTTTTGACAACTAATTTCTTCAAGGTCAAATAGCCACTGTCAGTGTCAAAAACATATGATGGCAGTACCTGTGTCCCTAGACAGAGATCGAGTGCCTTAAAGTATACACGTACTATCGCAGCCTTATAATTTCGCACGATTTTTTATCAAGTAGCCAGAATTTCTCTAAATTATAGTTTTGTAGAACAGGCTCTTGCCTCAGTTTTGACACTAAAGACATTTAACCAAAGGTCAGATTGTTTGCTTATATTTTAAGAACACCAAGATAGAACTGAAATAACATAATAAAAGTGGCAGACCAACCATCTTCTAATTTTGCGATTGCAAAACTCTTCTCTCCTCCAGAAAGCACGTGATTTGGCTTGGTGATCCTACAACTTTAGCATTTGAAATTTGACGTTTAAAATAATTATTTTTGACAAGCCGTCAAAGAAAGTCATATTTACAGCGGAAAATTAAATCGTGCGAAATTATAAGGCCGCGATAGTACCATCGTAATCATAAAAAACGACTACATCGAAGTGAAACAGATACTTCCATTTTCAAAAAAATTTAGTTGTGTAACATTACTTTTGGCAAAACGGTACTGATGCTAACAGCTAATTCAGTTGCAACTGCTCGAATGCTGATACCGTCTTGCAATCGCGTTTGAATTATTGCCTTCTGATTACTTTTAATTGGGGTATTTTTATTTGTTTTGTCAAAATAATATTAATGTCAAAATGACAAAAGTTTATTTTGAAGCACGCTTCAATCAACCAAAATTTAGAGTGTAGTCGGTTTTTCCGATTACGATGGTACATAGTTTTAAACCTAAGTGAGATCCGACAGTCTGGCAACACAGCAGAGCTCTACTTTACAGTAGAATTTCTAACATGAAAGAATTAAACGTTTTTAATTAAACTAGACCCTTGTTTGATGAAATTGTGTAGAACAGTTTGTTTATAAATTTCATATTAACAATGAAAGCTTTCCTGTCGATGGGAAATTTAATTAATATATTTAAAAAAAAGCAGTCAAATGTGAATCTGTAATTTACCAGAAAATTTCCAAATCAATTATAGTAACCTATTTCTTTTAAAAAAATATTTTTATAAACTCAGGAGCAAACGATAGTTAAAATAGTATCAAATACTCATGTACAACGGTAATATAAAAAATGACCGAAATTACAAAATAATGTGTATTTACAAACCAAACTTACGCTCTGGCGTTCGCTTATATTCATAAATTGTACGTATAGGTATTTTTCCGCATTTTGGGTGCATAATCTTTTCAAGTTAGGTTAGGCATGGGTTAGGCATTACATTTTAATAAATGATTTTATGTTAAACTGCGCAAGGGGAACAAGTAATAACTTCGTTAAATTTTCGTCGGAAATTTTCCAGAAAAATTGGTTGGAAAGTTTCTGGAAATTTTCCATTTTAGAAACTTTCCAAATTGGAAAATTTCTGAACCCACATCCCTAGTCTCAAATAAACTATTGCAAATGTTTTCTGTTACTGTGGGGTAAACTATAACATTTTTACATAACAATGAAGTGAATAAAGAGGTCTTGGAAAGTTTCCTTAAATAAAAAAAAAACAAGTTGTCAAAATAAAGTAAATCTGTAAGCCTGAAATAAATTATTTTACAATGAAGTGAAGAAAAAGGCTTTCGTGTCAATCTCATTTGATTAAAAACATTTCCAACTGTGAAGTGAATTTGTAAACTTCAAATGAATTATTGCGGATGTTTTCTGCCACAGTGGGGTATTTTTTTAATTTTTACATGAAGGCTTTCGTGTCAATGGAAAGTTTCGTTATATTAAAAAAAAGGCGACTGACAAATGTGAGTCTGCAAGTCTCAGATAAATCATTGCAAATGTTTTCTGTTAGAGTGTAAACTGTTATCATTTTTACATAACAATGAAATGAATAAAGAGGTTTTAGTGTCAATGTAAAGTTTCGTTAAATAAAAAAAAAAAAAAACAAGTTGTCAAAATAATGTAAATCTGTAAGCCCGAAATAAATTACTTTAGAATGAAGTGAATAAAAAGGCTTTTGTGTCAATTTCGTTAGATTAAAAAAATCTCCAACTGTCAAATGTGGAATTGTAAACTTCACAAAAGTTATTGCGAATGTTTTCTGCTACAGTAGGGTAATTTTTTTATCCACTATCACATTATAATTGGACTTTTATTTATTAATAAAATGCTATCTAAGACACTTATACATACAATAAATAACTGTTACTTTTACATAATGAAGGTTCTCGTATCAGTGGGAAGTTTCGTTATATTAAAAAAAAAACAACTGTCAAATGTGAATCTGTAACCCTTAAATACATTATTTCAAATGTTTTCTGTTACAGTGGGGTAAACTAGAGGGTAAACTATCATCATTTTTGCATAACAATAAAGTAAATAAAGAGCCTCCTGTGTCAATTTGAAGTATCGTTAGATTAAAAGAGAAAAACTAGCTGTCAAATTTGAATCTGTAAACCTCAAATAAATTTACACTTTATTGTTATGTAAAAATTGTAGTAGTTACTCGAATGCAGCAGAAAACATTAGCATTAATTTGCGGAGCATTCTAGAAAACAGGACATGTCCATTTTGTATGAAAAATGGAATTTTAGTGGTTAAGAGTCAAGAATTTAGTGGCTTCAATAAAATATGTAGATGTAAGCAATTCAAATTGATCATGGGTTATTTTAAATGCTTAGAAAGTTAGGGTATGCAATAAAAACTTGACAAATTATAATTCTTAAATGTAATATTGGTGTTCAATCAGAGATGGATATGTCCTGTTTTGCTAGAACGCTTCTCATTTATTTGGAGCTTACAAATTCACACTGAAAGCTGATTTTTTGAATCTATCGAGATTTCCAATTGTCCCGAAAGCCTCTTTATTTACGTCATTTTTACGCAAAAATGATAATAGTTTTTACCTCACAACACCAGGTGTCCTACGCCATGTGATCACCTTTCTAAAACTTTTATTTTTTAATCGACTTATATGAAACTTGGAAAAGATAAATTAAATAAAAAAATTAATGTTCCCACATACTTTTAAGCACAGTAGATCTTCCGGTTTCACTGAAAGTGATGTCAACTTTTTTTTATTTTATTTTAAGTAGAACACCTTACAGGTATATTTTTACATGTTTGGAATTTGTAGATCATTGCGAGTCCGAAAATATATCACCAACTAGTTCGAAACCGTTAAAAGCATGCAATTATCAAAATTGTACATTTGACGGCGCCGTTAATATCGGTCATTACTTCGGTGGGCAACTGTTTTTAATGGTTCCGAACTAGTCAGAAAATGCTGCTGGAACAAACCTATTAGTTTGCTCCACTATAGCCGAAAACTTTTGCAATAATTTATTTGGAGCTTACAAATTCACACTCTAGGCTTTCAGTTGATACGAAAATCTCTTTATTCACTAGATTGTAATGTAAAAATGATATTAGTTTGCTCCACTATAGCTAAAAACATTTGCAATAATTTGTTTGGGGCTTACAAATTCACATTGACAGCTGAAGTTGTTATTATTTTTTTTTTAATGAAACGAAACTTCCAATTGACACGAAAACCACTTTATTCACTAGATAGTAACGTAAAAATACTATTAGTTTGCTCCACTATTGCCAAAAACATTAGCAATAATTTATTTGGGGCTTAAAAATTCACATTGACAGCGGAAGGAAGTTGTTTTTTTTAATGAAACGAAACTTTTAATTGAAACGAAACTTTTAATTGACACGAAAACCACTTTATTCACTAGATAGTAACGTAAAAATACTATTAGTTTGCTCCACTATAGCCAAAAACATTTGCAATAATTTATTTGGGGCTTACAAATTCACATTGACAGCTGAAGTTGTTTTTTTTTTTTTTTTTTTTAATGAATCGAAACTTCCAATTGACACGAAAACCACTTTATTCACTAGATAATAATGTAAAAATGCTATTAGTTTGCTCCACTACAGCCAAAAACATTTGCAATAATTTATTTGGGGCTTACAAATTCACATTGACAGCTGAAGTTTTCTTTTTTTTTAATGAAACAAAACTTCCAATTGACAGGAAAACCACTTTATTCACAAGATAATAACGTAAAAATGCTATTAGTTTGCTCCACTACAGCCAGAAACATTTTCAATAATTTATGTGGGGCTTACAAATTCACATTGACAGCTGGAAATACAATGCAATTTATTAACTATTGAGTGAACGCACGGAAATATTCACAGTTCAAGGTTATGTTACATTTGGCAACACCGAAGGATCTCATCTAATCTCATAAATATCATTTTATACACTAACGGATCTCGTCTGTGCATGTTTTTCTAACGGATCTCATGTTAGTCAATGTTTATCACAGAAAAATATACTCTGAATTTTTTTACCCCTCTGTGGCAGTAACGCTTTGAGTCACCATTTATAGGCTATTGACGTAAAATATATTCAGAAAAATAAAATCCCTATGGGGGATCTCAGGTTGTCCAAGTTTTATACAGGCTGAGTCCAAAAAAACGCCTACGCGTATAGCGTCGGTATTTATTATCGTATTTGAGCGGTCAAAAAATCAAATGGAATGGCAGAAAAAACTCTACAATATACCATATCTTGCGTCTTTAATACATTTAAAACAGCTGCATGACAGCTGTCAACTTTTGTTTTTTAAATACAATGGTATAATTACTGTAATACATTTCGAAAGAACTTTTTTTCTGCGTTCAATGATGTGCCGCAATAAACACTTATTTTTCAAAATAATAGAAGATAATAAAAAGAAATAAATAAATTATTAACACGAAATGACGAATTAAACAGTTGCCGAACAATAAATGATACTTGTTTTACGGTAAATAGCGTAGTGTCTATAAATACTTCCTCATAGGCAAACAAATGACGATAACTGTCAACATTTTTTTTTATTGTCAGCAAAAACAAAAGTATTGACAGTTATCGTCATTTGTTTGCCTATGAGGAAGTACTTATAAACACTACGCTATTTACCGTAAGACAGGTATCATTTATTGTTCGGCAACTGTTTATTACGTCATTTCATGTTAATAATTTATTTATTTCTTTTCATTTTCTTCTATTATTTTGAAAAATAAGTGCTTATTGCGGCACATCATTAAACGCAGAAAAAAGAGTTCTTTCGAAATGTATTACAGTAATTATACTATTGCATTTAAAAAACAAAAGTTGACAGCCGTCATGCAGCTGTTTTAAATGTATTAAAGACGCAAGATATGGTATATTGTAGAGTTTTTTCTGCCATTTCATTTGATTTTTTGACCAGTCAAATCCGACAGACAGACAGTGCCCCCCTAATCTACCCTAAAACGCTACGAGCGGTACCTGAGCAAGTTAGCCTTTATCCGTCTCGGGCCCCGACCAGAGCCATCGGAATGAGATACGCCCAATCAGCGCGCAGGGCAGCCCACCTTTCGGTGGCTGACACTATAAAGTGTCGTCCTGCTACCAGACTGGTTCGGGGTTGCACGCTCCTCGCCCCTTCTGGTCAAGGGAGACCTATCTAATCTCTACTAGCTATCCAGGCTAGTGCCGGAACTGAGATCCGCAGTTCACACGTCGGGATGGGGTGGGCATCATCCCTAGCCCTAGCACGCGGGCCATCAACCACTGCCCCCGTGAGTCCAACCCAGTCGACCGGTGGAGGTCCCCTCTGCTCGCTCCACTCCAGAGGAGGGGAGGGTATCCTCCGGGCTAACCGGTCCCCAAGGTACCAGTTTGCTTTACTGGTGGGAAGTTCGGCCACGATCGAACAAGTCAGCCGAGTCCTACAGATTAGGTTACGTGCAACCCAGACTCGGGACGGTGGGCTCGTCACACCCATAGGAACTCTGTCATACGTCCACAATGGTCACCTACGGCCTAAGCCGTTGGATCCACGCTTTAGTAAGCAGGGCAAAAAATTAAAGGAAACAATTTATTCTTATTTGTTAAAAACGCAATGTAACAAAGACGTGATTTTAATAGCGAAATTTCTATTTTTTGTAAAAGGCGTCCGATTTGAAGTAGTACTTTCATATTAGTGGTATTTATCTTAGTAAACACAGATCAAAGAAAGAGATGATATTTGTTTTTGAAGGATTTAAAGCAGTATTTTAATTTTAAAACCACATAAAATGAAATTCTAAAAAATTTGATTTTTGGTCAAAATTTTAGCAAAATATTGTATTTAGACGCTGTAGGTTGTTGATTACACTTAATTTTATCTGAGTGCATCGATTCTAGTAGGAAAAGATTAATAACTTTTGAATTATCGCAATTTTTCATTTTCGCGAATTTCTATTTTTCAAAATTTCAGCCATATTTTAAATGACTGGTTAGATGGAATTATGTTGTTTTTTATTTTGATTGATGCACGAACCAACTGTAGTAAAATTTTTTGGCAAAAGTCAATAATAAAAATGTTTCCCATTTGTTACGAACTTTATGAAAGTCACTGTATATATATACAGGGTGTCCCGACAGTGTGTTCTCGGGCCATATCTCCATAACTACTGAAGATACAAAAAAATTTTCAACACAATTTCTTTTTTAACTTAAGAGTTCTACTACACAAAATTATTTTCATCTATACAGAGTGAATCAAAACAGTGGTGCCGGATACAACTTTTTTATTTCAAATGGCATGCCCTATAGATGAAACCAAATTTGGATTGCTCATAAAATTCTACACATTTTCTGTATACCATTGCCTATACCTAAACCTAACCGTTCTTGAGATATTAAACCCAGCGAAAACATGTACGTTTATTCAACGTTAATTTCACGTTGTTACGGTGGAAATAACGTTATTCGTTGAAAAATGCAACGTTGTTTTTTGGTTGAATTAGCAACCATAATTATACCACGTTTGCGTAACGTGTTTTTTAACGATCAGTTTAATATGAACATAATTATAACGTGAAATAAATATGTAATAATTTTGTCTTTTTACGACGTGATTTATACTATGAGTAAATGCGATGTATCTACCGTACGTTGATTACCATATCTTTTCAACGTTAATTCAACATCTACTATTCTACGTAATAAATGAGAAAAAAATTAACGAAACTAATACGTTAGATAAATCATAATTTACAACTAAATTTTTAACCCACGTTTTATAACTTATTATAACGTATACCGAATAAATACGCGTTACAAAACGTGATGTTGACGTTAGAAAACACTTAATTTTACAGTGATTGTCTATCGTGCTTCACACCTTTGAATTCTAATTTTACTAAAAATCTGTGAAATGTGAGGTTCTTCTCCATGCTTGGCAGCTTTGAAATGAAACGAAACAGGTATGAAAAGTGCTGCTGATTTGCACATACGAATCAACCATAACCTCTTTTTAAGTTGACGTAATCTGTCAATTTTTTTTAAGTTAGTTTGAATTTGATGCCCAAAATCTGTGATTAAAAATACTAAAGAACGCAATAGTCAATCAATTATACATACATATTGTCACGAAAACTCATTGGGGACAGCTATATACAGAGTGGAAAGTTTAACTGGAATAAATTCTGTAACTTAGAAAATTACGATTTGTAAAAAAATTCTTGGAACAGGTCAATTTTTATTTTTAATGGCGCATATTACAAAGGGACTTTTTTAACTTTTCAATTATTTGGAGGGGTGAAACGACCCCTATGTTTTTTTTTTAATGGAAGGATATGTTGAAAAAATTGGGAATACAGCTACGTTTTATTTTTTTATTTTTCTTTAGCAGTAAAAGGTAAAAAATAAAAAAAAGAATTTTTTTACTAAAACCGTTTTTAATGCCAAAAATTCAGGAACTCCATTTTTTTATTATTTGATAAGAAGAAGTATTCCATATGGTATCGTATTGTTGCGTGCAGCCAAGAGATGGCGCTGTCAATGCGCTAAATTTTTAATTGTACGTAATTACCTCACTGAAGTTTTTCCCAATAGGTGGATAGGAAGAAGAAGACCAATGACCGATTGAGTGGCCAACAAGATCTCCAGATCTCACCCCTTTAGACTTTTTTTATGGGGGTATTTAAAAAGTAAAGTTTATGTGACTAAACCAAACGACATAGCAGAACTTCAGAACTTCAAATTTTGCATGAAATTTGGAGAGTAACGCCAGAAATGTTACAAACTGTTAAGGATGGAATTTATAATCGATTAGAGTATTGCCAAGTGAGAGGTGGCGAGCATTTTGAACATCTGATGCGTTAAAATCGTTCTAGTCAAAAATTTATTTTTTATTTTTTCGCCTTTTACTGTTTAAGAAAAATTAAAAAATAAAAACGTAGCTGTATTCCCAATTGAACAAGCTTTAAGAAAAAAAATTACTCAACATACCCTTCAATTAAAAAAAAATAGTTAGGGGTTGTTTCATCCCTCCAAATAATTGAAAAGTTAAAGAAATTCATTTATAATATGCGCCATAAAAATAAAAATTGACCTGTTCCAAGAATTTTGCTACAAATGGCAATTTTCTAAGTTAAAGAATTTATTCCAGTTAAACTTTCCACTCTGTATAATTGTTAACGGGGTTACTTTGCTGAACTATGGATAATGAATTTGTACAATTGTAGTGTAATATTCGTTGATATTTGTTAAAATTTGAAATTTTGAATTTGTATCGACTCTTTTCCCGCGCTGCGAGTGGGTGGAGCTTCCAGTTACGTTAGGCGCGTGTGCAGCGTGAGTTACAGAAAGCACGTGTGTAAGAATCGAGGCGGCGTCGAATGAACGGTCCTTTATGATTCTTTCCGGACATTGCAATATTAATGTGATGTAAATAACATGCTTTGTTATTTAGTTAGTGTAGATAGTGTTTGTTATTGCCTGTAAATCAGTAATGAATAAAACGCATAAAAAATTAGTGACGAAGTGTATTCGAACAGTCCATATTTGAAGGGGGACATTTCATGTGCCCACGTTTCGCCACATACAATCAACATATGGTCCTTCGATTTCGGATTTCCAACGCAAATTCAGCATCTGCACTAAGGAAAGCAAGACAACAATCCCTAAGGTGAGTCTCCAATCGTTTTCCATTACATTCCCGTAGCATTCATATCCTACAAAATGTCCGACAAAGCGTTAAAAGATCTCAAGGGCAAACGCCGCTACATGCAAGGATTTCTCACAAAATTTTCGAATTACATCGATTCAATCAATGAAAACAATTTCAACCGAGCCCAAATTGAAGCGCGACTATCAAAAATCAAAGACACTTGGTCGGAGTTTCTTGACGTACACCTGAAATTAGAATCATTACAAGAAAGCAATGAAAACGACAACAACGACTTGGATGCCGAATTAGACAAATTTCAGGACAATTTCTTTAGGGCCACAGCCCGAGCTGAAGAATTATTAACCTTACATGCACATGTGCAACAATTACCGCGACGGGACAAATACGATAACGATACACCTGATCATTCACCGGAATTACAAAATCGAGTCAAACTACCGCGAATATCTTTGCCATTCTTCGAGGGTGACATCAAAGATTGGATGCCATTTTCTGAAACATTCAATTCGCTTATCAATTCAAACGAGACACTGTCAAAAGTCCAAAAATTTCACTACTTAAAATCGTGCCTCAAGGGTGAAGCCGCAAATTGCGTTCAAGAACTACAAATTTCAGCTGACAATTATGACGTTGCATGGACTACTTTAAGGGACAGATATGACAATAAAAAATTAATCATTAAAGGTCACATTCAAGCGATTCACGAACTACCTACTTGCACTCACGAAAATTCGACGGTTTTAAGACAAATACTGGACGGGGTACAAAAGCATACTAGGGCTCTTAAAGCATTAAACCGACCAGTAGAAAATTGGGATGATTGGCTAATATATTTAATCACTAGCAAAATTGATAAAGTTTCAAATAAAGAATGGGAACTAAAATCGAAAATCGATGAAATTCCAACGTACAACGATTTACTGAGTTTTTTAACACATAAATGTAACACGTTGGAGACAATAGCTAAGGTCACGCCAAATTTCCCTACGAAGGTAAACAAATTTCAAAGAGCAACATCAGCTCACGTTTCAAGTAAACCTATCGGCTGCGTAATGTGCAAAAATAACCACATGATTTATCAATGCCCAAAATTTCTGAAACTTTCTGTTGAACAGCGTATCAAAAATGCAAAAAACATTAAACTTTGCTTGAATTGCTTACGAACTGGTCATCAAGCAAGCACTTGTGTCTCTAGCAACTGCAGAAAATGCAGTCGAAAGCACAATACGTTACTTCATATCAATGGGTCAAATGTAGAATCCCAAGGTACTTCAGCACACGATAGTGACGGCGAGCCATCCACGGCGACGTCCAACGCCGAAGAATCGCAGGTAATAAGCGCACACAGCTCGCAACCTCAAAGTCGGCCCCAAATATTACTTTCCACGGCTGTAATCAAAATATGCGATAGCAATGGCAAATTTCACGAATGCCGAGCTTTATTAGATTCGGGTTCGCAGGCAAGTTTTATATCAAGGTCATTGATGCAAAAATTAAAATTGCAAGACGAAGTGGCAAACGTCTCAATCAGCGGTGTCAATCAATCATTTTCGCGTATACGAAAAACAACGACAATTAAAATTCGATCAAAATATAATGCATTTTCTGCTGAAATAAATTGTCTTGTCTTGGATACCATCACAAATGATATTCCAGTCGCAAGTATCAATAAGAACAATCTAAATATTCCTCAAAATTTAGTGCTGGCCGATCCAGAATTTAACATACCCAGAAAGATAGACGTATTAATCGGTGCTGAATTATTTTGGCGACTTTTGTGTGTAGGGCAGATTAAGTTAGAAGGCAATCTTATACTGCACAAAACCCACTTCGGTTGGGTGATTTCAGGATCTATTCCTAATGCAAAATACTTACCAGAACAGATTTTGTGCAACACATCGACGGTGCATTCGCTAGACTCAACCTTAACAAGGTTTTGGGAAATCGAAGAATGCAAGGGCAACAGCAACCTAAGCCCCGAAGAATTGTCTTGCGAAAGACATTTCCTTGAAACATATAAAAGAAATCAAGATGGTCGATTCATCGTACACTTGCCCACCAAGGAAAATGAAGAAATGGTGCTGGGAAACTCGCGAGATTTGGCAACAAAACGATTTTATTCGTTAGAAAGAAGACTTTACAAGGAACCAGATTTAAGGAAGCAATATACGGAGTTCATTAATGAATATTTAGAACTAGGCCACATGCAGTTGGTAAAAGAATCAGAAACACAGAGTACTGAAAAGTCTTGTTATTTGCCGCATCATGCAATAATCAAGGCAGACAGCCTAACAACGAAATTGCGCGTAGTTTTTGACGCGTCTGCCAAATCGGCATCAGGATATTCACTCAATGATATACTAAGCGTAGGTCCATCAGTTCAGCAAGACCTATTTTCGATTACATGTAGATTTCGTACCCATTGTATAGTCTTGACTGCAGACATAACGAAAATGTACCGACAGGTTCTAGTAGACAAGTCACAGACACCATTACAAAGAATCCTATGGAGAACAGATTCAAATCAAGATTTGCAAGTTTATGAACTGAATACAGTCACCTATGGGACTGCACCGGCCTCATTTCTTGCCACCAGAGTTTTGAAGCAGCTTGCCATTGAAGAAACATGCGACTTTCCCTTAGGTGCGAAAATAGTATCACGTGATTTTTACGTTGACGATTTGCTGACAGGCTCCGACGATATTGATCACATTAAGACAATCTATATGGAAGTAAATGCGCTACTGGAAAGAGGCGGGTTTAATTTGAGAAAATGGGCATCTAACAACAGAAACATACTAAATGAGTTGATTCCAAACGCCACTGAGCCAACTGTACTCAATTTAGACAAAAATAGTAGCCTGAAAACATTAGGTCTGCAATGGAATTCGTCTCATGATGTTCTTCAATATGCAATACCTCAAATTAGCGACAATAAACGCAGCAGTAAACGTACGATATTATCCCAAATATCACAAATCTTCGATCCCCTAGGTTTAATCGGACCAGTCATTGTCACTGCCAAAATGTTTATGCAGAGATTATGGCAACTGAAAGTCGCATGGGATGAATCTTTACCATTGTGCCTGCACACGGAATGGAATCAATATGAGAACGAGCTGAAAGAATTAAATTCTTTGGAAATAAACCGTAATGTCATGCCACACAAGGATCTCATCGAGCTATACGGCTTCTGCGATGCAAGTGAGAGAGCTTATGGCGCCTGTATATATGTGCGTTGTTCAAGCACAACGGGTGAAACTTCTTGCAAGTTATTATGCTCCAAATCGCGTGTAGCTCCCTTAAAGGTCATAACCGTACCCAGACTCGAGTTATGTGCTGCTCTATTACTGACTCAACTGATGGAGAAGACCAAACAGATTCTTGAGGTAGATATCAACCGCGTTCATTATTGGACCGACTCTACGATTGTCCTTACATGGATAAATACGACTGCGAAACAATTAAAAACATTTGTAGCGAATCGAGTAGGAGAAATCCAGGAACTTACGCGACCGGCTGATTGGAACCATGTTAACACTGCTGAAAACCCGGCAGACATCATATCCCGCGGAATACTTCCAAGGCAATTGCTACACAACAAACTGTGGTGGAATGGACCATCGTGGCTTTTAGACGAGTTAGAAAATTGGCCTAAGTCGGTGTTTCAGATATCAGAATCCGATATACCGGAAAGACGCAAGTTTGCTGACATCATCAGTACTCCTGTTTGTGAAACTTTGGATTGGTTTACTAGATTTTCAACATTTACTAAATTGCAACGCGTCTTAGCCTACTGCAAACGTTTTATAAGCAATGCGCGCAACAAAACATGCAACGCAACAATGAAGCATGGACCGTTATCCACTTCAGAGTTAGAAGCATCAACAAGGTTACTGGTCAAGCTTGTTCAAGCACAGTCTTTCCCCGATGAATTACGTCATCTAAGAAATAACAAAGATATAAAATCAAACAGCAATATCAAATCACTTAATCCATTTATAGATGCGGAAGGGATTTTAAGAGTCGGTGGAAGATTGCGACATTCATCCTGCAATTACAACCAAATGCACCCCATGCTCCTACCCAGCAAGCATATTTTTACGAAACTGTTGATTGAACATACACATAGATCAGAATTGCATGCAGGAACCCAAGCTACCCTAGCCAAGTTACGAAATAAATTTTGGCCAACATCAGGACGAAATGCAGTGCGTACTGTTATTAAAAATTGCATCACATGTTTCAAGACGAATCCCACTGCGTATCAACACTTAATGGGAGATCTTCCCAGTTCCAGAGTCGAACCGGCCCGTCCCTTTGTCAATACGGGAATCGATTTTTGTGGGCCGTTTTTAATACGAAAAAATACAAATCGAAATGCTTCACCTACAAAGGCATACGTGGCTGTATTTGTGTGTATGGCTGTCAAAGCAGTGCATTTGGAGTTGGTTACTGGTTTGGACACACAATCATTTCTCAAGGCATTCAAGAGATTTATTGCAAGGCGAGGAATGGTTTCGAACGTCTATTCTGATAACGGCACGAATTTTGTACGGGCAAATAAAGAGCTAAAGGAATTGCGTAAAATCTTCTTGGCAGAAAGCGAAGAATTAACTAATGCATTGTCCAAGGATAACATATCTTGGCATTTCATACCACCAAGGGCTCCACACTTCGGGGGTATCTGGGAGGCGGCCGTAAAGTCGTTTAAGTACCATTTTAAACGCATTGTAGGAAACTCGTTACTTACCTTCGAGGAAATGTACACAATCATGACTCAAATAGAATCCATCCTTAATTCCCGTCCGCTCCTACCTTTGTCCGAGGACTCTAATGATTTGATGCTACTCACCCCGTCCCATTTCCTGATTGGGGACTCGCTCAGAGCCAATTTGGAGCCTAATTTAGTTGAACTGAAAATAAATCGCTTGTCCAGACTACAGCTGTTACAGAAAATGAAGCAACACTTCTGGAACCACTGGTCTCGTGAATACCTGCAGCATCTTCAGCAAAGAAGCAAGTGGACAAAGAGTGCAGACCGTGCGCCCAAGAAAGGTCAACTGGTCCTAGTAAAGGAAGAAAACTTACCTCCATTATTGTGGACAGCAGGACGAATTCTGAAATTACATCCCGGTGAAGATGGAGTCGTAAGAGCAGCTACCATCAAAACTAACCGTGGCGAGATGAAGAGGCCAACCAATAAGTTATGCATCCTACCTGTGGACGATTAATGCATTCTTCTTATTTTCATCTTGAAAGGCAGTGCTTTCAACGCGGGCGGCATTATGTACAATTGTAGTGTAATATTCGTTGATATTTGTTAAAATTTGAAATTTTGAATTTGTATCGACTCTTTTCCCGCGCTGCGAGTGGGTGGAGCTTCCAGTTACGTTAGGCGCGTGTGCAGCGTGAGTTACAGAAAGCACGTGTGTAAGAATCGAGGCGGCGTCGAATGAACGGTCTTTTATGATTCTTTCCGGACATTGCAATATTAATGTGATGTAAATAACATGCTTTGTTATTTAGTTAGTGTAGATAGTGTTTGTTATTGCCTGTAAATCAGTAATGAATAAAACGCATAAAAAATTAGTGACGAAGTGTATTCGAACAGTCCATATTTGAAGGGGGACATTTCATGTGCCCACGTTTCGCCACATACAATCAACAGAATTAATTGCGCGGAACAGTCGATTGGGGACCGAGCGGGAAGATGGCCCAATAGCGAAGGGTGCTCAATAAAACCTAAAAGTGGTGCGGTGGTTTTTCTGAAGAGGGCCTTCCTTTTTAAAGCCGAGAACCGGGAAAAAGTAAGCAAGTCTGTTATTCGGGTAAACTACCCCCAAGTGCCTTTAGCCCATATCTGGACGGAACCGTCTACCGAGAGCTACGTTTACCCCAACCGCTGAATTTATTGCAAGCGCGAAGAGAGCGTGACAATATTGCGGTGTTTATGAGCAGCATGTAATTTTTTTGAATTTTCATAAAGAAATAATTTTGTAAATAATAGTAAATTGAGAGTACTGTATTAAATGTGTTTTGTCGAATATTTTAAGTTAGTGTAAACATTTTTAGAAATAGGTGATTTAGAATTACTTGTTTATTATAAATAAATTATTTAGAATTTTTGAAATGTATATACAAAGAAAATAAGCTTAGGATTGTAATAATTAGAAAAATTGATTTAATGATGTTATGATAATATGGATGTTAGAAGGAAACTGTAGGTAGTAAGGAGTTCGGAAATTGAACGAGTGAGGGCGGCGCGTAGCTATTGTAAGTTAAAGTCCCCGGTTCGGCTTTATTACCACTGCCTCCATCCGCTTTACGAATCAGTCACGGAAGCGATACGGAACTGGGGTCTCCAAATGGCTTAGCGGTCTAGTCTAGCCGACTTGGAAAGTCGTGTCACTCGGCGGCGTGGCGTGGGTTCGAATTCCACCATTAGCCATGTATGTTTGTTCAATCTAATGATTGAGACCCAGCTTTAATACACGTCGTAATTGTCTGATTCAACGTTACACGTGGACATTGCCGCGACATTTTTTCGTTGTTTCAACGTAACCATAACACACGAATTCAACATTTCACATTTGTTACATGTTATTCTACAACGTTTTCTATACGTATGTGTACAATGGGATTTAACGTTGAAATACCGTGGACAAAGACGTTTAAAAGAACTTGATTCGTGCGTTGTTAAAACGTATCAATAACACACGAATTCAACGTTGATTAATTGTTATTCTACAACGTTTTTTACACGTGGACAGAGACGTTTAAAATAAACTGATTGCCGCGACATGTTTTCGTTGTTTCAACGTAACAATAACTTATGAATTCAACGTTTGGTTACGTGTTATTCTACAACGTTTTTTACACATACGTGTTTTCGCTGGGCTAAGTTTGGAGGCTTTAGCCTTTACTTTACTTTTCCAGTCTGTTACAGTCTGTAATTAAAGGTAAATGGACTAAATTGTTATTTTATACTTTAATTTTATTACCTTTCTCCATTCTGGTACAGTCTTTTGTCCATAGCCTAATGAATTTTATGGTTTGCCATAAAGCATTTCCCTCAGCTTTTCCTTGAGCCCCATTAAATTTATTGATAATTAATCCTGGATTTTCTTCAGCAAGCTGAAGAAACACTTGCCAATGTTCTTGAGTTACTCGCATTTTAACTACTGATAATACGTAATGCAGGCACAAAAATGGTAATTTTAACTGAATTGTATCTAATAAACGAAACCCTGAAACCGGCTGAAACTTAAGTATGAACATTTGCGCGCCGCATGTTCTCATTATCTCTTTCGTACTCATGTAACTATTCAGTTTTCTCTTTTTAAACGACACCTCAAAACGTGACTTCGCTGGCGATATGAGTGGTAGTGGGGGAACGAAATCTTGAGTAGAAAACAGTGCTGCTAATGGCCGGGAAATTTCCCGAATTTCGGGAAAAATGATGGTGATGGTGGGAGTTTTGCGGGATATAACAAAGTTGCGAGAAAAACTGGGAATTTCAGATATACTCTGTCCGGCGATAGATTGGAAAATTTCAAATATCCTAACATATTAAAATACCCTAGAATCGAGGAGCAGCGAATGAGCACATCATGCGCTTGTGGTTGGTATAAATGCCCGCGAAGTAACACTATTGGTTAACGTTACCCGATTCTAGGGTATTTGAATATGTTAGCGCATTTGAAATTTTCCAATCTATCGGCGGACAGAGTATATCAGAAATTAAGACAACTTTTTCTTTCTGCGTATATACTTTCGGAAAGGTGCCGACGTTTTGTGAAACTACTGGTTCCGTGGTGCACTTGAACCATCTATCGCTGAACGCGCCCATTCCCATGCCATGTGATTCCGGCAACCAGCAACATAACGTAATTAATCCTTTTCGTGTTTTTATAATGTTGTGCAACATTGTTGATTGTTTGCAATACCCTAACGAAATACTGTGGAAAAATTGCAATAATAGCGCAAAAAATGGATAAATGGCTTATAAAAACACCTTGTACTTGATAAAAGTGGTATAATTTAAATAATTTTGTTTCGTATATGGATTGTTGTGAATTACTTTGTTACATTAAAGTATTAAACTTTCATTGCTTTAAGAATTAAGACTAATTGCTTTTGAGGTAATGTACTTTATCATGTTGAATCTCATAAGTAGATAAATAACTCGTATCTAAATAAAGACCTGGTCAAGTAGGCTACATTTAGTAATTCAACAAAAGTATGGAAACCTCTAAAAAATTGTTATAAGTCAGAACTTTCACACTAACTTAAAATTGACATTTACATATGTAATTTTTAGTAAACCCCAACTTTGCTTTTTAAAAAAACGTGCGCGTTTTAATGTTACGAACTTACAAATGTTGAAATATTTCTAAAACAGTGAACATTAGGTATAGGATATGTTACACATGTTACATGTTATTATGTTAATAATGATTTAAGCAACTTAAACAAACAAAAAAAATACTAGGTGTCTCATTTAAAATTACAAAGTTGGCAGCAGTGGCAAGAAATCTGAAATATTGACAACACTGCCGACACCATCTTAACATCCGCGCTATCATCTAAATTAACTATTCCAAATTTCGTTTCGATAGTCCTAACCGTTGTTAAAATATTTAGGAAATTTATTTTTCTTCTGATGTTCATTTTACTTTTGAATTAACGGGAAAAAGCGGGAATTTTTGTTGTAAATTTCGGGATTTTAGAGTTTATGCTATTGGCAGCACTGGTAGAAAAAGTATTACAGAGTACGAGTCGTATCGCTTCAAGTAGATAGAATACTACAGTCACAGAATAACAGAAAGGACAAAAGCCGTCGGCACCTTTGATCCTCTTGTACCCAGTTTTGATGACCTTGCGCCATTTTGTAAAGCTGTTCAGCGGTAAATTTTGAATGTTCAATCAATACACAAATAATGTAACTAATACTTTCTGACTAATCAAAATTTCTAAATTGTAAAAAAATTGTTCACTTTTGCATTATAATAAAAAAAAATCGTTTTTTTTTGTTTATCTTTCTTACTTGAGATTCACAGAAGGAAAATGGTAGGGTATATGTAAAACAATATCCGAAAGTGATAATTTATCTACACACTAAGTTGTATGAAAAAAATAAGAAATAAACGAAAATATTTAGAAAGAAAACGCAGATCTAAGAAACAAATTTTATTTACTACATATAAATAAACAATAACATTACTTACAAACAAAACTTACTTGCTGATGTTTGTATATTTTCTTTATCACTTGAGGAACTTTTCTCTTGCTGACGTTTGCACATTTTCTTTATCACTTGAGGAACTTTTCTCTCCAATGCGTTGAGAAGCTAAAATCAAAAATTATTGAAATGTAGTTTCACTACAGAATCACTCGTTCAGATTGAAAGAGAAACGTCTTTATACGAATGTTTGTGAAGTCAAACTTACGATTTATTACTTGGCTTGAAAGTTTTAATGTGTTTCAGACGGAAAAAATCAAAGGTACAAACTGATGCACATAATCAGTTTGTTGTCAAGGTTTCAATTTACGTTGTTTATTTTCTAAATGGTCACGTTCAGGCAGAAAAGAGGTTTGCAGCGTTACAGCACAGCATAAAGTTGTAGCTTGTAGTGCTCTAAATTACCTGTACTGGCTTTCTGTCATAGGGGTTATGATTGTTATGAATTCATTACGCTGTAATGTAGCGTATACAGACCATGCTTGATTATCGCGGCCGCTTGAAGAAAGCGCTGCAGGCAATGACGTCACATGTACCTCGTTCAGGTTTACGCTTTACTAAAGCACTGTAGCACTGCGGTTACCCGAACATAACTCTAAGTAAATATAAAATAAACAATGTGTGTCGAAACCCTGACAACAAACTGATGGCATTCATGTATTCTCTTGTTTGAACAGTACAAGTAATAACTAACATTATTAACACCTACATTTGTTTCTATCTTTTAAGATCGAGTATAGTAACAAGTGATTACAGAATTCATGTTGTGCTTCATTTAATTCCATGTGTTGCTCTTACCTTCCATTTCAAGTGAATGTCCTGATTTCGATGCAGTTTCTTCAAATACTGTTGGAACAGCATGTGAGTGAATACGATTTTGCCAAATATTAATAAACATTTATGTTTTTCAAAGTGTTTTCGCACATACATAAGTTGTATTTGTAAGTTTTGACAAATCTCTATTTAAAAGATCTTCTCGTATACAACTATAAATCCATTTCAAGGCTCTGTATGTACAATAATACTATGTGTTTTTTTAAAAATGCCATAAGGGGTGGCTGTGGAAAAGAAAATGCATGTCTTAGCTCCATTCATTTACTTTAAATTTTCAGATTTGGCATGTGTTAGATGCCAAGCTACGACATGAGTTTTAATTTTCATGGCCAACCTTTATGGCATTTTTAAAAAAACACGTTATTTATTATATTAAATTAGTTTAAATATACAGCAGTTAATACTTACCGATCTTTATCTTTTGGAAAGGAAAAAAAAAAAGCTGTAACCTTGGTTCAGCACAATAACGTGAAGCCGATGTTCTTTTCTTTTTTGTTTTTACGATGTTTACGAAAGAGACAATTTAATAACAAACAGCAATAATCTTAGAAACCCTTAACCAACGCTCATAACCTCAAATCAAAACATAAACAATAGCTTTAGAACATGGCTGATCCGAGTTTGCGCACTAAAACTAAGACAAGCTATTGTCCCTTCTGTTATTCTGTGCTACAGTGCACAGAGTCCCGCTACTGGCTTTTATAGTGGTTTTGTGTTTCTTACGGTTTATGTCTTATGTTTTATAGGTACAAATGCTTGTGTAATTGCCTTTAGTATGAAAAAGTCACAAGTAATTATTTGTTTCAGGCTCAGTTGTACAATTCGAGTTTAACGTTAAACCAAAGCTTAAACCCTTCACAATAACATGGTTGTAATGGACGTTGCTATGGGTTTAAGCTTCGCTTAAAGTTAAACTCGAATTGTACAACTGGACCTTAATGTTATTATTTTACTTAATTACTTTCTTCATGTCATCGTAGAGTGCAAGAAGCAATATAGTCGATGGGATTGACGTTAAAGTGTCAAATTTTACATTTGTCACATTTTTGACTTCTTTCAAAATACATGCACGAAACCAGTGAGTATATAGGTTTGTTCGTTTGTCTACACCAGTGCACACCATGTGCCCTAGTGCAAAAAAATGCGTTCGTTTGTCACAGTGCAAGTGCACTGATCGCGTTCGTTTGTCCAGTGCAATCTGTTCCAAGTTACTCTAGACTGCACTTTCTTGCTCGGTGTTTAATGTGCGAGCAAGAAAGTGCAGTATATCCTAACCTGAAAAATCTCACTTCTAATGGCCGATGTTTATCTTAAGGCTAATTTATCTGTCAGTTGGAATGTGACGTACAGTTGAATGTACACATTCTAACTGGCAGAGAAATTAAATTTAGGTTTTGGTATACAAATAACTATTAATATAAAAATAGTTCACACTAAAAATATTATAAGTACTCACTTTCGCGTGATTTTAAAATATAGCACTGATTCACAGGATCAACGTCTGTCATCGTACAGTTATAATTATAAGGTCCGTTCCATTCATCAGGATTTCGAGTTCTGAACCGTTCAAAATCTTACTGAGCATGAGCATTGCACAAAATTGGATACAAATTTCATACTGCGCATGATCTGAACGGTTCAGCGCTTGAGATTCTGTCAAATGGAATAGACCTATGTATACGTTTTTGTAGGATCCATTATTTTATGCTCTTACCTGGATGAAAGCAAGATTAACTGCACTGATCATCTGTCACGCATGTTTAAATTGCGTTCGTTTGTCTCTAAAGTTTTTTCTGCACGAAACTACACTGCACATCACGTGACGTTGTGCCAAACTACACCTAACTGTTTTCAGTGTAACTTCGTGCAGTACAAACGAACAAACCTTATAATAGTTATTTCCATAGACAAAATAAACCTAGACATTTCACGCAAATGCATGACCTTGAAAGCGGAAATTAGTTTATCTTCCAAAAACATGGTGGCAGCAGGTGTAAATAAAAATGGTAAATGACGTAAAACTGAATTTATTATCTGTCATTTATTTAGAGCGAAAAACGTTTGATTCTTTGAATTTTAGTGTGAAAGCACCACAGCGCGGGCAGGAACTTCGTTATGGAATATCTGGTAGCAGCAGTCATATGAATTTTTGGATAAATAAAGCTTTACCTATTTATGTTAGCTTCTATGGATTTTGTGAAAAATTTTCAGAGACAGAAAAGAGAAAAATTGGAAAATAACTATTAAAAATATTATGTGCAGTTGGGAATATTTAAAATCACAAGGATTTCAATTGGTTTGTCCATTTTGTCCATTCGCGTCATGTTACTTGTCGCAGGAGCATACGCAACATCAAATGTCCGTTCGGTTTGTTTTGCTGTAAACTGTTTGCGTTAAAGTAGCTGTTCGATTTAAGTCACGTTTTGAGACTGCGACAAGAATTTTAAATCTGTGAGCTGAGTAGATTTAAGCAGTAGCAGCAAGTTTGACGCGTGCTTAATCATTACCATTTTCGTTGCCTCCAAAAAATTGGATGGAAGTTTACAGCGGCGTCTTACTAACATAACGCCAACGTCCAAATCGAACAAACCATAGTATATACTTGGTAGAAGACTCAATCAGGACCCGCTAGAAAGTTTATTTGGACAAATTAGAAGTGATGGAGTGAGATACAACCATCTTACAACCAGTGGTCTCATAGGAGCTTTCAAAACCATCTTAATCGATAATTTAGTTGCAAATTATAATCGCACATTTGATTGTGAGGATGATAAAGGGGAGGGTAAGATGTCGATTTATGGACGCTCGAATTTAAACTTTTTCAAATTAAAAACTGAAAGATAATGTATTCAGGAATCAAAATGTGAAAAAAAAATCAGAGAATTAACAATAAACTTTAAAAATATAAGCTTTTGAAAATTCAAAATTTGACGTATTATGGTAGATTTCCGACGTATGCGGCAGACGTCAGACGGCAGTCGAATGCGCATGGAATGCGGCAAATCCGAGAAACGCTGAACGCAATATCGTCGCTTTAGGTTCCGAATTCGGGTCTGGTAAAGAATATGTATGTCCATAAACGTTCAATTTTTTTGTGACATAAATAGTTAATTTACCTTACATTGAACGTATTTCTGCAATAAAATTTGCGGATTATCCGTAAATTTCGAAATCATCACCTTTTAAAAGTTACGATTTCTAGGTTATGTTTGATGTTCCATATCAATATTTTCGAATAAGTTATTCTTGAAAAGTGCTGTTAAAGAAAAGGAAAGCCTTTTTCGTGTATATACATTTGAAGGGAAGAGAAACGTTTGTATAAATACATTTTATTATACAGGCTGTCTTACGAAAAACGCCCCAAGCCATAACTCCGTTATTTATGGACTTATCTTAACAAACAAAAAGGCAAATAAAATGAGTCGTTCGACAGCTTCGTCAGAAGTGAAAAATATAAACATGTTGTCGAAATAAACAAGGTTGTCAACGGAAACTGAAAAAGTAACTTGATTTTCTTTTTTAAACTTAATTTACGTAACTTGATTTTTTTTTAAATTAAGTTACTTTTTCAGTTTCCGTTGACAACCTTGTTTATTTTGACAACATGTTTATATTTTTCACTTCTGACGAAGCTGTCGAACGACTGCGAAACGTTAAGTGTGCGCCATTTAGTGTCCGTTTAAAAGAGTTTGTGATATAGTTCTATAGTTATTTGGGCATTACACAAATAATTTTTATGGGATTGGCTTTCAGGGGTAGTGTGTTAGGTGTATTTAAATGAACAGCGAACATATTAAATTAAAAAGGAAAAGGAAACCTTTATGTGTAAATGTATTTTAACTAAGGGAAGGAAAACCTTTATGTGTAAATATATTTTAAGGGAAGGGAAACTTTTGTGGGTAAATTTTAAGGAAAGGGAAACTTTTGTGTGTAAGTTTTAAGGGAAGGGAAACTTATGTATGTAAATTTTAAGGGAAGGGAAACTTTTGTATGTAAGTTTTAAGGAAAGGGAAGCTTTTGTGTGTAAGTTTTAAGGGAAGGGAAACTTTTGTGAGTAAAATGTCTGCATTCATAGTGTTTCTTCGAGGCTTCCTTGAATGAGGAACCACTTAGATTGTGAGTTTTTTATGCAACTGCCTTACTACAATCCCATTCTAAGGGGTTCCTTACTGAAGGAAGCCTCGAGGAAGCACTATGAATACGGACTTAAGTTTTAAGGGAAGGGAAACTTTTGTATGTAAGTTTTAAGGGAAGGGAAACTCTTGTGCGTATTTTAAGGGAAGGGAAACTTATGTATGTAAATTTTAAGGGAAGGGAAACTTTTGTATGTAAGTTTTAAGGAAAGGAAAGCTTTTGTGCGTATTTTAAGGGAAGGGAAACTTTTGTGTGTGTTCTAAAAGGGATGAGAAACTTTTGTGTGTAAATTTACACCTAAATGCTAAATTTGAAACGACAAACTAGTACACTACCCCTGAAAGCCTATCGCACAAAAATTATTTGTGTATTGCTCGTCAAGTAGATAGGTACTATTAAAAAATATTTATGTGCAATGGTTTCTCTCCCTTGAAATACACTTACTCAAAAAAAGGCTTTCCTTCTCTTATCAGCACGTTTTAAGAATAACCCATTCGAAAATATCTATAAAAAACGTTCGAACATAACCTATAAATCGTTACTTTTAAAAGGCAATAATTCCGAAATTTACGGATAATCTGCAAATTTTATTGTAGAAATACGTTCAGTGTAAGCTAAATTAACTATTTTTGTCATAGAAAATGTTCAGCGCTTATGGACATATTCTTTACCACGACCATCGACATCTACCAAAAAAGCAATAACAGCAATCTGAAATACTATACAGAGTGTATGATTAACCGGCAGCAGACGAAGTAATAATAATAATAATAATAATACAGTTTATTGACTGAATATTATTGGTGAAAATGAGATAACAAGAATACATATATAAATCAGTCAAAAGGGCAAAAAATCAAGAATCCTAAGCAAGGATTCCTGTTCTTCCTTCAGCCCTTAACAGCCACATAGTATAAATATAGAAGCACACTGCAAATTACATAGTAAATTAATTTCCTTGAAAGTTCTGCTCTCTGACCAGAAAATCTTTAAAATTACGTATGGGTAGAGCGCAGGAAATGGAACCAATTATGTTAATAACGTAATCAACGAAAAGCGGTAGTTACCACAAAAATGGACGTTAAAAAACAGCGATGGTGCGAGTGCAGCCCTGTGATGTGGCCGTCTTACAGCCTTATTCAGGTGACGCTTGATACCTTAACAAGATTGATAACTAAACAATCATTGATATTTTTATCAATTATTCTCAATTTGCTATTCACGTAGACTTATCCTTATTGATAATTTTATCAATTCTTGATAAAATTGCTTGATACGTAGCGCTTGCTGTAACTTGGCGTTATATCCGATAAAAATATCAATATGGATCCAAACGTATTATTTTTATTTGAAATGGCACTAGATAAAGAGGAAAAGTAAATATACAGTCCATACACGTAACTTTTAATTTATGAAATTGTTCTTTAGATCTGATTTCATTTGCATTTCTTCAAAATAATCAAAGATCTAATATTAGTATTCCCCTGAGATGAAACTTCTAGCAGCTTTGCAGTTTTTTGCTCAAGGAGATTATCAGAAAAGCGTGGGAGACAATTTTTTGACCTGCATCTGTGTCCAGATGTATTAAAGAAATTAGTTCCATTATTGTGAATAATTTAAATCACTATGGTCCAGTTTTACAATCATGAAATATGGACGGAATAACACCTACGTCCCGTTATTCTAAGAATAATGTTTATCCGACGATTGTAAAATCTGGCCTATGTGAAGTTTCCTGTAACCGAAGATGAAAAAAATCACATAAAAACAAAATTGGTTCCATTTCCTGTGCTCTACCCATACTTCGTCTGCTGCCGGTTAATCATGATACACGCTGTATATACTCCGCATGCGCGTGGCATGTGCCAATCAGGGTTGCCAACTTGGGCGATATATCGCAAAATGGGCTATCTAATTTTTGATTTTGCGCTCGATTTTGTCGATTTTGCGACTATCGCCAATTGGGCGTTATTTATCGGATAGATCGGCGACAATGGGCGATAGAGCAATCTTACGAAATAACTCCATATACGAAAACCATTAAAACGGGCGAATTCATAGAGACTTTATTTCTGAACATAATTAATTCATTTTTTTTTCTTATATGCCTGACAACTAGCACTACAAAGTGATCATAGGAAATTTCTCTATCATCATCTGGTAATTAAGAAAAAAATAATTAACATTGAAAAATTATAGTTGAACTTTACAGGGATAATAAAAATACTTCCAGATCGAATTTTGAAAAACGCGTTAGTCACTTTTTAGATTGAAGTTTTGTTAACAAATCAGTGAAAACAGCTTTCAAAAATATGTAACCATAATTAAGATATGAAGTCGCCCGATTTGTATGTTTTTAGTGAATTATTTCTGTAAGACGTGAATATATTCTCCCCACCTTAAGAGCTGGGGGCGGTAACAAAATAGACAATCACGTGATCTTTTTTCACGGCCTGAGAATATATTTTGCGTTCCGATTTTTTAGGGGTTATTACAGATAGGATTAAGGCGGGTAATTTAAACATATTTAAGTTTGTGCATTGCTTTTCCCAGTACGTTTTTGGTATTTTAATATTTATTTATACATACACTGAGGTGTAGCAACAAGTACATTTCTTGTTAGTCAAGAAAAGATCAACTTCACTATCTTTAAATAGTATTCAAAGGTACGGCTTTTCCCACGGTTGGAGAAAAAGGTATTTTTAGCCGGCTAAATTACATCACTAGGAAAATTACATTTTTATAGAATTATCGTTTTGCCTATTCTGACGTACAACTTTTTTGTGTGAACTTTCCCGTCCTGGCATTCTTCGTTGATTAAACCTAAAAAAAAATTTTGAGACGCATTTCACTTCGAAAACATTATTTTGTGTAACTAACTTTTGCATCAACTCCTTTTTCTCGTTATTAATTTAAATGCACTCCTTAAAATTTGAAGTGGGACACTTACTTTTTTTTTGTAAATTTGTGTTTGACTCAACTTATGTGTATTAGAAGCAAAATAGTAAAAATATAAAAATTTACATTTAAATAGAGTTCAAAAGAACCGGTATGAAGTTAGCAATAACTTTCAGCAATAACAAAAAATGCTAAAACTATACCAAAACAGTTTCAGTATTTTAGTATAAAAATCTACTAATTAAGTAATATTCAATAACTTAAAATGAATATTTTTAGAAATTGATTCGAAATTGACCTATCCAGTAATTTTGCGTTAGGCGTACTAAACATCTTCAAAAATGACAGCGTTGTTTTATTTTTAAATCAAATATTTTTAGACGAATATAATCTATTAATAACGGGCTTTCGATAGTGTAAAAACAAAAAGGGACATATTTTTTGTTCGGTCACAATTAAATCTTAAACTTTAGTTCCGCATGACACGCGCTTGTTGTTTCTCAAAAATGACAGTGTTGTCTTATTTTTAAATCATTTTTGAAAAAGTTGAGTACGCCTCGCGCAACATTACTTGATAGGTCAATTTCGAATCAATTTCTAAAAATATTCATTTTAAGTTATTGAATATTACTTAATTAGTAGATTTTTATATTAATATATAATTGCTGAAACTGTTTTGGTGTCATTTTAGAATTTTTTATTGCTGAAAGTTATTGCTATCTTCATACCGGTTTCAAAAGAAATAAACTTTTATGATATTTTCTTAAACTGTGGTCTTTTCTTCAATCAAAAATTGCAAGATGCGAAATACTTTTACATTCTGGATTTAATAGTTATTTATGTACCAAGGTGGCAAAGTGGCACTTTATCAAACGAGTTTGCAAATTGCGAGCTAAGGCGAAGCCGCGGTGAACAAGCAAACGAGGTCGATAAAAACACTTTGCTGCCGTGGTGCATATAATATTTTTTCGACTACTCCATACTCAACCATTTATTTTGAAATATTCAGACCTTCAATATCTATGTTTATATCTTCGTAAATTTTTGAAAAATTTATTTCATTTACCTCAGAGTACGTTATAAACGACACTGGCGTTTCGATGACACCAAAAGATGTGACGCACAATGTGACGCCAGCGCAAAAAGACTTACGTTCTGCAAACAAAAAATCCACCATGCAAAAAACTTCGCGTCATGATGTTTGTCATGTACTTAATTATCAACATTTCTTAACAATTTTCGAAAAAATATAGATACATATTTACAAAGAAACATATTTACCGCCGATTTTTCTTTTCCTATATGTGACCTTCTCGTTAATGGAGTTTAATTTACCCATGTTTACAATTAAGAAAAATAAAATAATGAATTTTATTACGGTGTTGAGCTGTGGGTAATATTAAAATTGCGCATGTGCATGAAATAGGATTATACGTAAAATTTTTGGTGTTGCAGCTCCAATCTTCTTCAATACTTTTACAAATATAGGTAACTACTTGTTCCTTTTCTACTATACGACGCATATGTGCAATTAAAAATAAAATCTACTTTGAACAATAATTGCGTCTTATTACAATTTACCGTAAAAAATGTGTAAGTATTTGAATATAATTATGTACATGTATGTGTATTTCTGAACCCGTTGAATATATCAACATTATGACCGAACGCAGCCTAGTAAGTTGCTCATGATGACGGAACCACCGACACGCGAGAGTTATTATCGTTCTTTCTCAATATGTGTTGAACAGAGATAGCTCTAAGCAACTAATGTTCGTGGTTTTCAATAGCCGCATGGTCGGAAGGCGACTGCCAACCAACCAATCATAATATTACAAATTATTTCCCCTTAACGTAGCAAAGTAGGGATAGTAAAATGCGAAGTTCTGAGGGGTAACTTTGTAGAATTCCTCTTAAGCAGCGTAAGGTATAAATAAAATTCCAAAAAAAGTAATTATCTGTATTTGCATCTATTTTCTCACTCTTACATACATTAAACGCATTCGTTCTATCTCACTTTTCAACCTCGATCCATGTACCGCTCTAATTTTCAAAAATGCCTAACAAAAAATTTCAGTAATATAAAAATCCTCACATAACATACATAACATAAATCCAAAAAATGTGTCAAAAATGATTTAGCAAAATTAGCATTATCAATTCTTAGTTTGCCATTAAGTAATGTTACAGTTGAAAGAATATTTTCTCAGATGAACATTATAAAATCAAAAGTAAGAAATAGAATTAATTTCACTTTATTAGATTCCATCATACGGATAAGGAATTATTTCCATGTGAAGCAAAAATGTTGTAAGACGTTTAAACCAACAAACAGAATGGTACAAAAATTCAATGTTAATATGTATAATCATTACAATCAAGAAGATAATGAAACTTTAAATATTTGTGAATAATTGCTTTTGTTTTCGTGTTTTATTCGTTATTTGCAAATAAAAAATGTAAATGTCTTTGTGCAATAAAAATTGTATAAAAATAAGTAATATGTATTTCACTGATACCTATAAAGCTGCTTTCGTACACATTTGCATAACGTTTAAAGTTGCCGGTTGATAAAAAAATTGCAACACTAATAACGTTTTCGATTGACCGTACTAGTGCGCACTCAGAGTATCTTTATGTCGTGTTATTAGTTATTACATGAGGTTAAAAGAAGATGCATATACACTGAGTGCAACCAGTGCATGTGAATAAAAAACGCTGTTAATTTTCTTCTTTTTAAAATTTCCGCCTCTGCTCAAGGCGATTTGGGCGTTTTTAAATGTCTTTTTTTGCGATTTCATGAGAAAATTGTTGGCAACACTATGCCAATGCGCCATACCGATAAACATGAACATCGTCCGTAGAGAAAGGAATGGTGAAAATTCATAGAAAAAAAAAAACTGGAAAAAGCATACCTTTATTCAAATTAAATGTATCTTAAAAAATAATATAACGTGCATTTGATGAATAGTAGTGCTAAAACATTTCATATACATCAAAAACTAGTTGAGAGTTCTCATCAAAAACTATCAAAATTGACGGCCATTAATAATTTCGTAACCTAAAAATTTACAATTTCAAATGCAAATATCTTTTAAATTTATGATTAATCCTCTGATTTTTTTTCACAATTTGATTGCTTTACGCATTATCTTTCAGTTTCTAATTTCAAAAACTCTGAATTCGAGCGTCCATAAATCGACATCCACCCATATTAGGTTTTATTGCTCATTAATAATTGAATCGATCAATGCAGAAAGGGCATAATGTCCATAATATTCACTATGGACATACCTATACTTATTCTGCATTGACCGATTCAATTATAGTTTACTAACCTCAATCAGTGATCTGAGTAATTCTATTTAAACAGCAGAGTCACCAGATCACTGATCGAGTTGATGATCGGTTGTGCTCCGCTCACATTTACGAACGCAGTTTAACCGCTCCAATCAATTTTTCGTAAGCATCAGTTACAGTACAGTTTACCTGCTCCGATCAGTTTTTCGTAAACGCCAAAAGTAGGTAACGGGAAAGCGGCTTTTATGACACCCAAATGGGTCTTATAAGGTATATTCGTTTTAGATGACTTGGACTGCCCCAAGTCACCTACGTCAACGAAATGTGCATTCGTTTTAGATTTTCGGCCTCCCGGATTTGACATTGACATATTCGTTTTACTTGCCACTACGGCAACGCTGGTGTTGACGTAATGCGCACCTACTCGAGAGTAGGGTCTAGTTGCGTCAGCCGCAGGTTAACCTTAATTTTTAGTTTTATTTCAGTTGTTTGTTACTGCGGATACCACATACATATATAGTGCGAATTATGTATATGTTCGTTACCAAAACATTACCGTTGTATATGTTCATAAGTAAATACAAAATTCTATGCTCGAATTCATAATACTTTCTTGAGACTTCTTTAAATAAAACCGGCGTTGGCCATTATGCTCATAATAACAAATAATACAAAATCGTAATGTAAAAATGAGTTTAATATGTTAAATTAATGAGGTTACGTAGTTATTAATATCAAGTCAACACAAAATCTATTCGTTTTAGATAAATTTCTGGTACAACCACAAATTGACTTATATGTGCACTAATTACTTGACGATGACGTTATTGTGACAAACCCAGGATTTCTAAAACGAATATACCTATAATGGGTGTCAGAGTTGGGAAAACTACGTGTAAAAAATATTTTGTACATTACATTACGTCTAAACGTAATTTTTATGTAGTGAAATGTAATTTTTACACACGTAGTTTATGTGAAATGTCACATTTTTAACCTCAAAATTGAATATTCATTTGACAAATTTCAAGTTTTTCAAGCTTTTTAATGCTTGAATAAAACAATTTTATCCATTTTACATCAAAATTGATATTATATTGTGTATAAAGTATAAATAATTAATTATAACCAGAAAATGAAGAAAATGGAAAACAACGTAGTTTTTACAGTAGTTAATTCAATTTTTACGACGTAGATAATTACAAAATTTACGCGTAATTAATGGGTATTTATACGTCTCATTATCTACGTCCCAACCCTGAATAACTGCTTTTCCGTTAACCATTTTATGCACGCAAACGAGTCCAAAAGCTCAAAAAGTCGAGAAGCGCTCTTTCCAATTAGCATTTGAACGTTCGCATTTTACGCTCAATCTGTCCTTCCCTTGTCCCCTCAAGCACCAGCTATTATTTTTGTACTCGGAACACATGTTCCCCCACTCTTAAATTCTACCCTTTAAATCGGATACTGTGTGTACTAAGACAACTACAAAACAAATACGTATTATTGAAAAATAATTAATGTCAAATATTTTAATAAAACGATTACTTAAACTATTTTTGAGATCCATTTTAAATATAATTTTCAACTGTCACAAATAGGAGGGATTGAATGCGTCACACCTCTCCAAATACGTTCCTGTAAGTTTGTACTCGAAGCTCATGGGTTTAAAACTCAAGTGTGTTTAGTGCACAAAATTCAGAGCTAACGGGAAAACGCTTAATGTAGTCGTTAAGACACCAAAATAACAAAATGCGGTAAACATGCAGTTTATCTCACCAAATTCAACGCGCTCGGCGCATGACTGGCCAGGCTGACAGCGTTGGAATTGGAATTAATATTTCCCGCTTATTTCAGTATTATTGTCGGTTAGAAATACATTTGTAGTTTTTTTTTTTTAAATAAACCGTTTTTTTTAATAAACCGTTTTATTTTATATTAGTTTGTCATTCGTCTACATCAGTCGACGTAAGTTTAGTGAGTATGTTTGATTATTTAATGATTGCACGTGCTATTTATGAATATACATTATTGGCGTAACTATTATTATGGTTTAATAAAGGATATTATTATTATTAAAATTTTAGATTATTAGTTATTAATATTAACATCATTAATTAATTGATTAATATTATTCATTAATTCATTTTTAATAATAACGTGTGTCCAACAATTATTGTAGTCCTGGGTTTCTGTAGAGTCAAACATTTTTAACTAATTATTCTTTCAAATGGCATTAAAACATTAAATACGTAAAGAAACATTTATTTGTTGTCTAACAGTCAATAATTGAGACTTCAATTCAACGATACGAAGTAAAAGTCGGCATTTATATGTGATACTACAGCCACACCCAGGACTACAATAATTGTTGGACGCATTATATTAATAATCTACTACTAGTATTTAAGCCATATGACCGCGCTTGGTATTTAAACCGTACGTGTAATAATTTAAACAATTAAATTTACTACTAAGAAACTACGAGACATTGAAATGAGCCGCAAGTATTCTCTATTCCTTTCAATGAATACTGGCAACAGTGTCAGCCATGCTGCGCCTAGCGCGACTGCACAGCTTTTGATTTGGTGAGACGAAATGCATGTTTACCCAAAAATTATTTACGCAGGTGACGAATTTTATTCAAAATTATTTCTAGTATAATTACAAAATTTATACACACACATGAATTTAAAATTTAATAATCCACTACAATAAAAAATGAATACTGAAGAACTGAAATGTAAATATTGGTCCAGCCTCACTGTAAGTGTTTTGGAGCCTTCTGAATAACATAATTCGAGATGTTTTACTTTTCCCTGAACGAATATTTATTTTTTTCATCATGTATTATATTGACATTAAAAAGAATTTGTTAAAAGAGTGACTTATATTTATAAACTGAACTCCCCATTAATTAAAGTATTGTATTTTTTTATCATTACACTAAAGCTATCATTATAGTCTATGTACTTGTCTTTTGTAAGAGAATTTTTGCTATCTCGTATTTTTTATCACAGAAGTCGCCATTTTTAGATTCACTGTGATGATTTTTCCAACTGTATTCTGGAAAATTTGCCTTATAAAATAAATTGCAATGAAGAATACAAAATTCCATTTCTGCTATGAACACTCTATGTCGTTTTCTATAATAACCATTGATTCCCACTCCAATTCCTCTTCTTGTACTTCTTCTTTTACTTCTAATTTAACATATTGTATTTCTTCTGCTTCTTTCACTTGTTTTCCTTCTTCTTTTATTTGCTTTTCTTCTTGTTTTATTTCTTTCTCTGGTTGTGTTTCTTCCTCACTCTCCGAAAATTCAATCACCCTCAAAGGATTTATCTTTTCTCTAACCTTTCGCCTTGGCCTTTTACCAACTATTATATTGCTGCTTGACACCTCATTCCAATCAATATCTCCTTTCCGTTTTCCTCTAGTTTTAACTGTTTTAGCTGTATTAAAAGATGTGTGTTTACCGGAAACTTTCCGTCGACCTCGTTTAGTATACGGCAAAGGTTTCTCTTTGACTTTTTTAAAATGAATCGAGTTAGCCGTCTCTACAATTTTTTGGTTCATCACTCCATCAGAAATTGGGTTGTTAACTGCAACATTCTGTTGCGTTATACTGTCTGGCTTGATATTTGGTTTTAGTTCCCTGAAACGATTTGAAATTCGTTGCATTGAATTATTTGTATTTTGGATATATGATAGTTGCTGCATTTGTGATGATGGAACAGAATTTATTTGCGGTTGGAAAGTGTGAAGGTTAACAATATTTTGTGAAGGTGTGTTATTACCACACTGTGGCTGTGTGTAGATTATCGTCGGAGTCTGCATTGTATTTAATTGCCCGATTGAATTGTTTAAATTCTGAGTTACTATATCATTGGAATTCGGTACTTGACTTAAATTTATGATGTTGACAGTTTGCGGTTGCGTTAGAATCTGATAGTTTGATTGCACAGGTGAAACAAAATTTGGATTTTGTAAAACGGAGACATTTGAAGGTGTTTGTGGTTGAGATATTAACTGCATGTTTCCTGCTACTGGTTGAATGTTACTGACAACTACAATTTGAGACGGCTGTGACATATTGGTTTGGATACCACAATTTACTGTGCTGTTGTTTAATATCAACGGTTGTGAAGTCATGACGGTATTTAAAACTGGAAATCCACTGTTTACCATATTTTCGTTGGCAGATAATGCTTGGCCGCAGGACAAGTTGTGATAATTAATATCGTTATTCATTAAATAGCTTCGTAACACCACATTTTTGGGAGATATCGGCAACATGCAGTTTTGTTTCCCGTTTTCTTCTTTCATTGAAACAAGCGAAGAAGTTACGTTTGTCAATATACCACTAGAATTCTGATTTGAAGTCATAAAGACGACGTTGTTCTCAGCTTTCACGGTGTTCTGCAACAAGTTGGTTCCTTCATTATGGACTAAAAAATTTTTTGATGTCATCATCTGCATTTCCTGAGAGTCATACGCTGATTGGTTATTAAAAATTAAAGTAGTCGGTGTTAAATTATTTGTTGTAGGTTGTGTTGGAGCTACAGTGTTTAATAAAACAGGTAACGTTTGATAATTCGCAGATTCATTTAACAGCACACTTTTTAAAATGCTACTTTGACTAACTGGAGGTGTCACTTGATTCACATCATTATTACTGAATGTTGCTTCATCTTGTACTGGAGGCTTTGGCTTCAGTGCAACTTGCCGGATAACTGCTCTCACAATATTCTTTTTTCTACGACGCACAGGATTTCTAACCTTATTATCGGGTTTTATCTGTTTTTTCCCTTTTGCACCGACGAAAAACGGTTGTGGCAATTTCTGTTTGTTATGCATTTCGTAATCACTTTCATCTTCATCATCAATGACAATTACATCTTGTAAAGATTTATTCATACTAACTGCTGGTTTCTGCTTTTTTTTATTCCCTTTCGAAAATTATTTGCATCTGAAAAATATTACAAAAATGTAATTCTTATAGTTGTAATTTATTCAATCAATCAATAATAGAAGTAAAGAAACATAACCTCATGTTGTGAATTTCAATTATATAGGGCACAGTATTCTAACTGACCTTGCAATTTTAAATTTTTAGGTTATTTTTAAACTCGTACTACAAGAGAAAACTAACAATAAAAATACCTTTTTTTTGCAATCACATTATGAATTAAATTGATAATTATTTAACATACGCCTAAAAACACTAATCAACTAGTGTTGCCACCGACGTTGTTCCAAGCCAGTGTTGCCATCTGTCAGAAAACAAATCGTGCTACGGTGTGCTACCATGGCCGACTACATTAATAAGCTAACGCTTATATGGCCGTTTCAATTCGCCTAAAATTCGGTTCCGAGAAAGCATGCCATGGTATACGGTGACCAACGTCATCTATGAAAGTTATTTTAAACTTAAACCTACAAGATCGTTGCAAATTTCTTTGTATTAAGGAAAAACAATAAGTCTGTTTGTTAACTTGCACTGGTTCAGACTTTTTTTTACGAAATATGCTTTAATGAAGTCTAAATTTTTTGATGATGTGTCAATACGAAATCATATATTGTATTTTTCTGTTATTTCCAGGAGAGTTTAAAATCAGCGGTCTCGCGATAAGAGGTCTGTTCCATTCGTTAGGATTTCGAGTTCTGAACCGTTCCAAATCGTACTGAGCATGAGCAGTGCACAAAATTGGATATAAATTTCATACTGCGCATGACTCGAACGGTTCAGAATTTGAAATCCTGTCAAATGTAACAGACCTAAGATCACGAACCGCTGAAGTAATATTTTTAAATGCGGCAATTTTAAAAATTTAATACTGCATCAATTGTGAGAATACTAAAATCATCTCGAATTGCTAAAATTAGTTTTGAATTGTCTAACTTCTGATCAGAATTTAAATTTAATAATAGTTACATAATGATTAGAAAATGTATTGCTGGTGGCAACGAAAATGTCACTTTGACTTTCTTAATGCAATTCCGCTTCGAACTAAGTGGTTTGAAGCAATGAAAAAATTTTATGGTACCTAATTCTGTACCTTAGAGGTAAAGAATCGTATCTCCAGTTTTTGGTTAAATGCCTTTACATATTTCTTATCCAGTAGAGCATGTTATATACTGCCAGTTGTAATGTAAAACATGTTAGTTAAATTACTTAATAAAATAATCCAGAAGTTACATTGCTATTTTACTATTTCATTATTGTAAAAAAATACTGCATTTTAAAACTTTAAACTTGGTTTTCTCTAAATTTATCATAATTGAGATACGATTCTTTACCTCTGAGGTACAGAAGTGGAAATAACAATTCTAGTGTACTTTATTCATTCTTCTGTAATTTGTAGAAATCATTTTCACGAATCATCTTTAAAACTTATAAAAACAAGACTGGATTTACTAAAGAAGCTGTACCATCTTTGTAAGAATTTTTTCTAAATTTTACTTCACTATATCATTTTATGGTTTGTTTAAATTCTGGAGTTAATTATTAAGAATATTTAGCAGAAAACAATTATAAGGAGATCCAGTAGATTCCATATCCACACAGCAAATTTCAGATTTGCAATATCAAAACAATGTCTACACAATCTATAAGCAGCTCTAAAAAAGGAAATTAAAGATACAAAAATTATACAAAAAAATCTCCAAGAAATCAACCTATTAATAAGCATAGTTTCTCCTAATAAATTTCTTTAAAATTAAAAAGACTTAATGAGAAGTGTTCAGAAAATTTTAATAAGGTTAAAGAATTAAAGGAACAATTGGATAAACAAGCTACTAAATTAAATTTTATTCATTATATGGAGAATATGTACCACTTCTTTCAAGTACACAATAGGTCTGTTCGTACAGAATTTCTGACTAGTTTGAAACTGTCAAATATATTCGGCGCATGCTTCTGACAGTTTTGGACTAGTCAGAAGCTGCTGCACGAACAAACCTAATATTTCAAACCGAATACAATATATTCATTCTTTGAACAGCAGTGTTGTATCATATGTTGATGTTACAGATGAAAGATTATATTGGCTAGAAGTCACATTGCAACATTACATTGATGTTATCCAAAAAAGTTCAGCAAATGCAGGTATTCAAGGACTGTCTACAAAAACGGCCCTTGGTTTACAATTTACAACCTCTGTATTAAATTTCTTTTGCAACAAATCAGATGTTATTATGTAATGACATATTAATTCATAGTTCAGATGCAGTGGAACTCATAATTTCTCATGTTCGTCTTAGAAGTGGTTCAAATGACATGACTGAAGTCTGAGTGGCAGGATATGCACTTCAGCAAATTTTACGTTGTGGATTCGTCAAAGCTTTGATATTTGCTAATATTGCTGATAATATAGATTACACGAATCAGGCAAATTTCAAACCAGTACCTACAGAAGAACAAAAAGTTAAGAAAGAGTTATCTCATATTTTAAAACTTCAAGTTCAAAACGTATCTTTAAAAATATTACTTGATGGTAATGGTAATGGTAACCTAATTTACTTTTCTTCTGTGGCATTCTTAGCTGGTTACATAATTAAAAATAGAGGCGACAAATTTCACTGCAATACTTGCTTAGAACCTCTTCTTTCTTATCTGATTCCTTGATGAAACTTATTATGATTCAGGACAGAGGAAGTTTAAACTATCCTAGTAATAAATTTGTCGGAATTATTAAGCGATTAACAGATATTATTCCTGAAATTTTACCTCTCTTGGAAAATACAAAAACCTGTGCACAACTAGGTATTTGAAATTCTTTGTCCTGTACTCCAACAAAATACAATTTTTGCTTGTGACAATCACAAAAGACAGTAGAGAAACCTGTTCTCGATAATACAAGTAGAGAAAAAACAGATTTTTCATTTTTTAAATTCGAACATGTTTCTTCAGAAACATGTTCGAATTTAAACTTACAAGCAAAAAAATTCTAAAACTGTTACATTTGACAGCTCACTGAACTAACAATTTTCGCTACAGAGGTCTTTGGGGGGCTGTTGTGTTGTATTCTTTAGCCAAACAATCGATTGTCACAAACACAAACAAAATGTCTTTATTAATAACAAAAATACAAGGATGTTAATATGTCAAAACGCCTCGTCGTTATGTGCACGGTATGTCCACGGGGATGAGTTCGCAGTTGTCCTGGTGCAATGGTTGCAGGTGGAGGACGTGCTGAACCGGATTCCTCGGCGGAGTGGTCGTTGATAAGCCGTGTGCTGGGCGACGTCTTCTGACCGGACGGGCTTCTTTTCTGGCGTCGGGGGAAGCGGTGAAACGGCACGGCGTATTCTGCTGACGCGTTTCAGTGCCCGACGAAGCTGGGTGGTCGTAGGTGTTTGACGGACGTGGAAAACAGGATATCCCGACCTTTCGGCTGGCTTTGGTTAGGAGTCCAACCTCGCGGCTGGCTTTTGGAGAGGAGGTCCAACTTTGCAGCTGGGTTTGGTCAGGAGTCCAACCTCGCGGCTGGCTTTTGGGAGAGGAGGTCCAACTTTGCAGCTGGGTTTGGTTAGGAGTCCAACCTCGCGGCTGGCTTTTGGAGAGGAGGTCCAACTTTGCAGCTGGGTTTGGTTAGGAGGTTCCAACTTTGCAGCTGGCTGGGGAAGGAATGATCTTCGAGCTGCTCTGCATGCGTTTATATAGCCCCGGCATCCATCTTGTAGAGGGGCTGAGTGTGATGTGGAAGGGAGTTAGAGCTTGGTGCGTGGCAATGGTGTAGAGATGTGCCGCAGGTGGCGCTGTGGTCGCTACATACCCCCTGCCAGTGGTTGAGTCATCAATCACGATAACGATTAGGAAAACGTACTTGTCGGCCGCTCCGGGTGACCTTGTTTTCCTTTGGGTTGGATTGTGGGTTGGGTGTTACCATGCTAGCTGGCTCAAAGAGTTCGATGATGTCGTTCTCGATGAATGCTGGTTTGATTCGATCTATGGAAATTGTTGATCGTTGTCCATTTCTTTCCACGATGAAGTTTTTGGGGTTTCTTTTGAGTACCTTGTATGGTCCATCGTACGGTTGCTGTAGAGGACTTCGTACTGCATCGTGTCGAATGTAGACGTGAGTTGTGGTTGCCAACTCTTTGAATATGAAAGTTTTGCGAGTGCCATGTTTGGTTCCAGTGGTAGGTTGGAGTTCTTGGAAATGCCTTTTGAGCTGGTTGACGAAGCTTGCTGGTTCCAAGGTGTTTGTTTTTTCTGTTTCTGCCAGAAATTGTCCTGGAAGCCGTAGTGGTTCGCCTAATGTTAGCTCGGCTGCTGATGCCTGGAGGTCGTCCTTCCATGCACTTCTGATTCCAAGGAGAACAGTGGGTAGTGTTTGCGTCCATTGGTCGTCAGCGTGGCAGCGGATCGCAGCTTTGAGTTGTCGATGGAATCGCTCGACTAGTCCGTTTGCTTGTGGATGGTACGCTGTGGTTCGGATGCGGGCGAAACCAATGAGTTCTCCTAATTTTTTTGAAGAGTTGAGATTCGAACTGACGTCCTTGGTCTGTCGTGACTCTTAGTGGCGTGCCGAACCGTGCTATCCAGTGGGTGTAGAAAGCTCTGGCAACTGTTTCTGCTTCGATGTTTTCGAGCGGTATTGCCTCTGGCCATCTGGTGAAACGATCGATGCATGTTAGTAGGTAGCGTTGTCCTTCAGAGATTGGTAAAGGTCCTACTAAATCCACGTGGACGTGCTCGAAACGGGCTGAATGTGGTTGAAAAGTTCCCACGGGTGTGGTGACATGTCTGGTGATTTTGGATTGTTGGCATTGTAAACACTGTTTGGTCCATTTTCTAGCGTCTTTCCTGATGCTGGGCCAGACGAATTTCTGTGTTAATAGCTTGACTGATGCACTTGCTCCGGGGTGTGACAGTTGATGTAGGCTGTTGAAGGCTGTCTTGCGGAACGATTGTGTGACAAAGGGTCTAGCTATGTTGGTGGATAGGTCACAGTATAATGAGACAGATGTGTCTGGGATCTGGATTTGCTTTAGGACAAGACTGGTGGAGTTATTGTCTAACAGGGATGCCAACTCTTCATCGGTGTGTTGACTTTCTGCTAACATTTCGTAGTTGATGCTCTTGGAGATTGACTCTAATCTTGAGTGTGTCAGCGACAACGTTGTCTGTTCTGGAAACATATTGGATGTCTGTTGAGAACTGACCGATGAAGTCGAGGTGTCTGAATTGCCTGGGTGTGCATTTCTCTAGTCTTTGTTTAAATGCAAAGACCAGTGGCTTATGATCTGTAAAAATTGTGAACTGGCGTCCTTCTAGCAGGTGTTGGAAGTGTTTGATTGTTAGGTAGATCGCTAATAGTTCTCTATCGTAAGCGGAATACTTCATGCTTGTTGCAGATAACTTCTTTGAAAAGAACGCTAATGGTTGCCAATCTTGTGCTTGTTGTTGTTGGATGACGCCACCTACTGCAGGAGCTGCATTCGATTCGCAGCCGAAATCAATTCATTTTTATCATTAGATCAATTAGAAGTGATCTGGATCAGGTTCGTTACGTTGCGTTTATGGTGAATCCTGCACGAATCGAACGCATAAATTCTTTTGAAATCGATCCAAATCGGTGAATCGAATGCAGCTAGTATCAGAAGCATCTGTCATGATTGCCAACCTGCTGGCTACGTTCGGATGTGCTAGAAGTGTCGCTTTTGACAGCTCATGTTTACAATTGTCAAATGCTGTCTTGGCGTCAGCTGTCCAAGTAATTGATTTGCTGCCTTTGATTTTTCCTTTGATTAGATCGTTCAAGGGAGCTTGTATTTTAGCCAGTTGTGGTATGAAGCGTCGATAGTAATTTATCATTCCCAGGAAACGTCGGAGTTGCTTGGCAGACTGTGGTTGTGAAAATGATTGTATTGCTTCAACTTTCTCCGGCAGTGGTTTGGTGCCTTGTTGCGAAATGTGATAGCCCAGGAACTTTAGCTCATTTACACCGAAAGTGCATTTTGTAGGGTTGATTGCTACACCGTATTGTTGTAGTCGTTTGAAAAGTTGTTTCAAATGTGATATGTGTTCTTCTTTGCTTGTAGATGCGACGAGTATGTCGTCTATGTACACGTAACAGAAATCTAGGCCTCTGGTGACTTCGTCCATGAATCTTTGGAATGTCTGTGCAGCGTTGCGTAATCCAAATGTCATGAATGGGAATTCGAAGAGTCCGAATGGTGTTGTGATTGCTGTCTTTGGGATGTCCTCTTCTGCTACGGGTATTTGGTTGTAGGCCCGGATTAAATCGATTGATGAGAATATCCTTTTTCCCGCTAAATTGTGAGCGAAGTCTTGGATGTGCGGAATTGGATATTTATCCGGAATTGTTTTAGCATTGAGGGCTCTATAGTCACCGCAGGGTCTCCATTCTGCATTTTTCTTGCTCACTAGGTGTAATGGTGCGGCCCAGGAGCTATCAGAAGGCCTGGCAATTCCGAGTTGTAGCATGGCATCAAACTCTGCTTTGGCGATCTTGTATTTGTCCGAAGCTAAACGCCTTGGCTTGCTGCTTGTTGGAGGACCAGGAATGGTTCTGATGTGATGTTTCGTGGTGTGTTTTGTGTTGACAGGGATACCTTTGGGATGTATGAGACCGGGAAACTGAGTTAGGAGTTTGTGATACTCTGTGTCGCCATTTATTGCACTTAGCTGTAGCTGTTTGCCAGCTGACACTCTGCCTGACGTCTTCAGGGTGGTTGTCCTGTCCACGAGTTTCCCGTTTCCTACGTCTACTAGCAGGTTATAATGTGTGAGAAAGTCCACTCCGATGATGGGCTTGGGTACATCGACGATGATGAACTTCCACGGGAAATTTCGTCGTAGTTGCAAGTCGACAGTTAGTGTTATAGTGCCGTAAGTGTTGATGACGCTGTTGTTGGCTGCATATAGCTTGTATGCAGTGGGTGCTCTTTTTTCATGTAGAGCTTTCAGAGGAAAAACACAGAGATCTGCTCCTGTGTCGATCAAGAATTCCAGTCGCAGTTTTCTGTCGATGATGAACAGGCGGCGTGGAGTTTGTTGCGAGTCACTGGCCGCCGTTAGTGACCGCTGTTGGAGTTTTCCTGTTTACTGCGTTGGTAGCTGCATGGTGGGGTGCATTTTTGGGCATTGTGGCCGAATTTGTAGTGGTACCAACACTTCCCTGTGCTTTGTTTGTCTGCTGAAAGTTGCCTGCCTGTTGATTGTTGTCTAGGTGTGGGTTGCTGCCTAGACTTTGACCTGCCCTGGGTGTTTGTGGCTACGTTATTTAGTTGTTGCTGTAACCCCTGTATTAGTGACTGCATTTTGTCTTCCACTCTTTTGATTGCTGCTTGGAAGTCGGTTTGCTTCGTCAGCGATGATGAGGTTGGCTGCTCAACTACTGACACAGACGAGTGTGTTTTATGGTGTCCACTTGCCTCTTCAATAGCATCTGCCAGTCTCGCAATGTTTTCTAGCCCGGAGTCACTTTGTGTGGTGAGAATAGCTTGGGTTGAGGATGGTAGTCGTCCCAACCAGATTGATGGCAGAAGTGTCTCTGGGATGGTTGTGCCTGCGAGATTCTGTAGGTGTCTCAGCAATTGGGAGGGTTTGCGGTCTCCTAGATCTTCGTGTTCTAATAAGCGACGAATTTTCTGCTCTTGGCTACAACTGAGGCGGCGAACAAGCTCACTTTTTATTTTCTCGTATTTGTTGTTTGCTGGTGGGTTCGTGAGTATGTCACGTACTTCTGCAAATATTTTGGAGTCCAGGTTGGCGGCAACATAACTAAACTTAGTTTCATCGCTGGTGATGCGACTCAGTGAGAAATTGTGCTCCAGCTGGATGAACCAGACCTCTGGGTCGTTTGGCCAGAAAGGTGGAATCTTCATTGATATTTTCTCGATCCTTGGTATTGTGTTTACTGCTGCGGTGGCTGCAGTAACTGTGTTTTGTTCATTTTGTGACATATTGGCTATCACGTCGGGGTCACCAATTTGGGGGGCTGTTGTGTTGTATTCTTTAGCCAAACAATCGATTGTCACAAACACAAACAAAATGTCTTTATTAATAACAAAAATACAAGGATGTTAATATGTCAAAACGCCTCGTCGTTATGTGCACGGTATGTCCACGGGGATGAGTTCGCAGTTGTCCTGGTGCAATGGTTGCAGGTGGAGGACGTGCTGAACCGGATTCCTCGGCGGAGTGGTCGTTGATAAGCCGTGTGCTGGGCGACGTCTTCTGACCGGACGGGCTTCTTTTCTGGCGTCGGGGGAAGCGGTGAAACGGCACGGCGTATTCTGCTGACGCGTTTCAGTGCCCGACGAAGCTGGGTGGTCGTAGGTGTTTGACGGACGTGGAAAACAGGATATCCCGACCTTTCGGCTGGCTTTGGTTAGGAGTCCAACCTCGCGGCTGGCTTTTGGAGAGGAGGTCCAACTTTGCAGCTGGGTTTGGTCAGGAGTCCAACCTCGCGGCTGGCTTTTGGAGAGGAGGTCCAACTTTGCAGCTGGGTTTGGTTAGGAGTCCAACCTCGCGGCTGGCTTTTGGAGAGGAGGTCCAACTTTGCAGCTGGGTTTGGTTAGGAGGTTCCAACTTTGCAGCTGGCTGGGGAAGGAATGATCTTCGAGCTGCTCTGCATGCGTTTATACTGGGTGTCCGGTAAAGAATGGGCCATACTTCAAGGGTGGCTTCCTTGGATCAAAATAAATCGATTTAGATCAATTTATCTTAGTACAATTTTGCTTCATTAAAAAGTTATGGCCTTTCAAAGATAATTTTTTTATATCAATATTTTAGCAAAACTCGCTCATTTTTGGAGAGATTTAATTGTAATTTAATATTTAGAGGTTTTTTGTACTGCTGAATCTGAATATCTGCTTATTTTTAAGGTAACGTATAGAGGGCACTCTGGAGCCCCTGACATTCTCTTGTTTATTGTCGTACTTTTTTTTACGTGAATATTTTTAAAATATGTTTCGTTTTCTTGAAACGACATTTAATTTACTTTAAAAAAGGTATACTTGTCACATGTCGCTAAAGTACACCAGTTTTGAGAAAAATGGCTTTGAATGTAAAAATGTTGAATACTTACTACACCAGTAACGCTACTTCAGGATGAAAAGACAATTACCTAAAGTTGCACTACTTCGTAATTTACTTAAAGTTGAAAAAATTTTACAATTCCACATTTACAAAATCAACGGTACATTACGTAAAAAATTCTTATTATGTTTGCTATGGCCGCGTATTTCACTCATAGTTTAACTTTCAACTTCAGATTACTCCCATAGTAAAAATTATAAAAACAGTTGTTCCCATGGAAATAAAGTGAAGATTAAAGTTAAACTGTAACTGAAATACGGGTCTATGTGCCTGATTCAACGTAGACCTAAAACAGTAATATTCAGCATTATCATATTCAAAGCCATTTTTCTCAAAACTGGTATACTTTAGCGACATGTAACAAGTATACCTTTTTTAAAGCAAATTAAAAGTTCTTTCAAGAAAATGAATATAATTTTAAAAATATTCACGTTAAAAAAAGTACAGCAATAAACAAAGGAATATCAGGATCTCGAGAGCGCCCCCTATATGTTACGTTAAAAATAGGAAGATATTCAGATTCAGCAGTACAAGAAACCTTTAAATACCAAATTACAATTAAATATCTCCAAAAATGAACGAGTTTTGCTAAAATATTGAAATAAAAAAATTATCTTTGAAAGGCCATAACTTTTGAATGAAGCAAAATTGTACTAAGATAAATTGGTCTATATCGATTTGTTTTGACCCAAAGAAGCCATCCTTGAAGTATGGCCCATTCTTTACCGGACACCCGGTATAGCCCCGGCATCCATCTTGTAGAGGGGCTGAGTGTGATGTGGAAGGGAGTTAGAGCTTGGTGCGTGGCAATGGTGTAGAGATGTGCCGCAGGTGGCGCTGTGGTCGCTACAGGTCACTAGTCACCGTATGAATCTGTAAATTTTCTAGAACAATTTCAACAATGAAAAACCGCCAATTGAAACGGCTAGGGTACCTATATAAAGAGGGTAAAGACACATGCGGATCAATCGTCATTAACAGGCCAAATTCAAATAAAAAAGTGTAAAAATAATGGGCTTTTTCCATCCTCCATTATTTTTTTCGATACTTAGAAATTAGGATACCTATATTAAGACGAAAGAAAATAAGAAAGGACGGAAAAAGTCCCTTATTTTTACACTTTTTTATTTGAATTTGGCCTGTTAATGGCGATTGATCCGCATGTGTCTTTACCCTCTTTATATACATAGGTACCCTAGAAACGGCCATATAAGCGTTAGCTTATTAATAGAGTCGGCCATGGTGCTACACCGACTACTTTTTCCTGCTACCTTCAAAACTCATTTGTGTTTAATTGAAAGCTTTATTTAAACTCTCACATTACAAGAAGATATCTTAAAATTTCTTTTTACCTCTTATAAAAAGAAATAATTGTTCTATCTAGTAATAATAGGTACATAATTTAAATTACTTAGAACAGAACCAGCTGAAATCAACAACAGCTAATGCACATGAAACATGTACAAGTGCAAAGTGCAAACCACAAGAAATAAATATAGGGCGATCATTGTCAACTGTCCTGAGTTGGCAATACTTAATTTAAGGTGGGAGCGAGAATTAGAATAGCCCTGAGCAACGCGCGTGGGGGCGTGGCCAAATAATACAACGCGCGCTATTTTCTAAACATAAAAGTGTTGTGTTTAAGGCTGAATAAGTCATGTAAAGATTATGTAAGATGCATCTAAAATCAAAATACAATGCGATCGAAAATGATTGAGCGTCCTTGAGAAAATAAATGCCCAAAGGTGATCAAAACTACCTTCGCCCTAGAGAACTTTCGCGTTTTTGAATACTCAAGGTCAGGTGACAATCAATAGCGTTCCTATGTTGTGTATGGTTTGTTTATTTATTGAGTTTTCTACGAGTTTTTCATATCGAAATTAGCACATATTTTTGAAAGACGCTCAATCATTTTCGATCGCATTGTACATCAAGTGTACATTTATTGAAAAAAATTATAGCGTTTTCAACTGACCGCTCTAGAGCGCTCTCCTTTCTGGGCATTTTCATTTTGTTTTAACTTCATGTAAAAACAGAATATAGAGAAACGGTATTAATTTCCATGTAATCGTTATAATGAGTCTCAAAAGTGTGGAATAAAATTCGTAAATTATTCATTTTCGATATTTCAAGAAAATGCTCGGACAGTTAAATTTTATTTAAAAAAAATAGGTAGGGGAGACTGGGGTGCATTTCTTGCTTTAGACCTCCAGAATATAAAAAATAATAAAGATATTGCCATCATTTTTATTTACACAATGCTCCAGATATTTGCGGAACAAATTTCAAAGCGTAGACATCTTAAAGGGAAAAAATACGGACAATAAAAAATAAAATTCATGACAGTGCTCCTGCGCACAGATACCCCATACATACGGAGGTAATTGTGCGCGGGTATGGGGTAACTTAGCGCAGTGGAATATTTCTCTTTTTAGGTATTAATATTGAAAATATGTTGATATGAAATATTTCTCGAGCATACTATATGCATATTTTGTTATAAAAAAACATGGGTGATACAACAAAAATAAGATTCTTTGAAAATACGATATTTCCATTTCGGATATCGATATTATCGATATTAACGATAGAGCGATAATAACGGTGTATCAATAAATATCGATATTTTTAAGTTATCGATAACCGATATTGAAAATATGATATCGCGCACCCATAGTTCCAACCGTTGCATGTATGCACCCATTGTTCAGTTTTAAGTAGCAACTCCCCACATCTGTGGAGGTATGTGTCTTCTTCTGGATGTCAGTTACTTTTGCCTAAATATAGATTTTTCGCGCGCACACTTACCCCTTCACAATGCGCACAGTTTCCCCGTACCTACATTATTTTATTATCACAAAATTGTAAAAAAAATTTCAATAAATACCAAATGTGCAATGCATTCTTTAAATGTTACTGAATATCGTAACACAAAACTGAAATTAAAATATTTATAATTAATTTATTTACGGCTTAAGTTTTCGGAATCCAAACATACATTGAAAACTCATTGCTGCTATGACGTCCTACCGAACATGATTGGTAAAGCAGATACTATTAGGGCTTTCAAAAATTGGAGTTGTGAGTGGATAACATAGATTTCATGAGCAGTAATTTCTTGTAAGTCTATTACTTTTTGAGATGAATGAGTGCGTACAAATACCCATGCGCACACTTACCCCATTTTCCCCTTCATACTTTTATGTAAAAATTAATTTTTTTTCCTACACTAGTAGAAAATTCAATTTTACCGGCTCATCAGAGAGGAGAAAGCGAACGTTTCCACGGCTAGCCCGGCAAAATGAACATAAATGCCTAGCCGAGAAAATAATTTACGAGGCTTTACCATTAGGTGGCGCGACAATAATATCTGGAATGCGCTCTCATCGACATCAAAAAATTAACAAACTAAGTTTTTTTTATTTAATTCCACTGGTATTTGGTTTTAAAAAGGATTAAAATTATCAAAAAAAAAAAAAAAACTCGGCAGCGGTGGGATTCGAACCCATGCCTCCGAAGAGACTGGTGTATTAAACCACCACCGGCTTGACCGCTCGGCCATGTAAGTACACGTAACGCTGTGTTTTAAAACATCTATAATAATTTTAATAGTAACTCAATTTTAATATTTCTACTTCGAGAAAAAGAACGTTTGTGTGATATTAACAAAATTAATTATAATGTTGTGTAGGAAAAAAAATAATATGTAAACCATGGCGGTAAAGCAATTTTCTAAGTCTCGAGAAGTATGGCCAGGCTCGGCTTCTCGCCTCGCCTGTCCATATCTTCTCTCGACCTGGAAAACAAGCACTTTACCTATACTATTTGACAGCCATTTATTTTCGAGTAATGACGTCATCGATATTTTTTTATAACCATTCTTTCTCTACTACTACATTTTTTTTTCTTGATTCTGATAGCTCATTATCACTATCGAAACACATCAAAAATTTATGTTTTATGGGAACATTTTTGAGAAAAAAAATATTGGAAATGACGTGTGTGTCTCATCTCGCTATAATATGAAAAATTTCGCATTGCTATGTGTTCTGGGCAATTTATAAAAAGTTTTTTTTTTACCGAAAAGTGAAAGTCCTTTTTTCTCTGCTTTCTCTAATACAGGGAGATCATTATACATTGTCCAGAAAAAACTACTTTCCAGGGACGTGCTATCAAAATTTACATCCACTGTCTTATCTATAGTGAAGTTGGATAAATTTCTTAACCTTACTTAACAATCAATTCTTTGAAATGAAATAAAATGGAATTTTAATTATTTATTTTAAATATGTTAAAGTCAGTAATATACACATCATTGATATAAATAAATTTTAATTTAAAGCAGGTGCTCAATATGGCCACCATTTTTATTAACACAACAAGTAACTCTTCTTTTCATGTTCTCGAAAACATTGCTGCTCCGTTATGTTATCAATAGCATTTGTAATGGCATTTTTTAGTTCGTCTAGAGTATGCATTCGTGTACGATATATTGTTTTTTAAATGTCCAAATAAAAAATAATCAAGAGGTGTAAGGTCTGGTGACCTTGGAGGCCAAAGTCCTGTCGATATTATTCGATTGTCATAAAACTCTTCTAAATATCGGCGTGTTTGTTGAGCTGTATGTGCAGTCGCATTGTCATGTTGAAAATATCCCTGCTGTAACTCGTCATCATGAAGCCGATCCACAAATTGCTCTAAAATTCCAATATAACGATTTGCTGTAACGGTTTCCTCAAAAAATATAGGGCCTATTAATCTTCTTCTTGACATGGCAACCCAAACACCAATTTTGATAGGATGTAACGGAGTTTGAAAAAATTCACCAGGAGCCTCTGCAGACCATGTCCTATAGTTTTGAGAATTTATGTAACCCGTCAGATGAAACCATGCTTCATCAGAAAACAAGCATAAATTCAGTAATTCGTCATTAACATTTTCATTGAACCACTGACAGTATTGTAAACGTTTCTCGTAATCGGGAGGAAGTAATTCTTGCATTAGTGAAATTTTATACGGATGCAAATGGAGTTTCCTTATAACTGCCTTTTGGCATGTTCCATAACTCAGTCCTGCAAGAAAATGTGTTCATAAGTTTCGTTAGCAAGAAATAGTTTTCATTTCTGTAAAATACCTGTCTGCTGTGACAATTTTCGTAATGATTTATGAGGACTGCGTTCCATACGTGTTCGTATATCATCTACAGTATCTTCATCTAAAACTGTCGAACGTCCAGGAGATTTTCCTTTATCAACAGAGCCAGTTTGCCGGAAACGTGCAACAATTCTCCGTACATGTTTACTTAAATTATCATAATCAAATTCCACATTGGGGAAATGAGTAGTAACTTCTTCCATACATGCGGCCACAGAATATATCCATTCACCGTTTTCATTGCGTTGGCCATTTCGAAAATATGACTCCAGAATGAACTGGTTTTGTTCAAGTATAAACATAACCTATTAAACGTAATAAATATTAATGTTTTTAATTAATCATTGCATAAAATTTACTTACGAAAACACCAGATAGAACCTGAAATTAATGGCAAATACGCTATGTGGTCTTGAAAAACACTATTGTCGGTAAAATACTATAGAAAATTCGCAAACTAACAAAAGTAGCACCATGTAACACCATCAACCTCAAGTGTCAAATAATTGTGGCCATATTGTGGCTAATATCAGTTAGGACCTAAAGTTTGATGTACTCAAGGAAAGTAGTTTTTTCTGGACAATGTATAATGATCAGTCTGTATTAATATCGATAACGTAACAAATGTTATTTATTATTATTTTTTTCAACTATCAAAATTATTAAGCGATCGACAAGTTGGGACACCCACCTAATGAAAATCTCTTGATAAAGGTCAATATTTTTTATTGATGAATGGCTCCATGATATTTGTAGGCAAAATTTTAATAATAAGACTGATATGTCTTGCTACAATATACAATTTATTGATTGCGACCATGTCTTGCTACAATACACAATTTTCGCGATCAATAAATTGTAACTCGTGTCTAAATAAAAACCTGGTCAAGTAGGCTACATTTAGTAATTCTGCTATGTAAATGCAATGGAAAAAGTCTCGGAACACAACCCACTTGACCAGGTTTTTATTTAGACGCTCGTTATATTGTAGCAAGACATATCGGTCAATCAGTCAAAATTTTTCCCATAAAACATTTTGGATAGAGAGTTCAGTGAGCTTTAGAATCAAGAGAGAAAGTTAGGAGTTGCTGTTAAAAAAATGTCGATGAAGTCGTTACTCGAAAACAAATTACTGCCAAGAATTGATTTTCACATAAAAACTTGTACTTTTTAAAAACAAAATTTACTTATCCGATCGTTTTTTTTTTTGATATGAGTAAAGAAATTACAAATTTTATTTCACATTTTTGAGGTTTTGAGACACATCCTATAATGATTACCTACTTATGAAATTAATTTTTTTTCAATAAACGTACTTGACGTATTTAGAGTGCCTTAAATAAGAGTGAAGACAATGAATGGTGAAGTCAATTTCTATTGGTCGCAAGCGATTTTCAACCTTATGTCACCAAATTTATAATTTACTTTGACTTGCCTCTCACTTACCATTGACAGATGACAAGCTTATACTGACTAAACGTATCAGCTATACCCCGGACTAGCAACAGTGAAGAATGGGGTGGATTAATGAAGATGGCAAAAATTATTAAAAGGACTACTTTATATTATTAAAAGGAGACTACTTTACAGCCAAAATGTAATCGACCAGTCGACGCGACGTCTCCAATCGACCAAATCGGGCAGAAATAAATAAAAAATAAACAGAGGCTTTACACTCACTTGTACGTCAAGGTGGTAAATATAAACACAACAGTGAAGGTTTACTCAAATTTAATTAACACAAACAGGTCGTACAACGATCAAAGTACTGACAGGTTTTACAAGGCCAATGCAATGGCTTACATTACATGAACTTACTTAAGAATAGGGCGGTTGGTTATTTATTACAACACACAAAACAAAGAAAAGGCCGTATTTCGCTCTTAAAAATGCATGCCCAAATTGGATTAAATAATAAACTTACGTTACGACCGAGCTGTCAAGGCACTGTGTCAAGTACGCTGTGAAGTTGGCGGCCGTCACGCCAAGCCGACAATTAGTTAATACCGGACAGGATCCGGTTACAAGATGGCTGACTTACGCTACTCGTCGCTACACGGTCGTAGGTCGTAGCCTATCATAGTGAACCACAGGGGGAGTTCGATGTGACACCAAAACCCAATTTAAATCAAACGGAAAACCTCGCGTAAAAGCTTGCGGGGTTAAGGAAGAACCTGAGTATGAAAGGAAACGGTTTCGTTAGCGGCCATTTTGGTACACGCCATTGCACATTTTTACGTTACCTGGAGCTAATAAGTTCCCAGGCTTGGAATTGGAGTTAAAATTATCGCCAAATGGGTTCGATGGTGTCACTAAATCTTCCGGCACAGCCGCAAATGAATTACTTCTCCCAAAGAGCAAGAATTCCGATAATTTACAATGCACATAAAACACGTCTGGCTTGCAACACACTTCGAGCAAGAGAGAACCTCATCGAGGCGAAATTGTGGCAGGTGATGGTTGCTAGGATACGAAGCCGAAGACAGTCGCGTAATGTGTCACCCACCAATAAACTTCAAGAAAGCAAAGAAGGGATGCAGGCTAGCCAACTATATAAAGCGGGTCAGATATCATCTCGATTCCGCGTTTTCTTTGGCGGTAAATTTGAAACGTAACACTTATTTACCAAGGTCGGTAGCCATTTTCGTGCTAGAAATGGGCAAGTTTCAGAATTTGGTCTACCGGTTTAATTTCTCAACCACCGGCAATCTTAGCAGAAGTTTAGCTTCGACTTGAACACATATATGACGTCACGCTACGTGGCGCACACGAAGCGCTACGTAGCTTTCTGTCAGGCCGAACGCAGGCTGTGTCTAAATCTAAATGGGCATACACACGGTGAGGCATGCCTTCGCGCCTACCTGAACGTTTTGAGGCTCGCAGGTAAGTTCGAATGTGTATACGCTGAACTGATGGAGCGTTCCTGGCTTTTGGCGCGATGTGAAGCAATCTGGCGATTCTTGATTTTTCGAGAAGGCTCGCAGGCAGGTTTGAACATGTGTATGCTTCTCGCGCGTCAAGCCTTCATTTTCACTATTGTGATCTGACAATACACGTACACCTACTGGAAATATAAGATAATTACTTCTATGAAAAATGTCTACAAGAGAAAAAGTAATTTGTAGGAGACTTTATAGAATTATACAGGGAAAATGTATGTCTGTGGAAGGTGAAATCTAAAGAGTATATGAACAAAAATAAAAGGGAAGAGGCATATATAGTTCTTTTGGAGAAACTGAAAGAACTTAATCCAGATGCTGTGACAGAGGATGTTAAAAAGAAGATCAACTCGTTAAGAACTTGTTTTCAAAAGAACGGAAAGAATAGCGTGATCCGCAGTATTCTTTAAAAATGAAGAGTTGAACCGTACTCTAAAAATGAACGTGTGTATGCAAATGAATCTATCATACTTGCTCGCAGACTTGCCTCTTTAAGCAAGCGCGAAGGCATGCCTCACCGTGTGTATGGCCATTTAGAGCTCCTCTAAAATATTCCGAGCTGAGCGAGCGAGATCTTTTTCATCGGATCTGTATTTGCCGAACGCTTCAGATCTGTCAAAGTAAGCTCGACTTTTCATTACCGAACGATTCTGAGGTTCTGATGAAAAAGATCCCATTGCCGAACACAGCTAGGTTTCTTCCAATCGGTAAGGTGAGAAGCAACTTTCTCATTTCAAACACAAGGCATGTGTAATTTAGGTGAGAAAGCGGAAACGAGGTCAGAGTATCGAATCGCTGTAAAAGGAATGCGATAGTAAATATGACTGTTAACTTGACGATTTTATTCAAAATTAACCCTTCACTTATTTTTGTATTTTGTTTTTCAAGTTAGGCAGTAACCGTCGTTGACAGTAGATTTAAAGGCTCAAACCTGAAGTTTTGCCGTCAGATTTTTCGTTTCTTTAGCATCTGTTCCGAAGTGAAAATGCCGCCTCCAAAAGCGGAATACCAAGAGTTAGCGGACATCGCCAACAGACTGCGCATTCATGCCATTCGCAGCACGAACACCGCAAAATCTGGACATCCCACATCATGTTCATCTATTGCCGAAATAATGGCGGTGCTTTTTTTCAAGACAATGAAATACAAGGTACACGATCCGAGAGATCCAGCGAGCGACAGATTCGTATTATCTAAAGGGCACGCTGCTCCAATTTTATACGCAGCTTGGGCCGAAGTTGGAAATTTCCCTGTCGAAAATTTGGAAACCCTAAGAACTTTATACTCCGATTTAGAAGGACATCCAACTCCTCGCTTAAAGTTCATAGATGTGGCCACCGGATCTTTAGGGCAAGGTTTTTCGATAGCTTCGGGAATGGCATATGTCGGTAAAAAAATTGACAGAGCAAAGTTTAGGGTTTACTGTATTCTTGGAGATAGTGAGAATTCCGAAGGAAATGTCTGGGAAGCCGCAACATTTGCAGGTCATTACAAACTCGATAATTTATGTGCAATAGTCGATGTTAATCGATTAGGACAAGTTGGTCCTACCCCTTTGGCCCATGACATGGATCTGTATCGCAAAAGATATCAGACGTACGGTTTCCATGCAATAGTCGTCGATGGGCATAATATTGAAGAACTCGTACAAGCATTTGAACAGGCAGCTCGAACTAAAGAAAAGCCGACTGTCATTCTGGCGAAAACCATCAAGGGAAAACACTTTCGTAACATAGAAGACACTGACGGTTGGCATGGCAAAATTCTAGCGAATAAAGCACCTAAAATAATCGAATACCTGGAATCTTTAATCGTCAATAAAGGTGCGATAACAGTGAAGCCGTGTATGCCTCTTGAAGTAATCAATGAAATTGATAATTCAAATATTCAACTGTCTACTTCACCGGATTACACCATGGATGACAAGGTCTCTACCAGAGTTGCAAGCGGTACTGCGCTGGTTAAATTAGCCCAAAATCACCCAAGGGTGATAGTTTTGGACGCTGATTTAAAAAATTCGACTTTTCTTGACAAAGTGGAAGAGTATGATCGGTCGAGATTCATTCAATGCTTTTTGGCGGAACAAAATCAAATCGGTGTTGCAATAGGAGCTGCCTGCAGGGGAAGAACAATCCCATTTGTTTCAACGTTCGCTGCATTTTTAACTAGAGGATTTGATCAGATAAGAATGGGAGCTATTTCAAGATGCAACGTGAAATTCTGCGGAACTCATGTCGGTGTTAGTGTGGGTGAAGATGGCCCGAGTCAAATGGGTTTGGAAGATCTCGCAATGTTTCGCAGTATTTCAGGAAGCACCATTTTATATCCAAGTGATGCAGTCTCGTGTGAGCGAGCTATAGAACTAGCTGCTAATGTCAAGGGCATTGTTTACATAAGATTGAACCGGCCCGAAACTCCTATCCTTTATCATAATGATAAAATTTTTCGTATAGGCGAGGCTCAGATCCTCAAACAAAACCCCTGTGATAAAGTCCTAATTATCACGGGTGGAGTTACATTGAATGAAGCACTCGCGACGGCTTGCAAGCTGGACATTGAAGGAATATATGTTCGAGTGATGGATTTGTTTTCGATTAAACCTATTGATAAAAAAGCTATTATTAAAAATGCACATGAAACGGAAGGTCGCGTGATTACAGTAGAAGATCATTATCCGCAAGGTGGTTTGGGAGAAGCTGTGTTGTCAGCGGTAGCAGAGGAAGCCAACATAAGAGTGAAAATGTTGGCCGTGCCGAAAATTCCAAAATCTGGAAAGGGAAGTGAGTTACTTGATTACTTTGGCGTGTCGAGTTCTAATATTACTTGTGCTGTGCGAGAATTTATTAATTCTAAATGAACATGATGTTCATAAAAATATTAAATTGTAATAAAGTTCTCAAATGTTTTCATTTTCAACATCTGCTGCTAATAATTATAAGAGATACTAAAAAATTTGTTTCACAAAAATGCAAAATTTTAATCAACAGCAGCATATTTGTTGCACAAAGGTTAAAATTACGAATTCACATTAATCACATTGGCCGTGTTTTAAAATAACTCGAACAGTGATCGAGCATTTATTTAACATGGGATTTCTTACCTAATCAAGTGCTCAATTAGGAAGGAAATAGCATGTTAATCAAGCGCTCGAACGGTTGTTCGAGTAATTTTAAAACATGGCCATTATAACGTATGATTATTAAAATTTTAGATAAAGAGAGGCCGTGAAGAGGGAAACATACATTAAATTAACTCATCCATACGTTTTGGTTAACATCACTGCGAAAATATGGTTCAATGATGAATGCTTTTTGAAGTTTTGTAAATATTATTTTGAATAAATTGTTGTATTTGCTAATTTTACGCCATACGTTTTGCTCTCACGGCCTCCCTTTATCTAAAATTTTAAAAATCATATGGTACCTACATAATAGCTGCTTTCTTTCGCTGAAAAGTTTGAATCGTCATCCGAATAGTTTGAATCGTGATTCAAATATTTTTTTGGTTGTCCGCTCTGGATCTGAATTGTTGCAACAGAACACCCCGGATTTGAATGCATTTGAATTTAAATGAATCGAGAAAATAGGAAGATTCAAAGGGGAAAGGGGATTATCGATCTGGATTGAAATTTCACGAAGAGTGGGGATTGATCCATTTGCAAAAGAACATCCATCTTTGGATCTAAACGTGTAATGTTGCGTTTGGATCAAACGAAAGAAAGCAGCTCTTGTGTTAAACCACGTAGAGATTTTTCACTCTATAAAGTAAAAGTACACAATGCGCAGAAACGAGTTTTCGTCCGACGAATCCATATTGGGGAGGTTGGAGTACAGTGTCTAGCAGCTACGCGAAGTTCAGAAAACGACTCATACTTTACTAAGAGCCGCTTTCTGAAAGACGTTTTAATTGGCCCATTAAACTAACTGATCATTAAATCGAACCCATTAAACATTAAACCGAATCGGGTTTCTGGAAGCAGTCGCTAATTTGTCCGATTTGTCCATTCGCGTCATTTTGCTTGTCACAGGAATCAAATGTCCGTTCGGTTTGTCTTGCTGTAAACTGTTTGCGTTAAAGTGGCTGTTGGATATAGACACGCAAATTGCAGTTTGGGGACGCGACTGTATCACTGCGTCAAGGATTTTAAATCTGTGACCCGAGTAGATTTAAGCAGTTTACAGCGGCGTCTAGTTGCCGCGTTAAAACGTCGGAAGTTGCTGCACCAAAACTAAACACTACGTGACAAAACAGATTTTTGCAACATAACACCAATGTCCAAATCGAATAAACCTATTAGCTTTGTTCCTACACAGTTCTAAATCAGTTCGGAACAAGAGCGCATGAGCAGTACAGTTCCGAACTGATTTAGAACTTTGTAGCTCAGTGCTGTGTAGGAACAAAGCTATTAGCTTTATTCCAGCAACAGTTCGTAACTAGTTCGGAACCGTTAAAAACAGTTGCCCACCGAGTAATGACCGATTTTAACGGCGCGGCGCCGTCAAATGTACAATTTTGATGACTGCATGCTTTTGACGGTTTCGAACTGGTTACGAACTATTGCTGGAGCAAACCTATTATCATTGCTTATGTATGTCTAGTTAGTCAACCGACGGAAATTAATTTTAGTTCTGGACCAAGATTGATAGGGGGCGATGGACTAGAAGTGTAGCACTCCAGTGGACGTTAACAGGTTTGAATCTCCACTCATCAACTGTTTCCAATAAATGCCGTCTTGATTTGTTTGCGCTGTGTTGCACTGTGGTGTTGCCGCGTATTTCACCGAGTTTCGTTATAACATGTGTTTTTTTAAAAATGCCATAAAGGTTGGCTATGAAAATTAAAACTCATGTCGTATCTTGGCATCTAACACATGCCAAACCTGAAAATTTAGAGTAAATGAATGGAGCTAAGACATGAATTTTCTTTTCCACAGCCACCCCTTATGGCATTTTTAAAAAAACACATGTTAGTTGTGAACATAATACTTAAATTAGTCACATTTTCTTCAAATTTCTCGACGAATTTTTTAGGATGTCGGCGAAAAATGTAGTTATTTTATGTGCGAAAAGAGCCTGAGAAGAAACCCTGGACTTAGAAATTTATTACGATGTAAAAAATGATTATAAATTCAGATTTAACGAACAATGCCGCTAACAAGGGAAAGTTCCTAACCCGAAAATTCAAAAAAACTCTTATGATCAAATATGTATTTAAGAGCTTCCGAAATCCTAACCTCCGTAGGCACAATCCAAATTAACCGCTAATTCTCTCCCACCACAAGAAGTCGTGCGGAGATTTTAGCCGCTCGTCAGATTTCAGTGACAGTAGATAAAATAATTTTTCTTTCAGCCGAGTTTCAAACTTTATAAACACATGCCGTTCATGTATTTTGTTTTAATCAACAGTTATTAGATGGCAGCACATTCTGAAGACTAGGTTGGCTAACAATTAATACATAAACAATGCTATTATAAACGTCGCGTCGGGCAGCAAGGTGTGGCTGGTTTGATCCTGAACTGACAGTTAATCTAATGTCAAACTGATGGCGCCACAATTGTTTCAGTAATTTTTATATTTCTAAGCCTCATTTATTCTCCACAAAGAAAAGTTGAAGTACTAAAAATAGAAGAAAAACACGTAAGGATTGAACATAATGGGCGCGTTTAGCGAACGCAACATGTTGAGTTTCTAGTTGCTACCACTGCTGCATTCGCTAAACGATTACGCTGTACTGCGCTGTCAGTCAGCAGCTTAGAGATTTATGGCCGATTTCTTCACCATGTTTAACCTAAGGTTAATTTATCTAACAGTTGGAATGTGACGTACAGTTGGCCTTACACATACTATGTGTCACATTCTAATTGATAGATAAATTTAACCTCAAGATAAGGCACGGGGTGGTCACTTATATTGGAGAACTTGGTACCTAGCAAAATGAGGTAGTAGTATTTCCCCTAATTGTAGAGGTCGCAGCAGTGCATAAATTTAAATTTGGCGCCTTACTTCCGTAACGCCACCGACCTGTCCAACCAATCGAATGCAAGTTACAAGCGTTATGATCGCGTTATGCGATTGTGCTCTTTGTGGCATGGCGTTGTTGTGGTTTGTGTTACTTTAAAGTTATCGTTTATTTTTAAAGTTTTATCATTTAAACATTTTATGGAAAACTGTTTCGGCAGAAATAATATTTTACTTCATACAGCTGTTCTCACTGAACATTTACCAGGTAGTAATCTGTCTTAAATTTTGGTAGATAACCATTATTATTAATTTCAGTTATGTTATTTAGAGCCCCTGCAAATAGAGACGATAAATGAAGACAACCAGCAATTAGATGAACCTGTTCCGGAAGGTAAGAGTATATCTGTTCCAGAAGGTGAGAATATTTTTGGATTCGTTGCCCTGCATCTAGTTTATGGTCAGTGCTGTCGACATTCTTTAGTCCGTAGTAATTTTTTGTTTTGTTTGAACACTAGCTGTTTGATTGTGGAGGTTATAATTTGATATAAAAATTTGAAAACAAAGGTCAGAATCTTTTATTAGCATAAATCGATTTGAATGTTGAAATGTGATGTACCAACAGCTGATTCTCTCACAATTGTTAATCTGAACGTTTTCACATTTAGATGATGAACTGATGAGCATTTTTTATTTTTATTAAAACTAAGCAGATTATTAAGTCTACCTTGTTATTTCAAAACGACGAACAGACCAATGAACCATATTTTGAGAAATCACAGTTTGTAGTTTTAGTGTAGAACATACAATAGAATGATTGTGAATTTTACTGGTCTGTTTGTCCTTTTGGAATTATACGGTCCAATTGTAGACTACATAAAAATTATGATTTCGTATATTACTCTGACGTTAATTCTGTAGTGGTTGTATGTATTATAAATGCACTGTACTTATATTAAATGTACTTAAATATAATTTGTTTTATGAAACTGTGTTTTATTTTCGGTTTTACAAGTTATTGCTGGGTTTCACCAACACTAAATACATGTAATCATTGACTAAAAATAAATATTGCTATGGTTACACATGGTAAAATCATAACAATATTTATTTTTAACGTATGATTATATTTATTTAGTGTTGATAAATGATAAATGAAAATTAAATATTGAAATATCAAAGGTTATATTTGGGTTTGGAACTACGGTTACTTTTTCCCCTAATTGTAGAGGCCGCTTTACAAGGTACTCAAACTTTCTATTGAGTGTCCCATCTATTTACGTATTATCTATGAGATAAGGCGATGAAGAAATCGGGCATTAGTCAGCGTTCTAAAATATCGCTGCCTTTCAAGCTAAATGTGCTGCATAAGTGGCCTTGACTAAAAATTGAATATTTTCTAATCTAAAATATTAGTTATAATTTATAAACATGGCACAAGCTCCTCCAAAAACAGTATTATTTCTGAAACACCAAGTAATCCCCCTTATTCTGTAACTCAAATCGAATCGAAATCAGTGAATTTGACAGATCGGATCGTAATGTTGTTGAATTAGTATGCCGTAATTCTGCTCGATTTCTATATTAAAATGTTTTACAGAATGTTAAATAGCTGATGTATTCTACCTTCTTTACAGAATATCACAGACCATACCCGAAAAATATAAAAGAGACTGAATATTTTGATTTGAAAACAATCCGATTCCTGTCATACATTTCGATTCGATCCGAAAAAAGTTACAGAATAGGCCTGAATACTGAATAAAATAATAAATAATGGTACGAAACAAAATGGCGGTACATTTTTGAGTCAGAAACAGCGGATTTACGGTTTAGAGAATCGTCTGTGCTACTTGTAAACACACTAAGCAAAGCATATTGCTGCTTCTCAGCTGCTACGTTCGCTAAACGCGCCCAATGTTACATTTTTTTTTAAGATTCGATTAATTTTTATTTTAAAACAAAACGCGATATACAGGATCCGGCAATAGGTACTGATGGTTTTGTGGGCGCTGTTGTGTGAGTACCAAAATAATCTGGAGGTAAATATAATGCGAAAGTCATTCGGTGTGTTATGCAGTTTTAGTAGCCATGAATTCGTGGCCCATGCAGCAACGTATTTTTTGCGTTACGGCGTTCATTCAAACGGGATCCATAATCGACGTTCAACGCTAATTTCGACGACAATCGGCGTGGTAGGATTCCTTCGCGCAACACAATTTTGCAATGGCATCGACGGTTTAATCAAACAGGATACGTGAACAACATTTACGGCGGTACTCAGAGAAAATTGCGCACGCCAGAAAATATTGAAAGAGTACGTCAAGCGGTAACTCGAAGTCCAACGCGTTCAGCAGCGCGTCAAGCAAAAGCATTAAACATTCCAGACAAAAATGTTGTGTTGCGTGAAGGAATCCTACCACGCCGAGGAATATTAAATTCTCGTCGAAATTGGCGTTGAACGTCGATTATGGATACCGTTTGAATGAAAGCCATAACGCAAAAAATACGTTGCTGCACGGGCTATGAATTCATGGCTGCTAAAACTGCATAACACACCGAATGACTTTCGCATTATATTTTCCCCCAGATTATTTTGGTACTCACACCACAGCGCTCACAAAACCGTTAATACCTATTGCCGGACCCTGTAACTTAAGAGGCCTTTCTCAATCGACGGGAGTTTAATAAAATGTAAGTAAGCTGCATCTATTTGTCAGCTCTAAGGAATTTTTTAGAGCGAATCATGAGCGAATGTACCTACCTACTCAGAGCTAATGTGCCCCGAATACAAAATCGTAAAGGCGCTGTATTACAACGACATTTCCCGAAAATTTTGAAGATGTTTTTCTCAGGTATTATTAAATTCACAGAACTGATTTTTTTTTAAATATGCCGTAGAACATCATATCTAGGTCTCACGTTATCGTTTTTCTCAAAATTTCCTATAGTTTTTGAGATACCGATTTAATTTTTCCAATAAAAGATTTAAAAAAACTGTCAACGTGAGACCTAGATAATTATCTCATGAATGCGTACTGAAAATTTGAGCGTATAATTTACAATGGTTACTCAGAAAAACTTTTTTTTAAATTAGTGCTTTGTAAAAGGCCTCATAAACTAATTTATTTAAAGCATTTGATAAAACCTAATTTATTTACAAAGTTACATTAACACTAATTTATTTCAATAGCCGAGCGACAGTTTTAATTTCTACTGCGAACTAACTCTTCAATCACCGGCTGCTCGCTTTTGTACCCAGGGCTGATTTACGCGAAGCCCCTGGAAGCTCGGGAAGCTTCCAGACTAAATCGCGCCGGCTGTGACGCATGTAGACTGACTAGCGTCAAGTGTCGAATCATCACACTGCCCCCTTTTTAAAAACGTTTCGTCTTGGAACGTTCCTCGTGATAGCTTTGAAGGAGGATGTCGAAATCGGCATGCTGGCCCCTTTTTACAACTTCCGGTCTGGAAGAAATAGCAGTCCACGGTTTTCTTACTGCCGACAGCTGTCTGTGGGTGGTGACTGCAGACTAGGACTCTTCAATTCCCGTTCCGTTGAAGATAACTTCTATCATGCTTCGAATGATCCTCCAGTCCGGGTCAGTTAACTTGCCCCCCCCCCGCCAGTAACGTTTTTCAAAGTTTTCTTGCACCAGATGATTGCACCCTTATGCACCACCAAAATAAATTTTTACCCCCCTTCAGGAGAGAAACTGCAGGCAAATTTCACTGGAAGGGGCTAAGTTTATCGTAGCCCCCTCCAGTGAAAATTTTCAAAGTTTCTTTAGTGCACCTTGTTGTACCCCTAATGCACCCTTATGCACCACCTTTTTTAACTTTCGCACCGCTCAAATAGCTGCGAAAAAAAATAAAAATAGAAAGTTATTTCAGTTATTTTTTTCCTCAGCTATTTGAGCAGTGCAAAAGTTAAAAAAGGTGGTGCATAAGGGTGCAATAAGGTGCACCAAAAAAACTTCGAAAATTTTCACTGGGGGGGGGGGGCTAGCTGACTTTCTACTTTATTTTTTTTCTCAGCTACTTGAGCGGTCTAAAAGTTAAAAAAGGTGGTGCATAAGGGTGCATTAGGGGTGCAATAAGGTGCTAAGGTGCACCAAAAAAACTTCGAAAATGTTCATTGGGGGAGGAACGTAAAGTGTATATTTGCGCGATTTAGTGTCCGCTTAGAAAATTTTGTGTTTAATTATTAATTATTGTTAAGCCGTACTTCGGGTAGGATTTAAGTTGTTTGTTAAAGTTTGCGTAGGTACGCATATTTATCATCAAAAACTGCAAAAACGACTGAAATTAATAACGTGAATTGTCTGTATGCATAGGAAATAGAAGAACTTAATGAAAATGATTTGTGTTCAAGTCATGCTCAATTTTATTTGGTTTGGAATTCCTAAGCACGTGTATGAAATAGTTAATTATTTTGAAACAATAACGATATTAACTATTACCTTTAGAAATAAGTTGTCCGGAATATTTCAGGTGGAAATGAAGCGTTTCTTAAGGCAGTTTTACATTGACAATTTATTCATGAATTAATTCATGAATTTCTTCATGAATTTCTTCGTGAATTTATTCATGAACGCATTTCGTATTACATTGGTGAAGAAATTCATGAATTTCCTTGATTCTAATGACCGTTTATAGGTATTACCAACATAGCGAAAGAATTTACAAACGATTTAACACTGCCACGCGCAAATAAATACCATAACCTTCGTTTGCTATTGTTGGTACCCCTGAAATTCACGCAAATATTGATGAAAAATAGAACTTGCTGTAATTCGTGAATAAATTGACGAAGAAATTCATGAATTTATTTGACGTTAAATTTGGTGCATTACACTTGTCCAACTTCTTCATGAAGCGACTTCATGAATTAATTCATGAATAAATTGTCAATGTAAAACAGCCTTTAGAATTTCTGAATTTGAATTTCACAATTTTCGTATGTTAAAATTTGTAAGTTCATTAACAGCAGAAGAATTTTAAATTTGCATTTTGATTAATTTATAATTCAAAAAGGGCCAGATTATGATCAAATTAGTTTTTAATTTTAGTTTATTGGCGTTTATTAGCAGTTTAGGCTCCCATTAAGTAAGACTATGCAAGAAATTTCCTCACTGTGTCAGTATGACCGGCACAAACACAGAAAAGAAATATCTTTTTTTCAAAATTTTATTAAGGCAGAGAGATTTAATTTTAACTATAAACAAAATTGTATTAAGAAATAATTGATTCAATGATTATTATAAGAGTAAACTTAAATTAACAAATAACTTCAAAACTAATTTTGGACTGGTTTCTACGCTTGTGAGGATTGAGATTTGAGATCCGAGGATCTTGGTGGACATGGTAAATGTCGGTTTGGATAACATTCAGCATACAATCGAACCGCCTAAGCAGCATTACTGTCCGCCTTTCCAAAAATTAAGTGCATGTCCGCATATTCTTCAAAAGCATGTTGCATAATTTTGTATTTTTTAATAAGTATAGTTACAAATGCGTTTTGACTGGTCAAAACTAATGTCAAACTCATGTCAAACTGACTTTATGTCAGGTTACTTATAGCGTTTTCGATTCACATGCACCAGTTGCACTCAGTGTATTTTCATCTTCTTTCAACCTCATGTAATAACACGAGATGAAGATACTCTGAGTACGCACTAGTGCGGTCAATCGAAAACGCTGTTAGCAAAGCAATGACCATCTAGATATAAATTATCTGGATTAATAAGAATAATAAATTATGTTTATTTAAATTTTTTCCTTAGTTTTTATAACTGAGGCCTGATTTTACAATCGTCGGATAAGCATTATTATTGGTATAACGGTGGTATAACCTGACGTAGATATGGAGGAACATTAAAGGATATTTGGCGAACAGTTATTCCATGCTTCTTATTCCACGATTGTAAAACTGGGCCTGAATCTGTATCTAAATTTACGGACTACCTTTACCAAACAGCCTGTATATAACAGACCAGTAATAATTTCCCTGTCCCTGTGGTATATGAACTATCAAACCAATCAGTGATTTGAATTCTGAATGTAACCGAAACAAGAACAAAGACGGAGAACTAAGCAACTGCAGTGGAAGAAAAAGAGAGAGTTATAAATGTTAATACAAAGTGATTAAGAAGAACTGTTTGAGTTGGCAATACAATTAAGAGCATTTTTTTATTCGGCTATTTGCAGCACTGTAACCGGATATATGTTTTGTTGGTTTATCTGACGTAGCCTGAACAGCGACAAGATTGTTGGTTATGTGAATAAAAATTAGTTGTACCATTTAAAAATAAAATTCAGCACTGCCAACTCAAACAGTGATTCTTGACCACTTTGTACATATTTAAATTGTGTATTTTATTAAACGATACTTCTCAACTCACAGAAAAAGCTGATGTTGTTTTAAAGACTGAATTATTGAAAAGTACCTTTTTTTGAACAAAATTACCCTTTTCCCTTTTCATTAAAAAAATACCTGCCAAAAGGGAAAAATACCTGCAGTTGGCAGCACTGACGCGACCATTGGCAACATTTGTAAATGTGTCAAAATCTTAACCTAAAATATCAGAGCCTCTGATCATCCTATGATTTATATAAGTTATGGATTTGAAATGTTAAATGAATTTGAATGAGAATTATAGAAATTTTAAAAGTTTAAAGAGAAAAATGGTTGAAGAACAGACAGAAATATATTCGGAATCGCAAAAGGTTAAGCATAAGAAAATGCCCAAACGTGGGATTATTTACTTATCCACCATACCACCTTACATGAATGTAACAAAGATTAGAGAAGTTTTCAGTGAATTTGGTAATGTTGGTCGTGTATATTTACAATTAGCAGAAACAGGTATAATTTTCTCTTAACAAGATCATGAGTTTACAAATTCTTTTGTTTTAGAACCTAAACCAGGTGAAAAAAAGTCAAAGAAAAGAAAAGTTGCCAAGAAATTCACAGAAGGATGGGTAGAATTTGAAAAGAAGTCTGTGGCAAGAAAGGTAGCCCACTATTTAAATAGCACGCAAGTCAGCAGCAGGAAAAAATCAAAACATTATGACAGCATATGGAACATTAAATACTTATCAAATTTTAAATGGACACATTTGCATGAGCGCCTGGCATATGAAAAAGCTGCCCGAAGACAGAAATTACAAGCTGAAATCCAATTGGCAAAGAAGAAAAGTAATTTCTTTACAATTAATCTCGATAAGCAAAGAAATAAAACATTTGTTAACGAGTTGCAAAATATTAATAGCAAAGAAAATAACATTGAACAGATGGAGTTTGTCAAAAGTACAGAAGAACGAAAAGAATTCTTGCAATCATTATTTACTTAAATAAGCAAAAATTATAAATTATTTTTCTATTGCATTAAAATATACAAGTTATTGCTTTATGGATAATTCTTCTTTGTCTTGATTTTCCTTGCGTGGTTTTGTATTGCGCCCATAATAATAGTTTCCTTCTAAATCTATAGAATAATTGTGATCTGTTGGATTTGCTAATGCATATTCAATAGCATCATCAATATTTTCAGGAGTGATGAAGGTCTTTGCTTCTTCTTTAACTTGACGCACGATTCTTTCAGCTTGTTCCTCTTTTTCTCTTTGAATCTCCTGTCGTGCCTTTAATCGTTGTTCAGCGATTTCGATCTGTTCCATCAACTCTCTTTCAAAGAACTCTTTTCTTTCAGCTTCGACTTTATTGTTCCATATTTCATTAATTTTAACACAGCGTGCAAAGTCCTCCTCGAATTCCACACGTCTTTTTTGTTCATCGACAAGTTCTGTTATATCAGTGGTGTATTTACTAGTCAGATATTTTTTCAGTGATTTCATCTGTGTACGATAGTTGTTCATTAAACGTTTTAGTTCGTGATACTCATCTTCTGGAATTTTTGGCTTGATTGGAATTTTGAACAACTTACTTTTGGCTGGTGGAGAACCTAACGGTTTTCTGGCAGGTCTTTTTGCCCATCTCACGAATTGTAAATTCGTGCAACTTAAATTAAATGCCTCCACAGCATTTAATTTGGTGGTTAAACGAAACATCTGAATATACGAATACGAACTACGAACGTAACCTCGCTTTACTTCACAGATTATTTACATGAAATGATTTTCAGGAAATTATAGTAATGTGTTCACTTTAAGAGTTGTTTGCAGGAATAGATTTAATAAACTCGTTGTATTTATGAAATACACGATTCTTTTTAATACTAAAGTTATTAATTTTGTTGTTTAATGGTGTATCTTCAGATGTCGTTAGGATCGAGTCAGTGTTGTTAACTTTCTAAGGCCCAGTTTTACAATTGTGGAAGAAGGACGGAATAACTGTTCGCCAAATATCCTTTAACGTTCCTCCATATCTACGTCACACCCTCACACCTAGGTCACGTTATTCTAAGAATGTTGCTTATGCAACGATTGTAAATGTGAATATCTGTAGCCGAGTAAGGTATAACTTTACTCTTAAGGCTAGTACACAATGGATTTGCATAAAACATAAGACATAAGCCGTAACAGTAATTCGACCTATGTAAAGAAGTGCGCTGGAAGCTGTAACACAATAGCTCCTTAACGAGAACAAAGCAAATGTGTTTCTTACGGCTTATGTCTTATGTTTTATGCAAATCCATTGTATTGTAGGCTTTAAGCCTGGTTCATGTAACATGTTGCCAGACGAATAAGAAGAGATTGCGCCAAGTATTTTAACTCGAAGCGCCACTTGGCGCCAAATTTAAAGTAATTAGCTAAAGTGCTATCTGGCGCCAAATAAAGCAAAATAATGATTAAATAAATAAAAATAAAATTCATTCACTTATTTATATATTTATTTGTTACATTTTTCAGTAACTAAGATTTCTATTAGTTCTTCATATTCTTCGTTACTGTTACTTTCTTCAGTTTGGTTATTATACATTTGCTTACTATTAAATTTAGCTAACATGTTTGCGTTTCTCTGGTGTTCCCCTAATTTATTGGCGCCGTGGGTGCGTTCCGAATTAACGTCGGGCGTACAACTTTTTACTTCGCGCATCATTTTGCCATATAAAAATCAGAGTATCTTCATCTCATGTTATTACATGAGGTTAAAAGAAGATGCAAATACACTGAGTGCAACCGGTGCACGTGAATCGAAAACGCTATTACAGTTTTCTATTATAAAGGCCATTTTAGAAAATATGGTAACTCCGGCAGTTGACAATTTGAATAAGAAATTATCGCAAGTCCGTCAGTTTACATGGTCAAGTCATCAGCGTGTGAATTATTTCAAAATAATAAAAAAGTATTATTATATTACCTAATTTAACAACAAAAAAATGTACAATAGGCGCCATGCACATCTCTGCGTTCAGCGCCGCCTGGCGTGGTGATTTGTGAATTAATTATATGAAAATCACGGCCGCCTAGATTAATGAAGCACCAGTGCTTTATACGGCCGGTCGCGTTTGAAAAAAACCTGTTCCGTGACAGTTGTCGTTAGTGTGGCTCCCTCTGCACAGTTTTCACTTAAACACATACCGTTGCTATAGTTACCACGTTACTTTTGACATCTAATTTTATTCGCATTATTTGTTAACACCTTTTAACACTTAATTATTCTATTTCAAATTCAAATAACAAATAACTGTAATATCTATATTATTTTTTTTATCATAAAAAATGCGAAGGTTTGTATAATTAGGTAATTGTAATCCAGAAGTTACTGTTTCCTATCACAGTTTGCCTGCAGACTTTCATTTAAATTTGAAATGGAGAGATATTTTGACAAATTACACATATACTGGGTGTCTCATAACGTACGGAAGAGATTGAAAGGGTGAATAGAACATTAGAAAATAAGGTAATCTCATCACATAAATTTTTTTCCAAAAGTCAATAATTAAAGAATTATAAGCCCTTCTGGATCCTTTAAGTTAGGGAATTAACATTTTAAATGCAGATATAAGGCATATAACCGCGCCTTTACAACGTATTTATTAGATCCTCCCTCCTTTTTAAAGGGTAGTTTTAGGAGATAACTTTTCAGTATTTTATTCCTAACTTTTCATTTTTACATATTTCATCAAAAATTTACGAAGACAATATTTTTTAGATTATTTGGCATAAGAAGGCTCTCTTGTTGCCTTTCGATAAATCGGACTGTTTTTGAATAATCGAGGTTCATTAGTTAACATATGTCCATTGCATTTTGTCACCATAAAATATTGAAAGTAATCCCCTTAAACTAGCCATTAAAAGGGAAGAAATTTCTAACAAATGCATTGGAAGTGTTTAGTTAGGTGCCTTATATCTGAGTTTCATATATTAGTTTGATAACTTAAAGGATTCAGAAATGTTGCCAAAAGAAAAATACGTTTCATCCCTCTTTCAGGGAATTATAACTTCCTCATTTACTTTTGGAAAAAGCTTTTAATCTTCTCTGTACGTTATGAGACATCCACTATAATTAATTCTTTGTATTAGTAAATAGGTAAAAATAAAGCTTTTCATCCTGTAGATGCTGCACTCTTCTCAAATTATTCGCTGGTTTGCTGCAATCACTTTTCTGAAGATAGTTTTTTCTTCACGTGAAATCGAAAAATGTTAATTGTACGGAAATCCAAGTCTTTCTGAAAATGTAATTCCTCGAATTTCTGATGCAAGCGCAACACTTTCGTTATTTAAGGTTTAATTAATGCAAATACAATTAAAATATTTATTATTAACTATATTACAAAACATTTTAGCTTGGTAATGAAAACCCGTATGTACTCAAACTACAAACATTACAACTGCAATTAAAGATCTAGCTTATTCTTTAAAGACTGCAGTACAGCAGTTACATTATATGGAAAATATATACAAATATTTCCAAAATTATGACGTAAGCAACAGAATCCCTCATCAGCGAGATCCCAATTCTGGTCCATATACAGACACTTAAGATGCACGCCTATCATACTCAATTCTGCAATTTCCTCATTTTTTTGCTGATATTCACTTTAGCTCAGCAAAAACAGACCTTGCTGGGTTAACAAAAGAGGCAGCGGAAGCTCTGGTTTTCACTGCTAAAAGCACATATCTTTGCATCCAATATTTAATACGAGACTTAAACTTTTATTATATATTAACAAGAAGTTTTAGTTCAAATGCGGTTGAATCAGTTTTTGCAAATATTCGGCTTCGTGGTGGTTCAAATGACTTGACAGATTGTAGAACAGCTGAGTATACACTTTGGCAAATTTTGAGAAGTGGTTTCATGAAAAATGTCACCAATAGCAAGAGCATGTCTGAAATAAAATATGCCAGCACTGCAAAATTTGTAAACACTGAACATAATATTGACAAATTTAAAATCGCTATTACCTTAAATGAGGTCACTATTAAAAAACTCGAACGAATGAGTATATTTGAAGGCAGTTACACAGGTTTCCATCAAATTGAATCTGCAGCAGTTGACTTTCTTTGTGGTTATCTAATAATGAAAATTCACGTATCTTTGAACTGTGAGACATGCCAGTTACCTTTATGAGAGAATTCCTGCGATAAAACTAACCCCTTGCTTGACTTAATTTATAATCAGGATCGTGGTAGGTTAAATTATCCCACTGAAAAATTTGTTGGCTTAGTTCAATATACATATATTACAAGTTATCTTAGAATTCTTACCAGACTTGCCTAAACAAGTATGCCTAAACAAGATGTGGAATCAATTTTAAAAAGAGTAATTGGCCTATATCTTCGTGGTAATCCCATGTTCAACTGCAAACTCCACAGCAACACTGTTTGCAATATTGCTTTAACCAAATTAATACCTCCACTACTGATAAATTTCTGTAATTTGCAGACACAAAATGTAACAGTATCTACACGAGAAAAAGGAAACTCCTAAAATTAAATTGATTTATAAATTTTTCCTTACCGTGTTTCATTTTCAACTTTGGAATTTCAGTTTTAGTACTATATGCAGACAAAAATTATTCTTTTGAAAGTATTGTACAAATTTAACAACATAATGCCACATAACAAAACACCTAGGTTTGAAAATAACTTGACATTCTTGATTTGGATATTATTTACTTATGGTTATTGATTGTGCATCCGTAAATTTAAATTATTATAACACAAAAGTAAAGGACCAACACCTTGTTGACATTTGCGATTGAGGTTATGCACCATTGACAGATGTCTGCAGCGTTGCCAACAACTGTGGAACGAAAAAATCCAGACGGTCATTTAAAAAAAGCTAAAAATGGCTAAACAGTAAATAAAGGGTGCGTTTCATTTGCGCGCTCACATGCTTTGAGCGCTCATAAGCATTGCTTAAATCGTTCCCCTTGGGTTTGCAAACGCTCACAAAGCGCCGGCTGACGAAATAGTAACGTCATTATGACGTCATAGTCTTCGCTCACAATCGCTTATTCCATCGAGGTAGAGCAGCAAAAGCGTAAGCGCTTATGTTCCAAATGGAACGTATGAGATGCGTATGAGGAGATCAGCTAATCATAATCAGGTTATAAACAAACATTACACTTTAGAAATAGCTACAGCCTATGATTGAATCAATTTCACTATTGAAGTTATATTTTTGAGGTTATGAATTCGTTATGCAAACAAAAGTCAAAAGAAACACCAACGGCTTAAGCGACTAAACCCCAAAGGAAACAACAAAAAACAGCGCTTGTAAGCGTGAGCGCTTAAAGCGTGTGAGCACGCAAACGAAACGCACCCAATAAGTAAAACGATGCTCCGCAGGCGAAAATTTTCGAAATTTGGTAATCCTGTGTTTTAGGTACCTATTAATGCGCATGCGCCAGCTAAAATTTTTGTTACTTATTTTAAATAAACGCAAATTGACTAATCTTCATAAATTAAATTGAATTACTTTGCTCTGCAATTTGAATCTGACAACAATGCCTCGAATATTCAGCCTGAAATGCACCTGCCGACGCATGCGCATAGGTACCTAAAGCACAGGATTACCCGAAATTGGTCGCGTTCAGACGACCACAGCAGCTGAGTTGCTAACTCAGCAATCGTTTGTGATTGGCTCACATTAAAATAATAGCCAATCACAAACGATTGCTGAGTCAGCAACTCAGCTGCTGTGGTCGTCTGAACGTGACCATTGACCTATTTTTAACAAAATATTTACCCATTTTTTCCAATTTTCAATATTTTTAATTTTTTAATTCGTATTACTGAAAATTCTTGAATTTTATTTTTTTGTCGTCAGACCGTATTTCTTCATCTTCTATCCAATGAAGGTATCTTTCAATTTCAAATTATTATGACAATAGCTGCTGACGAAGATTATGAATCGAAACCGGTTGCCAAATTAAAATTAAAATTAGGAAGTACTTTTCATATGAATTCAAAATTAGACATAATTGAAGAGAGGAAATTCAAAGGGTCATTTCCAGAAAATTTCAGGCAACGCCTGTTTAAGGGTCTATGTGTCAATTTTTTTTTTTAATGTTTAACAATGTGTTTAGTTCATTTATTCTTGTTTTCTTTACTTAATAAAACTTTTTCAAGAAAGATTTTAATTTTATTTTATGTTCTAGATCTAGACATGTTTTATGTAGGATCTCAGTGTCATTTTTTTGGCACTTAGGCCCTTGTGAATTTCCACTCTTCAATTATGGACAATCAACAAGATCAATTTTTTTGCAAATTTGCCAAACTAGCATTGGTAGGTACACTAGATACCAATAATTTTCCTGTATAGCTGTGGAATCTGGGAAAAAGCTAGAAAAAGTCAATTAATTTCTGAAAACAGCTAAATTTGCCGCCAGCCGCCAGACGAAATTTTACCCACTAGATCGACTCTCGAAAAGACCAGCAGGCAGATTCCGTTTCTCAATTCGAGTCGAATTCGCTATTCTTGCCAATGTCTAATTCGACTCGAATCGGGGAACGGAATCTGCCTGCAGATCTAGCGGTAAAATAGCCGTGCTGGCAACACTGGATGTCTGTAGTGTGGCTCCCTCTTCGGAACGGAAAAATGGCTCTGAACTGAGAACGCGACCGGCCGGATAAGCACTGAGTGCTTCATTAATCCAGGCGGCCGTGATGAAAATATTTCTTGAGACTCATTGCATGAGAATAATATCACTCTTATGACAATTTATGATTGAAGTACATAATACTTGAGCTTCCTGGTATTGAAATACATTATAATATTCAAGTTCAAATGTACACTAATAATTTGAAGTAACTCGTATTTTCATCATATTTTCATCATTGCCAGCCAGCTACATTAACATTCACTGACGTGTATGTATGGCCGTTTCAATTTGACTTAAAAATTTTGACGGGTACTCCCCTCAGCGCCTCTCGTGAGTTTTTAAGTAATTGTAGTTGTCATTACGTTCAATTACGTTACTATTAGTAGTTCTGTAGTATCTTTAATAGGGAGCGCTGAGGGGAGTACTCCATGACATGCTTTCTCGGAACCGAATTTTAGGCGAATTGAAACGGCAATACATACACGTCAGTGAATGTTAATATAGTTGGCCATGATTTTCATACCACTAATGCAGAATATGGTCATTGGTGGCGCTGGCTTCGCATGTGCATGGTCCCTATACTAGGTAAACTGCCATTAAAGTTTTTGTCGTCTCCTGTAAAATTAGTAAAAATAGACTTACGACATTTGCGAATTAGGGTAACGATATATGTATTATATTATAATTTCAACAAAAAGTCGTATGTATCTTTGTTTTCTTCAAGCCATTTTTTATTAAATTTTCTAAGTGTCTCACTTCGTCTCATGTTACTTTAACTATTTTACAACTGGTTACGGTGTTTCAGATAAATTGTTGAGTTTATGTTGTAACTTGACGTTTGTTATTTTTGACGAACAGGGATACTAAGGGTGCGTTTCATTTGCGCACTCACATGCTTTGAGCGCTCATAAGCATTGCTTAAATCGTTCCCTTTGGCTTTGCAAACGCTCACAAAGCGCCAGCTGACGAAATAGTAACGTCATTATGACGTCATAGTCTTCGCTCACAATCGCTTATTCCATCGAGGTAGGGCAGCAAAAGCTTAAGCGCTTATATTCCAAATGGAACGTATGAGATGCGTATGAGGAGATCAGCTAATCATAGTCAGGTTATAAACAAACATTACACTTTAGAAATAGCTACAGCAGCTATGATTGGCTCAATTTCACTATTGAATTTATATTTTTGAGGTTATGAATTCGTTGTGCAAACAAAAGTCAAAAGAAACACCTTTGCGTATAACTGCTTAAGCGACTAAACGCCAAAGGAAACAACAGAAAACAACGCTTGTAAGCGTGAGCGCTCAAAGCGTGTGAGCGCGCAAACGAAACGCACCCTAACACATAGTACTAACATAGAGCCGTTTTTTGGCGTACAAAACTGTTTTAAAACCGAATGGTGCTGTTTCAAAACTGTTTTAATTCTGATGTCATTAATGATGATTCCGCTAAAATAACTTTCCTATACCATTTCAAAACACAATCGGTTTGCAGATTATGAGTAGCACTTAACTTGTTACTTTTAACCCCTACTCCACCTTGAAATAATTTCAAAAAATAATTTCACTGCGTTTTGAAATGTATGCAGCCGTTTCAAAACATGACGTCATTGTTTCAACGCTAAAAAAATGTACATTACGAAACATACGAAATAATTTCAAAATAGTGCACCGCCAAAAAACGGCTTAGATATCAGCAAAATGAAATGACCAACTGCCAACAAGCGCCGTAATTTTTATGTTTTAAAATAGGATAGCGCCATTTTTTGCGCCAAGCGCCAAACCGAATTTGTACGACACCAATTTTGAAATGATAGCGCCACATCTGGCAACACATGTAATGGCCGTTTTACACTATGACATTTTTAATCTAAAATTTGATACAAAGTAAGTGAGAAGTGCCAATTCATCCAATCAGAATTCACTGTGGTAGCTTATCTCTCTCACTTTGTACCAAAAAATGTTATAATGTAAAACAGCCTTAAGACCGAATTTCGCAGTTTTTATGCGAATAAAAATGGCGGACGAGGATTTCGCAGAAAGTTGGAAATGTTTGAACTTTTTGCTAATATCGCAATTTCGTGACTGATGATTGTCATCTAACGCGTGATCAATATCTTTTCTAATCAAGTGACCTATGGAAAAAAAATTATGTCTCTGTTTGGTTCATTATTTGAAATGCCATTTGAATTATTTTTATTGCATTCCTATCGTTTTGTATAGGAATGCAATATAAATAATTCAAATGGCATTTGAAATAATGAACTAATCAAAGACACATGATTTTATTTCCATAGGTCACTTGATTAGAAAAGATATTGATCACCTGTTATAATCAGAGATCAGACTCAGAGTAACCTATAATTTATTCAGAAAAATGGATGTCACACACAGTTCCAAAAATGCAATTCTATTTTAAAATTATGTCAACTACTTAATTCATAAAGCTGTTACGAGAAGAATTAAGAAACAAAAGGGTAGCGTTAGAAGAGAAAAGAAAACGTGGGCGTAAATATGTACACTTTATAGTTCATAGGTTACGTTTGGTTATGGTATTCTTATGGTATTTTCTCCAATATTTGAATTTTCAAATAAAAAACCCTAAGGCCCAGTTTCATAAAACGTAGTTAACCACTTGATCAAGTTAATCATGAGATTAAGCAATATCATTGGAGGACATTTAAACCTTCCTCCAATGATATTGCTTAATCGCACGATTAACTTGAATGAGTGGTTAACTACGTTTTATGAAACTGGGCCTAAAATTTGCCAATCTGCAAATGAAATATTTTCCTAGAGAGCTCTGTAATCACCGTTGTTACATGAACTAGGTAGGAGTCCACGAATTTAATTTTACTGAATTCGCAAAAAAATTCGCAATCGTTGCCATATGTACTAGCCTTTAGACCTGGTTTATCAAACACAAGTTAACTTTAAGTTAAAGTTAACCTTCAGTTAATTGCCATAACAACAATTGTCTTCGTAGTAGTTACTATGGGAACAAACTAAAAGTTAGAGTTAACTTGTGATTGATCAACCGGGCCTAAATCCGTAGAAATCCGTAGCTTTTAGTGAAAGCGAAAATTTGCAAAAATAGTGAGTTACTACAAGATTTGCCATCAATTTATTAACTAAGGAGCATTGTTTCACTTTTGAAAACATATACAAAGAATCCCTATTCATCATACAGGGATCATTCTTCTTCATAGTAACGGGATTTCACACATCCATGTCATCATCAGTACAACAATCTTATTACAAATTAGTAATATTAGCATTTGCCTTATTAGCGTTGGCAGTGGTCTGTTCGATAGGTCTGCACTTTTCTACACTTTTTACACCAACCGCTCCTGAGAGAGTGAGATGTATATAATTAATGCGAGTAGGAGTGAGAAAAATAGAGTAAAGGTGTTAAAAGTGTAGAAAGTGCAGACCTAATAGGTCTGTTCGATAGCTCTGCACTTTTCTACACTTTTTGCACCAACCGCTCCTGAGAGAATGCAATGTATATGATATAACATAGGTAGGAGTGAGAAAAATAGAGTAAAGGTGTTAAAAGTGTAAAAAGTGCAGAGCTATCGAACAGACCTTTTGTTGTCCTACACTGGTGTACACTAGTGTACACTTCTTTTCGAAATATAAGGTCTGTTCGATAGCTATGCATTTTCTATACTTATAACACTTTTATTCTATTTTTCTCACTCCTACTTATGTTATATTTTATACATCGCACTCTCTCAGGAGCGGTTGGTGCAGAAAGTGTAAAAAAGTGCAGAGCTATCGAACAGACCTATACTTTAATGAAGCCTGAATTCTTTGTTAACAGGTTCGTTCCATTCGTCAGGATTTCAAGTTCTGAACCGTTCAAAATCCTACTGAGCATGAGCAGTGCACAAAATTGGACAGATAAGCAGTGTTGCCAACTCGGTGATTTTTTCACCAGATCTGGTGATTTCTTTCATGTGGTTACGACTTTTTGAAGTGATTTGCGACTTGTCTCAAAACTGGTGAATTTTAAAGCGATATGAGACTTTTATGAAAAACTCAAAATCGACTTCATAAATAAGTAAAAAGAAAAGAAAGATACGGGTACATGTGTAGTAATTTTTCTAATATTACACGGAGAGAATTACGTTGTAAAAGTAAATATAAATATAGTAATTTTTACAAAAATTTATATTACTATATGTGACAGCAAAATCATTTTATTAACTTAAAAACATATTTGTATTAACTGTTATATATTTAAATTTATAAAAAGATATTCTAAAATGGCTAAAATATAAAATATAATATCGTTTAATATATTTATATTTTAACATTTATATCTACGCACAGATAAGAAGCAACGGGATTCACACGATCACCAACCTTTGCAGCTGCACCAAAAAAAATAAGTACTCGATTTAAGAAAAAACGTATATTAAATTACAAATTTTATAAAAACAAATTGTGCAAATCGGTTTTGATTACAGCGGATTCCTCGAGCTTGTTCTGTACAGCTGTTTAAGGCCTCATTGGGCCTTCATCAACAGTACCGTAGCTCCAGAACTCCACCAGAGAAAACATAAATATATTATGTTATGTTGTGTTGTCTATGAACTCCACTGCAAACCAAACCGATTTCTCCTAGGTTATATGCCATTGCGATGTGAAAGTAACGAACAATTTAAGTAGTGACATCTTTCGATCGCTTTTTGACCTACAAATTTTATGTTGTAAACATCATATCTGCAGGACGAACTCATAAATGTTACAAAATCATATGCTTAATGTAATATAATCGCATTGTCATTTCTTTTAAGAGAAAAATTTACTTGCTTTACTTAAACAATTTTGCTACTTTTAAAACAATTTATTTTATTATTAATGATACTTTTTTTACAACACGGTTTTTAATATACATTTTTCTCAGTGTAAGGTTGGTAGTCAACATGTTTAAACTTTCCTCTTCTTTTCACTTGTTATGTATGTACAGGGCGATCAATGTCAACTGTCCTGAGTTGGCAATACTTAGTTTCAGGTGGGATCCCTGAAAAATTGGCTATCGTGATACACCTCACTTTCTGGTTTTAGAAAGGTTATGTTATAGCATTACATATAACCTGTATGGCATTTATACTCATTATTTTCGTTTCACAAAACTAAGGGATATTGTATATTAAGAAACAGCGAAAATCCATTTTACTTAAAAAGTTTTATTAATGCTTGCAACAGTGAGTGTAATATGATAGAAAATACAGAAAAGTACATGCACAAATATTTTTTGTAATTAAATAATTATATCACAAATTCTTTGAAATGGACACTGAATATGCGCACTAACACAAAAAAAAACTTACATAATAGTTGTTTTTATGAAAACTTCATTTGTGAAGTACAAACGAAAATAAATTTGTTAACATGCGCACTAATTAGAGTAACTGTTCGAAATGACCACCATCGCACTCTAAACAGAGGTTGACACGCCTTTTCATATTATTAAAAACAGATATTAATGTCTCTGGTGAAATATTATTTACTTCTTCCATAATTGCAGCTTCGAGTTCATCTAAATTATGTAATCGACGGCTAAATACTCTGTTTTTTAAATGTCCAAATAAGAAAAAATCTAATGGTGTCAAGCCGGGTGAATTACCTGGCCAACAATTCGCACTGATAAGACACTGATCGTAGAATTCTTCTAAATATCTTATCGTAGCCCGTGCAGTATGCGGAGGAGCTCCGTCTTGTTGAAAGTATCTATCTGCTATTTCATCATCGTGTAAGCTATTTAGAAAAGGTTCTAGAAACAGTTCTCTGTACCGAACTGCATTTATTGTTTTGTAGAAAAATATTGGTCCAATAATGCGTCTTCTAGACATTGCAATCCAAATACCTACCTTTATAGGATGAATACTGGATTCAACGAACACATGGGTATTTTCAGTTGACCATGTGCGGTAATTTTGGGAGTTAATGTATCCTGATAAGTGGAACCATGCTTCGTCTGAATAAAATGTTTTATCCAAATCTTCGTCACGTAATGTGTCATTGAACCAATGGCAGTAATTTCTTCGCTTCTCAATATCAGGTGCACGCAAATGTTGATGCACGGAAACCTTGTAGGGATGCATATGTAACTGCTTTTTTACGACGGTTTGAACACTGCCATATGAAACTCCTACAAAAACATAAGTAAAGAAAATATACTGTGAAAATAAAATTAGCTATAATACCTGTTTGAGCAGATAATTTTCATAAAGATTTGTTAGGACTAGCTTCCATTCTTGCCCTTATGTTTTCAACAACAGGTTCTACCAATACAGTTGGTGTTTTCTCCCTTTTTCTTTTTAAAACGCTACCAGTTTCCAAATATCTGCTGATTAATCTATCTCGATGTCGAGCAAATGTCTCGAGAGATACTTCTTCATCAGGATACTTTTCGGAGAATTGCAAAAGACATGATTGTAATGAGTATGCCCATGTGCCATCTTCATTCCTGGTTCCACTTCGAAAGTGTGCCATAACAATAAATATATCGTGCTGTATCGTAAACGGCATTGCCTTTTAATAAAGACAGATTTTTCTCAATAAAAGTTGCAGCAAAGTAAAAATCCGGACAAAACAGTAAAAACGATCAACACTATCACCACAAATATCACGTTTGACAATTTGTCGAATGTCTGTCAGTGGGCGGGAATAAATATCATGTTTGTAAACTATCAAACATAAAAATATACTACTATAGGGATTTCTTTGCTACCAACCCCGGACACTTGAGATTGACCACTTTGTATATGTACAGTCGCGGCCAAAAAAAGTGGACACTTTCTTTTGTATTTATTTTATTATTAAGTATATTATACTTATGTTTCATAATAGCTGCTTTCCCGTTACCCACTTTGTGCACGCAAACGAGCCTAAAAGCCCAAGAACTCGCGAAGCGCACTTTCCAGTTGACGTTTCGACGTTCCCGTTTTACGCTCAATATGTCCTTCCCCTGCCCCATGGCCTTCTAAATCAAAAGCGAGCTCTAACTGGCCTGGGCGTTTTGAAGAATTTACATTGAATTTTTGTGCTCGAGAAAACGCCAAAAGTCGACACTTTGGCGCTGTTTACGGGGAACTGACGGCAATGAGTGAAGTGCACTGTCATTACTGTCAATCAAAGTGAGTTCACGCAAAATTAATTAATATTGTAATTAACGTAATATAACATAATTTATGTGGTATAAACTTTACAGATTTATGCATAAATCATTAATCTCCTCGGAGTGAAGTACGCTTGCGCAATATAGAAAGACTGGCACTTTAAAAAGCTTTCGTGATGAATAATTACAACAATTTACATAAAAGAGTTTCGACTTTTGATAATGTAAAACGTGTTAAAAAGGGCGTTGATAATTACGCACAATGAGAAAAGAAGCTTTTATTATATGTACATGTTGTAACTTACCACAGAAATTCAGGTAAGATTTTAATCTAAAACCGTAATAGTTTAATGCTAAATTAAGTTGTCAAAATTGGACATAAATACTCCAGCTTATTCCAACGTAATTAATATCCAGTATGCTCAAATTTTTACAACAATAACATTAATTGTTCTTACATGAACTCATCCACCTTTCACATGTGACAGAACTGTCAAGATTTTAGGTTAAGAAAGCGCCCTGTAAGCAGTGCTTGGCGGAGTACGCCTGAACTGCACTTTTGCGCAGGCCAGATAGAACTCGCTTTTCATTTAGAAGGCCATGCCCTGCCCTTTCAAGCACCACGTATTATTTTTTGTGCTCGAAACACATGTTCCCCCACTCTCGAATTCTGCCCTGATACGGTGTTTAGATGTCTAGAAGATAACTACAAAGCAAAATAAATACGTATTATTGAAAAATAATTAATGTCAAATATTTTAATAAAACATTTAATTAAACAATTTTTGAAATTCATTTTTAATTTGTTGTATGTCACACCTCTACAAATTCAAAGCTCATGGGTTTAAAAAGGCGTTTTCTCGTTAGCTCTGAATTTTGCGCACTAAACACAGTTGAGTTTTAAACCCATGAGCTTCGAGTACAAACTTACGGGAACGTATTTGTAGAGACGTGACATACAACAAATTGAAAATGAATTTTAAAAATTGTTTAATTAAGTGTTTTATTAAAATATTTGACAGTAATTATTTTTCAATAATACGTATTTGTTTTGTAGTCATCTTGTAAACACCGTATCACGGCAGAATTCAACGTTGGGGGAACATGTGTTTCGAGCACAAAAATAATAGGTGGTGTTTGAGAGGGCAGGGGAAAGACATATTGAGCGTAAAACATCGAAATTTCAACTGGAAAGTGCGCTTCGCTTATTCTTGGGCTTTTGGGCTCGTTTGCGTGCACAAAGTGGGTAACGGGAAAGCAGGGGAAAGCAGCTAAAGTCAACTGTGTTTAGTGCGCAAAATTCAGAGCTAACGGGAAAACGCCTAATGTAAACAGTAACAATGTTCATTTCTTTCTAAAAAATGCAGAATAAAAAATTCTTGGATTTTATCTACATATAAACATCATATAAACAAATTTACATATTTTCAGAAACAATAAATCTGAATTAGGAAATTAGAAAATATACAGGGCGATCAATGTCAACTGTCCTGAGTTGGCAATACTTAATTTAAGGTGGGATGCCTGAATAATTGGCTACAGTGGTGTATGTCACCGCCTGGTTTTAAAAGGTTATGTTATCTGTATGGTATTATTGTTTATTTTCAGGTGTCTCAGTAGGTATGCTAATAAACATGTTAAAAATAGCAAAAAACAATACTACTTTACAAAGATTTATTAATGCTTCCAATCGTGCTAGTGTAATGTAATACGAACACAGAATCTTGTTTTTTTTTTTTTTGTAGATACTCAGGTTCACGAGGATCGTTTTCAGGTTGTCAAACAATGCTAGATTACTAAGCTTGCGTTTAGTTGATGAACGAACCATTAGAGTTTAACGAGCTCAGTCGGACTGTATTCTAAACAGAATTCTGACTGCCGTGGATACCTTAGACTGGCTGCACAACGAACACAGCACAGCCGAGGATTTTGTAACATATTTGAGTAAACGTAATACCGCACCTTGCATGCAGTAACACGTCACACATAGACAGCAGTGAATTTTTACTCTGTCTAGGCTGTCTCCTTTGTGGAACGAACACAGTTTTCCTCGGCCTCTGCTGGGATATTTCCTACGCTGGACTTTGCTGCCCCATCAACATATTAAACGAAATTGACAACGACGCCCATGTATTAAACGCAGGGTTAATCAAACTTTCCGACCATATTATTTCTTTCACGGTTTGATTTGCCGCAATGTATGCAGCCTCAGTAGTCAATAATGCCACCATTCTGCTTCATTGGCAAGCAATTGTATCGTCCAATGTTACTATGATGCCTGTTGTCGATCTTCTGTTTCTTCATGTCTCCAGCATAATCTGCATCGCTGAATGCTTGCAGATGATCATTTTGCTTTGCTGGATAGTAAAGTCCATAATCATAAGTTTTTTAATAGCTACATGACACAGGCTCTCTTATTAAATTTTAGTGTTTTTTACTTACAATTTTAAGTCGTGCAGAATCATAAATGGCATTGTCTTATTAAAGAAAGATTTTTCTCAACAGAAGTAAAAGTACCATATAAGACGGCTCGCCAGGCGAAAATAAATAGGTCTGTTCCAGCAAGAGTTCGTAACTAGTTCGAAACCGTCAAAAGCACGCAGTCATCAAAATTGTACATTTGACGGCGCCGTTAAAAGCGGTCATTACTTCGGTGGGCAACTGTTTTTAACGGTTCCGAACTAGTTACGAACTCTTGCTGGAACAGACCTAATATAAACATGAATTTGAATCATGTTTGTAAACTATCAAACATAAAAATATACTAATGTAGGGATTTTTTTGCTGCCAACCCCGGACACTTGAGATTGACCACTTTGTACATATTCAGTGGTTTGCACCGCATAAAATTACTTTTGGATTAACTAATCCTGAATTATGTTTAATTAGTTGTTAAATAAGTTTATCATTGCACCGAATAATATTAACTATTAATTGGTTAACCAAGGATATTCAGCCCTATGCTGTATCATCTCACGTTAAACTGGCACGTTAATATAACATGAAAAAAATAACATGCCTCATAACGTGTTGTACGTTATTTGGTATGCTGTAAGTCCAACTGTTACGATCTCTGCAGGGTTGCCAGTATTTTCACATTTCAAGTCGCCAACCACAGTAACTGATGTCGCCCAAATCGCCTACTTTAGCTGCGTTCGTTTATTCAACTCCTTTCACAATATTTATTACTCTTTTCGCACTTCTCTCTCACTTTAACTTGTATCAAAAGAGCTTCCCTCTCATTCTACTTTTACTCCAACCCTACACGGAATGGATAAACGAACGCACCTTTTATAAAGACATGAAGTCGCACCGTCGCAGTTTGGAATATTCATAGCAGAATAAACAAATGTCAAATCACTAGGGAATTTTTTTATAAATGTACATACTTAGCTTCTTTGAATGGCCGGCTATTTATTAGGCCAAAATTTTTCCAAGCTGTCACTTATGCCCAGATGTAGATACAATGCTTATGTCTAACAGGATTCAGCGTTTCAGCAATGTGACTTCAAGCGCCAACTGACCTGCTGCAAACGTATTAGACGGTTTAAGTGAACGCTGATGTCACTCTAACCTTATCAGATTAATCTGAAGTTTCAATAAATGCTCATTTCAAAAAATAGCAACTTTACAGAGAAATAAAATGGTCAATTCTATGAATTTTCAGTACCTACACTTATAAAAGACATGTAATACTAAACATTCTGGTACAAAATGTATTTAAAAATATAACCTACAAAATTTGTTTCTCGAAAGCGCTTTAACAGCAGTCAGCGAAAAATTCTTGGCTGCAATTTTCTGCAGCCGCTTTATGCAGTCGCTGTATACAACGCTGTCGTCTAATGTCAATGCTGTAGAAAAACATGCAGCCACTTCAAAGGCTGGATTCTGTTAGACACAAGCAATGCCAATTTAAATTTAAGCCCAAGCTTAAACCCATAGCAACGACTATTTCAATAATTGTTGTTAAGAGTTTAAGCTTCGGCTTAAAGTTAAGCTGGAATTGTACAATTGGGCCTTAATGTCTTCATTTTCTCTATTTAGGACACCACTACCTAAAAGATCACATTTTTTATTATATGCCGATCTTATCAATCTGAGTTAAGAATACAACGTGACCTGCGGCTGCGAAAAGCAAAGCTGTTTTACCTATCAATCGATTGGTATATAATAAAAAAATTAATCTGTTTTCTACATTAAGGCAACATTCAAATAAAAACAACTTATGTAAGTTTGATTATCCTGAGTCGCTGAGCATATTTCTGATTTCTCAATTCATTTTAGCATTGTTTAAAGCTGAGATCGGTTATTCACACGGTGCAGATGGAACAAAATTAGAGTAATTACGAAGTTGTTTGACACATGTAGAAGCGAGAAAAAAGCACGAAAAGAGTAAATAGAGTGAGCGGAGTTGAATAAACGAACTCAGCTTGAGTAGCCCAAATCGCCTAAATTATGCTTCAGTGTAGCCCAAAAAGTCGCCTGTCGCTAAGTAGTATTTTATGTCGCAAAACGTATGTTAGAGGTAGCCCAATTGGCGACAAATCGCCCATACTGACAACCCTGGATCTCTGTTCAAATTTCACGTTAAAAAGGAAGAAAGTATCTAGGCAGATATAAAAGAGAGAGCTATATATGCGCACGTAAATGTGCAACGGAGACAAAAAATTCCTTCCTACAGACACGTTACCAGTACAAACACGCTTCTGCGCATTGCGATTAATTTACAATATTCTGACAAAGTGATTGAAAACCAGATGAGAGCCTGAAAAATTTCTAATTGTTAGGACTCCTCACGTGTATATATATTTTGTATTTTTTTTTAATTTGCTTATCATTAAGTTAGTTAATTAAATCAAAAGTAGAATATTCTGGTCGGTAAAATTACATGATTTTCACCTTGCATTATGTTCTTCTAATTGTTGAAGTAACATTAAATTTAAAATATCTCCAAAGTCCATGCTGAATTTTTTTTTTCATTAAAACTTAGTTAACCTAAAATACGAATCAAGATTTTCAACATATGCCGGTTGCAGCCTAAAAAACTGGTACAATGTAAATTATTTTCTTTAGTTTTTATTAGTGTGCCGCAAGAGAGATATGCTACATCTGTGGCTACCTCATTTAAATAAATTAGAAAACAATTAATTTTCGAATCATTAACAGAAAACCTGATGATTCATTGAAAATGTATGAAATACATTGAAAATGTATAAAATACATTTTTTGAATTTTATACCATGTACCAATTTTTTTCGGCGATAACCGTACCTCTTTTAAACAGAATTTTAAATGTTCTGATCAATGTATGACGTTTATAATTTTCCACTATCTCAAACACTTATTAAACTAAACTAAAACAATTTTTGGCAATTTAAAATCTGTTGAAAGTTTACGCTAAGCTACTTAACACCACCTCAGAGGGGTCATGTTATTTATTTCACGTTACCTCGCAAATATAACGTGACACGTTAGTCTAACGTGCGACGTTATGTGATACAGCATACCAATGTAACTTCGTAATGGTAAATCACCGATAACGGCACGTTATGTACAATGAGAGCAACAATGATTGACACGTGTGAAGTTGCAGTTATTCCAACCTTATATCGAAAATGTGTTCCACTTATCAATATTGTACCAATATTTACTTCCATGCATGTCAAACGCTGTCAAACGTAAGTGTCATTGACCTTTCAGTAGCGCACATACGTACATACAAGTTCTCCCTGGTTTTAGTCATTTTGTGTTTTCTTTTGTAATAACAAAGGCTTAAGGCTCTGTTTTAGTTGTCTAACTAATCTGGTACGTAAAACTGTTATAAACAAAGTAGAAAAAAATCTTATATGTGCTTTATTTTTAGTTTAAAATGTTTACTGAAGAACATAATAAGTTTATCTTAGAAGCGTATTTTCGGTCTGGTGAAAGGGATCAGGATGGTAATTGGCAGTATTCATTCATGTCTTGCTTTCATCAGTTTCAAGAAGCTTATCAGGATGAAGATATTACACAAGATACGTTCCGTCAACATGCTCACCGTATTGCAGATCGGTTCCGTGAGACAGGCAGTGTATGTAAAGGAAAATCCTCTGGTAGACCTAAAGTACTAACAGAAGGAGTTGTAGAAGACATCAGGCAAAGAATGTTAGCCAGTCCTAAAAAACCCATACGAAAACTGTCCCTTCAAACAGATATTTCAAATTTTTGAGTTTTGTTGTCATGCATACTCTAATGCATTATTTCAGGTGTATCTTATGGCTCTTGTCGCACTGCTTTGAAGAAAGACTTACATATGAAGCCATATAAAGTAAGCGTTGTACAAGAACTTTTGCCTCCAGATTTTCAGAAGAGAGTGAATTATTGCAACTGGTTCAACAGACATTTAAATGATGACAACATTCTTGATTTAACGTTCTTTAGTGACGAGGCATGGTTCCATTTGGATGGTTACATTAATTCTCAGAATTATCGTGTATGGGCAACAGAAAATCCACATGAACTTCACGAAAGAGGTCTGCATGCTGTTAAAGTTGGTGTATGGGTTGCAATGTCACGAAGAAGAATTATTGGTCCCATCTTCTTTTACAATAATATAAATGCCCAAAATTATCAGCAGCAACTATTACGTCCTTTTATTGAACAATTGCATGATGATGAATTACAGCACGGCTACTTCCAACAAGATAGTGCAACAGCCCATACAGCAGGTGCTACGTTGGAATATTTACGTGAATTTATTATGTTGTAATTCCTTAAACAGTGTGTTTAATACATAGTTTTTTGAGTGTATTATTTTAAGAAATAGAATTGAAAGCACGAAAGAAAGCATGTACAGAATATTTTATGAAATAAATTTGGAACTTTGATTTAATTTAAATGCAATAAGGAATCCATAGACATTTTCAATTAATAACAATATTAATTTTAATTTAATTCCACTTTATTCATTGAATTTGGTCGTTTTGACAAATCACAAGTCAAAAGATGACGTAAAAATTTTTAAGAACGCCACTGAATGTAGTTATGGTTAATGTAAATACATAGTATGCGGCAAATACCCTATTGGTATGGAACGGCACACGTCAGCCATTTTTGCTCTCCCTGTATAACGTGAAATGATACAGCTTAAGGCTAATTGTCAAATATGTGTAAGGTTGGTACTTAAAAATATAGATATTTTCATTGCAACTGGCAATTATATTGGGCACACTGTCACAGAAGACTAATCTATACCAAGGTTACTAAAAAGACAGGTTGCCTGGTAACTTTCAACGTCACTGCAACGTCACTTAGTAGGCCCATTTAATGCATATACACAAATAGATGGCCTACTGAATGACGCGTCACTCCACGACTTATCAGGCAACCTTCTCTCTTTAGTAACCTTGAATCTATATATAGAAGCGTCACTCGAGGCGGCACCTTTGATCTTCCGCACAACCTGCCGATGACCTTGGCCATTTAAATCGGTAGTGCAGTAGAGATGCGTGCGTGCTTTGAAAATATTTAGAGATGAGGTAGAAATGGGATTATAATCTACGCTATTAATTTTAAAACGAGTACCACTTGCGGCATTGGTGCGCACTAATAAAACACACTGTCGTAACCAGGATTTGGTCATTGGGGTTCGCATTTGAAATTTTGTTCGGAAAATGAAACCTGCTCCGAATCTTATCATAACGATTTCTATTGTTGCACTTTCGCTCCTTGGGACACGCTACCGCTAAAATGAGATGAGAGATGGATGAGAGTACCTATTATACACAGAGTGCGACAAGAGGAATTCGCTATGAGAGAAACGACTCAATTGTAGGGAAATGTATTTCGTTTATTAGTTAATAAAATTGAGAAACAATGCAAGTAATAACTGTGGACTATTTATTACAATTACCTAAAGTAAAAATTAATTACAAAGTGGAAAACGCTATAAATATGCACGAGATTCTTGCCCGGATTTTATTGTCCGCTTCCGCTACTGAACTTGTGTAATTCCCGTTACGAAATTTTACTCCGCCATGCTTCTTCATACGCAAATTTATCCATCCTGTGTTAACTGGAGGGTAACGCATTCTTTTTTCTCTGTCGCGTTACGCCTTTAAGCAAGGCGTCGAAGGAAACGCGCGAGTGTTGCCGAGTGGACACGAAAGACCTTTAAACTGGTAGTGCTCTTCTTACTCTTTCTAATTATGAAGCTCCTTTTCAAGTGACGTTTCTGTTTAGATTAATATTCTGTGACACTGTCTCAATTAAAGTAAGAATGCGTGTGATCCTAACCTAAAATCAACAAATAACAGTAACAGTACAATTGTTCATTGGACTTTCTTTTGCAGAAAACGATAAAATTAGTCTTCGTGAAACGTAGTATGCGGTTTTTATTGTTCTCATGTCGGTACGTTAGCAGATATTGATCTTTTTCTGTTTTATGTAAGATTGCGTGTTAATTTTATTCAAAACCAAGTTTTTTGAGGTCTATTTTGGGTTTCCGATGTGTAACCAAGATAAACCTTGGGCTCACATAAGTTGTGATACCCATCGCTCAACTTTAGAAGGGTGGATGCTAGGTAACTGAAAGGTAATGCCTTGCAATTCTCAGAATTTGGAGAGAACCTACCAACTATGGTGACAATTGCTATTTTTGTTTAATTGACAATTCACATTTTAAAAAGCGAAAAGATGTACAGGGTGGATCAATTTCGATGTCTCTTATGGACAACTCTGTAACTATAAGAGATAGAAAAAAACTAATGGCCAAGTCTCGATCTCTTTTTTAGAGATAAAGTCAATAGTGTAAACAAAAATTGGCCATCTTCTTTTGTTTTCGAGTTATAAGCCAAAATTGATATTTTCGAATTTTCGTCAATCAGTCATATCTCGTTTATTTTTCCAGATATTAAAAAACTGTTTTGACATTATTAGGACACTTTTTCGAATACAATTCAGTGGTGTAATTGGTTTTTTGATATTTAATTAAATTTTCGAGTTATAGCACAAAGTTATATATTTTTTTAATGGAAATCATAGTTGGCAATGTCATCATTAAATAGAGATTTTTTTTCTGTTTTCAAAAATATACTTTGTTGGGTTTATTTCTTACAGTTAATAGAATAAAACGCCTTTTTTATTATTTTTGGGTGCATTCTTTTCTTAGAAGGCTAGTTTCAACAAAAGCCGACAATTTTCTTTTGTTTTTATTAAATATTAACAAAGATTTGAAGATTGGGTAGCACAAGAGTGAGAGGTATTGCGATAAACATAAGAGATAGAAAGCTAGCACCGATAGAGCTGGGTTGGGTTGCAACATGAGTTGGCTGTTTATTTTAGTGCGGCAGTGTTGAAATTGTGATTTATTTTGATATTATTTTCTGGGTTTTAAGATATTTATTGTGATATATCAAGAGTTGTGTTTATTATCTACTTACATTTCAATATTCTTTAACTTTTTCTGCAATAATTTCTTATTTTTAAGATGTTTTTAATTTATACATATAATTTAGTTCATTATCCCATGAAATGCATATTTGATCGAAAAAAATGCGTTTTAAACTTAAATATTAAATGAAGTTACATACTTTCGAATTTCACCCAAACCACATGGGATCGGTATTGTTGTAGTCGTTGTGACTCTTAGAGGATGCTCGTTCTATCTTTCTTTCTCTTTATGCGGTTGCAACTGTCAAAATATTTGAACAAGAGTTGATATTTAATAAAAACAAACAAAAAAATTGTCGGCCTTTATTCAAACCAGCCTACTAAATAGAATACACACAAGACACAAGAATAATAAAAAAGGCGTTTTATTCTATTAATTGTAACAAATAAACCCAACAAAGTATATATTTTTGAAAACAGAAAAAAAATCTCTATTTAAAGGTGGCATTGCCTACTATGATTTCCATTTAAAAAAATATAACTTTATGTTATAACTCGAAAATTTTATTAAATATCAAGAAACCAACTACACCACTGAATTGTATTCAAAAAAGTGTCCTAATAATGTCAAAACAGTTTTTTAATATCTGTAAAAATAAATGAGATATGCGCGATTGACGAAAAGTCGAAAATGTCAATTTTGCCTATAACTCGAAAACAAAAGAAGATAGCCAATTTTTGTTTAGTCTATTGACTTTATCTCTAAAAAAGAGATCGAGACTTGGCCACTAGTTTTTTTCTAACTCTTATAGTTACAGAGATGCCCATAAGAGACATCGAAATTGATCCACCCTGTACTTGGCTGCAAGATGTTAATAAAACAACAATTTCCTATTTGGATTTTTTTAGAGCAAATTTGGGGTTAGTTAGTGTTAGCGTTTCATCAGGATATCAAAAATATGGTAAAATTATATCAAAGACGCTGGTATGTTGTAATGATGGGAGACTGCATTTGGAGCTTCATTTTCAATCACAATAGTTCATTTCACAGCGCAGAAACCAATCCACAATTAGTTTTGAAGTTACATATTTGTTAAGTTTACTTCTATAATCTTTCAATTAATTTTGTTAATACAATTTTGTTTTTCTTTTGTTTATAGTTAAAATTAAATCTCTCTGCCTTAATAAAATTTTGAAAAAGATATTTCTTTTCTCTGTGCCGGTCCTGCCGACACAATGAGGAAATTTCTTGCATAGTCTTATTACTTAATGGAGCCTAAACTGCTAATAAACAATAAACACGAATTTGATCAAATTTTGTTACCTAGTGCAATAATTGCATACTTAATCTGGCCCTTTTTGAATTATAAATTAATCAAAATGCAAATTTAAAATTTTTCTGCTGTTAATAAAAAAATCTGGAAATATATGAACTTACAAATTTTAACATACGAAAATTTGTGAAATTGAAATTCAGAAATTCTAAGAAACGCTTCATTTCCACCTGAAATATTATAATTATAACTTGTTTCTAAAGGTAACGTCGTTACTGTTTCAAAATAATTAACTCTTTCATATACGTGCCTAGGAATTCCACACTAAATAAATTGAACATGAGTTGAACACAAATCATTCTCGCTAAGTTCTTCTATTTCCTAGGCATATAGACAATTCATTGCAGTCTTTTTTGATGACAGATATGCGTACGCAAATTTTAACAAACAACTTAAACCCTACCCGAAGTACGGCTTAACAATAATTAATAATTAAACGTTTAATCCTTAATTATTTGACCTGTGCAAAGAAATTTCGACTTTAATTATAGGTAAATTTTAATTAGAACTTAACGACAAGCGGTGCAAATGACCGATTATGTATTTAACAAATAAATTTGTGTTAACTGTAACTCATAAACTGTTTAATTTAGATCACAAATGGTTTCTGATATTCATTATAGAAATTTGGAGATTTGTCGTATAATTTGGTGATTTCTGGTGATTTTTAAAGTAGGAAATAGATAGCGTTTTCGATTCATCTGCACTGGTTGCACTCAGTGTATTTGCATCTTCTTTTAACGTCATGCAATAACAAGAGATGAAGATATTCTGAGTGCGCACTAGTGCGGTCAATCGAAAACACTAAGAGATTTTCCATTAATTTGCCATTATTCTGTTGGCAACACTGCAGATAAGCGAGATGCAAAATGAGTTAGAAATCGTGCGTGAAAGGGATGCGATACACGCCCAACTTGTACTCGAGGCTCGAGGGTGTAGTTGTCGAACACAGCCCAGTGCAGGATAACAAACAGGCCTAATGAGATTTGGCTAATCAATTGGGGGAATTTGAAAAAAATTAAAAATAAACGATGATTATGTAATGTCATAATTGTACAGATTTGCATATTGTTGTAAAATCCGTAGATTTAAAGGCTTCATCCGAAAATCCGAGTGGACCATGAAAATCCGTAGATCTATGGATAAATCAGTAGGGTTAACAACACTGGATCGAGTCGAGGTTACGGTTAATTTGATTGTAGGATAATTTGATGTACCCATACGGAATTAAATGTAATTGTATTAACCCAAACTTTTTCCAATGTAATGTTAAATAAAATCAAAATTTCGCACTCAGGAATTAAATTGATTTTCAAACTTAATAAATTTTGTGGTTAATCGCTGATCCTTTAGATGTCGTTATGTGTGCAAACTGTAATCATGTAATGTATTATCGGCCGAGTTATTGATACGTAGTTGTCAAAAGTCCGATGTACACAAGTTTGATGTAATTGTGTTTCGGCCGGTGCTTTGTTAATTTGTAATTGTGAATTTGCTACTACTTTGCTTTAGCCGCAATAATGAATAATATAAGCCCATCTGCAGGTAATTTTATGAAATTATTTGAGTTCCTATTGTAACCCTCTACATTTTCACTATTCCCAAAAAGTGTCTGACGCATTTATGGCCTGTTACATTGTTGTTAATTTATGCAATCACCTCACCATACCCAAAACGGAGAAAGCATATAGAGGGGCTGAAATAGATTTGACGTTTTTTTCTGTAACGCTGTGACGTGTCACCGATGTCGGAATTTTTCCAGTTTTTATTTGTTTATCGGGGACAAAATCGGGAAACGATAACAAATTTTGTAAACGCTGGCTCGGATTTGTACTTTTTTCGAATTTTTTTGCGCATCGTTTGTTGCATACTTTCGAAAATGCCTCAAGGAGAAAGCCGCGAGAAAGGAATTTCTTCACGCTCGATGAACAGCAATAACAGCTGTTTTGCGAATTTTTAACGCTGCCGATCGAATTTTGTTAAGAAATGCTGGCGATGTGAATTTTGTGCACCAGTGTTTTTGAAAAAATGAGCGGCGGAGGCGGCGAAGAAGAATCCAACTACATTGAAGATCCGTATTTTAATCCGCAGATCAGCACAACCCCGAGCTTGGACGACCTCGACGATATTGAGTATCTGGACGAGAATGATTTATTAGAAAATGAGTTGGAATTGTTTGATTTGAGGCAACTGGATTTTGATGAATTAAATTTTAACAGTTTGAGTTCCCTGAATGGGAACGACGAGTCGGTTAACGTTGAGGCTGAATTTTTTAATGTAAAACGTGCGAACGCGATTATCAGGGCTTTTTTTAGGAATAATTTTAAGCGACAAGTGCGCGTTACTTACTGTGATCTTACTAAGCCTTATTTAGCTAAATTACCAAAAGATAGTAATTTTAGGAAATATTTGGAAATCAGTAATGGTAACGACAGTGGTAAGTATAATTTTTTTTTCAAATAAAAATTTTGCGCCTGGGATTAATACACTGTATAAAAAACAAATGAACAAACTATACATATAAAGGAAAAGGACAGACAATAGTTCTTCCCTCATTGTTTGACTTTATAATTTGCTTCTTTTCTTAAATTGATGGAAGTGAGGTCATAGCTTTCTGAAGTTATGGTTTTGATGACGCGAACGATCTTGTTTAATTTTGAATCACTGAACCAAACTAACTACAATATGTCGCAAATTTAGGAACCTAAAGTGCAGTTTTACCTTTTTTTATCATTCTGTATACTAATCTAACATTTTATCTTTTATTTTTACTTATTCATTTATTTTTCCAGAAGAAGCAATGGCTGCAGGAGATAACACTCCGACGGATTACTCACACTTATCATATGAAGAAAAACTGAAGCAGGAAGAAGAATGGCGTACAGAACTTGCCCAAATCGAAGAAGAAATAGCAACTTTACGAACAGTTCTCTCGGCGAAAATGCGACGTAGTGCTGAACTGAAACGAAACTTGGGGATTACGGTTTGGAAAGAACTCACTGATGACATGAATCAGGGTTTGAAGAATGTCAAAGAGAGCAATGTGTAAGTTTTTTTTTTTTTTTTATTCGGAGATTATCTGTAAGCAGGGTTGGGTCAGTAGAATACATCAAATAAAACACATTTTCCACATGTAAAGTACTGCATTACATCAAGAATTTTCCACATACTTTACACATAGGCAGTGTAATTAAAAAAATTTTCAATTATTAAATGTTTAAAATGTTGCGCAGTATACTTTTCATATCGTCACTGTTCATAAAGTAACAGGGATAGAACATTGACTCTTTTTTTATTCGATGAGTTTTCAATGCAGTTTTATAGTAAAACTAAAAGAAGTTGTGGTTCTTTTTCCGAGATATGAGCGAAAACTAACAAAAAAATTTCATTAATTTAATGACAAATTTTTTTTTTTAAATCAAAATAAGTAGTTTGTTCGCGACGATGTGTTATCCTTAAATCAAGAAGGTATTAATTAGCTTTGCAAAACTGTTTTGTTGATTTAAATTAACCGAGTAGTTTATGAACTATGTGCCAATTTTGAAGGAACTACATTTTCTTTGGGAATAAAATTCAAAAGCCCATAAAAGACTAATGCCTGATTGCTCCGCATTTTTAATCATTGATTAAATTTAAGTCGTGTTTAGAATGTGATATTTAACGTAGATCCAGCATAATGTCAATCACCATCTAATTGACACTTATGCCCGGTTGCACCAACATTTTAAGGAGAACTTACATTTAAGTTATGTTTAGAATGTGACATTTACGTATGGTCAGTGTAATGTCAAATACGTTCTGATTGACATTTAAACTTCAACTTATGTATCAATTAAAATGTGACTAACTTTTGTTAAATCTATTAATAATGTCATAGTCTAAACACCACTTAAATTTAAGTTCTACTTAAAAAGTTGGTGCAACCGGGCATTAAACTTCAACTTAAGTGTCAGTTAGAATGCGCTTGACATTATGCTGGATCTACGTTAAATATCACATTCTAAACACGACTTAAATTTAATCAATGATTAAAAATGCGGTGCAATTGGCCATAAGCCTTTCCGACCCTGACAATATAGGTTTATCGATGAAATCTCATCTACTTTCTACCATTTTCGTTTGAGCACTTATTTTTGGGACACATACCTATTGTATTCTAAACAGTTTTTTTTTTTCCATTAAGGGGGATTACCGCAGGTGCAATTCTTTTCAGGGATTTTGAAACAGCAATGAATTGTATGGACGCTCGCGTTTACACTATGTAATTCTTGACATTTTACTTTTGATTTTGAAGCACGTCAAATTGCATGCTTTAGAACAAGTTTTAATTCTGTACTGCTTTTCCGTGAAATTCTGGTAAGTTCAACCGTATCAATTGAATTTGTCACACTACATCCATTTCAATTATTCACTAGAATAAGTTGATCTTACAGTGAGTGTTCTGAAAGGTTAACTATTAATTCAGTCCATGCTTTGTTTTTTATTGTTGTGTATATGGATCATAAATTGCATGAGTGGAAACATATCATGCAATTCTATAGTTATGCAGCAAAATCGCAGCGATTCTAATATTGCATAAAACAATAATTGCAGGGAAGAATTGCATCAGTGGAAAACCCCCTTTACTCGTTTTCTGCATGTAATATAAAAGTTTTTTTTTAAATCAAAAATGACTCAACCCTCCTGTAAGTTAATTAAATAATTAATTAATTTGAGAGAGTTCTACGCATGTAATTTTTTATTAGAACAAATTGTTAATAATTTTTAATTAGAAATTGCATTGTTACAAAGAGTTGCATATTTTTAATATACTGCTCAAAGTAATTAAGGGATGACAACACCAGATGAACAGGATGACAACACCAGATCTGAACAAACAATTTATTGTATAAATAAATCCTATTGTATATGGATGGAATTTCTATTCAGTACTCAGTAGATATTGATTTGGAAATTCCAATCTCGAAATTGCAACCTATCAATATATTTCCAGTAAACTTAGGATGGATTACATAAAAGATTTATTAAATTTAAGTCTAAATTAGAATGTGACACTGTCATGACGTACAGCATAATGTGTCACATTCTAAGATAGGCTTAAATTTAATTATAAATCTTTTATGCAACCCAACCTAAATGATCTATACTGGGTGTTTTTGGAAGTGTGGCTGAAAAGGAATCCGGATACAATATGAAACAAATCTAAGAGAATGGCAGATTTGATTTTCTTTTTTCTGTGTTAATTTTGAAATGAAAAATAATTTCATAAAATTTCATAAATTACAGAAAATTGGTAGTGATTTTATTTAAAGAAATTCCCTTATTCACCAGTGGCCGTCAGGATCGGGCTAGAATACAAAAAAGGATTGCACATTGAATTTGTTTTTGAGCAAAAGCAAAGTGTTCAATAATATACACAGTAGCAAGGTTCGTTTTTCAGTCATACTTCCAAAAACACCCTGTATATGTAATCTATGATGTAACCGCAACACTTGACATATCCCATAATTTTTTTGAGCGGTGTAGTTGCGATGCATGTTATACTACGTAAATATTTCGTTTCTTCAGTTACCAGACGGTGGAATCGAAAGTCGGTCAAGTTACTAAGGCAGTTACTGACGCCCCGATGTAAGTAATGTATTTAAAATGCATGCATGTTAACCACAAGCGTCTATCAACTCTTGCACTGATGATTTTACAAATTTGTTGCTGCAAACAGAATGTCTTTCTAACAGTTGTTAAATTTTAGATATCAAAAAACTACTTCAGTTATTGGTGGAATAACTGGAAGTATTACTAGCAAACTTGGTCAGATGCGTCATTCGGATTCGTTCCGGTCATTCGAGGAAAAAGTTGGCACTGCATACGAAAACGTAAAGGTATTTTTTTGGCAAAAATTGTAGTCTTTTACATAGTATCCAAGATGTTTGTTCTAGGTGACAAAGTCAATGGCTTTGTTATACTAATTATGACACATTTAAATGATTCTTTAAGTGCTCTACAAGATGTTGTAGCCTATACCTGCTGGATACAATACAGTAGCAATATTTTTTTTAATGATCTTAATTAATTTATAACTTGCTCGTGGTGAAAAGAAAGAAAAATAGTAATCAATTTAATATTATTTTATAATATTTATTTTGGGATAACGTTTTAGTACAGTATAGAAATTTACTTCGTATTAGGGAAGATATACCGTATGTTTGAGCTACCCGGTACCCATATCGTGCTCGGGTAATGAGCTCAGGTACCCGTACACAACTAGTCCAGCACGATTAAATAGCTCATGCTGAGTGGATGAAAATAATTTAGGGTTTCATTGATCTAAAGTTTATGGTTCTTGAAATAGTGACAATTTATCGCTAAAAAAATGACAAAATTAGTTATTTTTAAATATTTGACCTTGAATTTTGGTATATATAATATTGCGATCAATCACTGCAGTCGCCTGACTTAACATTATACAACTATACAACGAACGAGCATCGTTCGAGCGTTCTGGTATTAGAAAATGCATAAGTATGCACAAAAACCAAATTGAAATAAAAACTTATTCAAAAAATGTATCTGTGTATCTAAGGGCCATATGCACCAAACACTATAATCGAGCTTAAATTTGAGTGACGTTTATATTGTGACCTAGGATTGTGACGTTTAAAGTTTCATAACATTGCGCAAGTCTTTTAAGTGACGCTTAAAGTTAAGCTGAGTTAATTCGTTCGGTGCATACGGCCATAAATGCTCAGATACATACATAAATACAGTTACAGATACCAAGTACTGCAATGTAACTAGTTACATAATCAGATACACTGAAAGTATCTAGATACGGTATCTAGACTCTTGTAACTAGATATGTTACAACACTGGATATACTATCGATATCATAAAAAACTAGGACAACTTTTAAATCCAGTAGCCATGCGTTTCCATTATTTTATTATATTGAATCTTACTTTGTTGTCAAGTCAGTAACTGTATTTTTGTTAACGGTGAAATTCTGAGCAATTTGTCTAACTGTGACACCCTTTTCTATGCAAGCAGCTATCCTAACTTTTTAAACAATATTTACTGTAGGTATTTGTCTAAGTACGTAATCAGTTCAAAATGATTAAATTATTTATTGATATTATTAAAAACAAATTTAAAAGTTTATAAACTATTTCATTAATAATCTGATCAATCTTACGGTTTTATATACAGGGTTGGGCAAATGTCTGGAACCAAGCTAATATCATCTGTACCGTTAATTCGATTTCTATGAAAATTTGTGGTGGTATACAAAATTTTAAGGGGGATCTAAGTAACATTTGTTCATTTGAATCAAACTTCCGGTTTAACCGGCAAACTTTTGTTTTTTAAATAGAACACTCTGTATATTTATAAAGATTTAAAAAGAGCATTCTCTTAGGAATTCAATGATATAAATATTTGGGTCCTGCAATGTTAAATTACTCCAAAAGCAATTCTTTTAATTTTTCTGTAAATACATTTGTTATCATGGAAACCCATGGCCTTCTAAATCAAAAGCGAGTTCTAACTGGCCTGGGCGTTTTGAAAAATTTACATTGAATTTTTGTGCTCGAGAAAACGCCAAAAGTCGACACTTTGGCGCTGGTTATGGGGCACTGACAGCAATGAGTGAAGTGTACTGTCATTACTGTCAATCAAAGTGAATTCACGCAAAATTAATTAATATTGTAATTATCGTAATACAAGATAATTTATGTGGTATAAACTTTATAGATTCATGCAAAAATCATTTGATCTCGTCGGAGTGAAGTACGCTTGCGCAATAAAGAAAGACTGGCACTTTAAAAAGCTTTCGTGTTATGAATAATTACAACAAGTTATATAAAAGAGTTTCGACTTTTGATAATGTAAAACGTGTTAAAAAAGGCGTTGATAATTACGCACAATGAGAAAAGCTTTATTATACATGTTGTAACTTACCACAGGTAAGATTCTAATCTAAAACCGTAATGGTTTAATGCTAAACTAAGTTGTCGAAATTGGACATAAATACTCCACCTTATTCCAACGTAAATAATATCCAGTATGCTCAAATTTTTACAACAATAACATTAATTGCTCTTACACGAACTCATCCACCATTCACATGTGACAGAACTGTCAAGATTTTAGGTTAAGAAAGTGCCCTGTAAGCACTGCTTGGCGGAGCACGCCTGAACTGCACTTTTGCGCAGGCCAGATAGAACACGCTTTTCATTTAGAAGGCCATGCACTTTACGTTTCACCGTCGTTCGACAGCTTCGTCAGTGAATTTCACTTCTGACGAAGCTGTCGAACGACGGTGAAACGTAAAGTGTTATAGTGCGCGATTTAGTGTCCGCTTAAAAGATTTTGTGACGTAAAAAAGTAGTCGTCCAAACAATTAGTTGCCAGCAAATTTATGAATCAATCAAATTAATTGTATTATGTAGACACAATATAAACAATTTAAAAATAGTGGATAATGGATCTCCGTCAAGAAATTTAAAAATTAGTAGACGAAATATTAATTAGGAAGTATATGTCTTCAAATAAAAGTATACAATGTTTTTTTTTTAAATAATTATAACCAGAAAAATTAACAGATATTTTAAAATAACTGTCCGTCCAAACATTAAGTTGTTAAGGCTCGTATGCGTACTTCGGGATGTGTACAAATTGGCATAGTCAGATGCCGAATTGCATCATTATTTCGGCTTGTGGCACTTCTACTATGGACATATGGCGATATACTCAAATATATCGGCCACGGGCCGAATTCGTCGTCTGTCTCCAACACGTCATACCGTGGGGAAATGGAAACAACAATTTTTTGTGAGAACGCGAGTTAAATTTCTGTATAAAAAATAAGTTCCTTATTATTCAAGTCTCGCATTCATACTCGGTTTCAAATGAATCCCTATGTAATTCTGATTGCAGTTATGAAACAAATGAAACCGTACACGTTATAAAATCGGCTATATTAGACTTGCTCCTGGTCTGAGAAGTCCGGCTTCGGAGATGCCTTCAAAAAACTGCAAATCCTCAACGATGTTGTAACATCCGAACTGCTTTTAGACTGCTGTGTGTGTGTGTCAGTCTAATGCACATAGATTGCATCTTTTGATTGTTGCCCTCAATTTGTTTTTCTTAATAAAAATTTGTGTTTCAGTATAAGCAACATTCGAGTCGAAATACCTTGGGATCATAATTTTTCTTGATATACAAATTTAACTGATGTATGATGAATCACGAACTAAATTACAAGTAATACATCTTAATAATAAATACAGATAGAGTGAAACTCGCTTATAACGAGCACTGGTTACAACCAGAGTTGCCAGTACTGGTGATTTTGCACCAGATCTGGTGATATTATAAAGAAACTGGTGCTCTGGTGATTTTTTTAGAAAATCTGGTAATTTTTGCTAGTAGTTAGCCACTGCCACCGTGGGTAATGTTTCCGAGATTAATAACTCTCGTAGGTTTTTTTAATACCTGTTAGTGTCAAAATTTTAGTGTTTCTGTTGGAACCCTGCTTTCATCCCTTTAAATGTAGAATAGAAATTTTGGAATTTCCTAACATTCAGGTAACAGGTACCAACATTACAAACATTTGACAGGTATTATAGAAAAAAAAACACATAATAAAGCTATATCGTATCTTGCTTATGTTAATCACGACTTTATTTCAATACAACTTTAATCATAAGATGAGAATTCAGGCAAACATTATGAGAAAACATAACTATTAGGTATATTCGTTTTAGAAATCCTGGGTTTGCCACAATAACGTCATCGTATATAGGTCAAGTTGTGGTTGTACCAGAAATTGGTCTAAAACGAATAGATTTTGTGTTGACAAGATGATATTAATAACTATGTAACCTCACTAATTTAACATATTATACTCATTTTTATATTACGGCTTTGTATTATTTATTATTATGAGCAAAATGGCCTATGCTAGTTTTATTTAAGGAAATCTCAAGAAAGTATTATGAATTCGGGCATAAAATTTTGTATTTACTTATGAACATATTACATCGGGAATGTTTTGGCAAGGAACATATACATAAATCGCACTATATATGTGATATACGTAATCCGTAGTAACAAACAACTGAAATAAAACTAAAAATTAAGGTTAAGTTGCGGCTGACGCAACTAGACCCTACTCTCGAGTAGGTGCGCATTACGTCAACACCAGCGTTGCCGTAGTGGCAATTAAAACGAATATGTCAATGTCAAATCCGGCAGGCCGAAAATCTAAAACGAATGCACATTTCGTTGACGTAGGTGACTTGGGGCAGTCCAAGTCATCTAAAACGAATATACCTATAGTATATTATGGTAATAATAATAGTTAATATTCTCCATTCACTTTGGCAATGAGTAACTAATTGTGATTTTGTTTTTTCCCCTAAATATATTTTATAATTTATAATGTTATATTATAAATGTAATGAGACTAGTATTATATTATTTATTTGCGTCATGCCTCTTGTTTTTATTATTTTACTTATTTTAATTTTTTGAGCTGGTGATTTTTCAAGTCGATCTGGTGCTTTTTGGGTTACTTGTCTGGTGATTAAAAAATTTATATACTGGCAACACTGGTTACAACGAGAACTCGGATATAGCGAGAAACTTGAAAAGTTCCGTGTCTCCTGTTTATACGTATATTTTCTCGTTTATAACGAGCACTTGCATATAATGAACAGTAATTGTGGTCCCTTGACCCTCGTTATATCCGAGTTATACTTTAATATTGTTACTACAATTTTCAAAACCTGAAAACTAAAATAAACGTAGCAATATGTTTTTCCGAGATTCTGCGCTGACAAATTACACGGGTAATAACGAGTACCAGGATAAAGAAATTATACCCGGGTAATAATCGCACAGGTAGTGCTCGGGTATCAGATATACCCGGGTAATAACAGGTACCCGGATGTTGGATATTTTATTCATTCAACGCTTGCATTAAACTTTTTTCTAAACTTGGAAATAAAGATGATTAATAGGGTGGCAATTCTCGTGTGGTTAGCCTCTACAATCTCTAATTTCTCTAATTGTTTTAAATATCCCGCTGATTATACTATCCGCATTATGGCGAAGGTTAACCAAAGATTAATTAACGTCATTACGAAGTAAATTTCTATTCTGTGGTTTTAGGTTAAATTTCGGAAATGCTTCATTCTCATTTCAAATAACAATCTTTTATGTGTCTACAGTATTATAAAAATCTGTGAAATATTTTGCTAAATAGTAAGAAAGAATCATTTAAATATTTTCACTATTAACTGTTATTGGTTATTGCCACTGCACAAAAAACGTGTAGGATGTATATAAATTAGCAGCTAATTTATTTATACAAAATATTCTTCATAGTATAATTTAAAACCATAATTTTATAAAAAAGTTATTGTTTAAGTACCAGGAAGCTCTTAAAGTTTAAAATTATAGTGGTAATAAATAATGATTAATACTTTCTCGTAACAGAAAACAATTGCAAATAATATTGATTACATATTCTTATTTTATCTAATTGATACCATTAGATTAAGGAGTACTGTCAATTGTAATATTGCACTTACTATTTTTAATTTGCCGGTGTATTTTGATTACAGTTTGTTAATTGTCTTGCATTGTGGAGTTTACTTCAATAATTAGTAATTAGTTACAAATTTCGAATATCTCTTATATGTACTTTCAAAATTCTTCAAATATTTTTTATTACTTTTTAATTTAAGATGGTAATAGCTTTAAAAAAAAAAAACCTAAACTAAACTGAATTGTGATCATGACTTGAAAAATAAAACGTTAAGTTACAAAGGAAATAGTGACAATTTAAATTATCTGCTAATTTATACACTACAATATATTTTATATTAAAAGAAAAAATTATGTATTTCTTTTTCTAGACTAAGGTAGGTACGGGTGTGTCTCGTTCAGGATCCCAGCAAAGTCTGGATGATGCCCTAAGATCAAGATCGGGCTCGGTGGTAACAAGCCCCACCATCCCCGAAGAAAAGCCGATTGCGTAGAACGTTTCTATTGAACTACACTCCGGCCACCATTGCCTTTATGCTTCACCGAACATTAAAATATATAACACATAAATACTACTTATTAACTTCTTTATAGGTGTCAATGTGTTGCCTTGACTTGAATTTCTTGAGATGAGATTGTTATAATTTTTGTCACGTAAAAGTTATAATCAGCCTGAAATTGTCCCGGTGGTTTTTGTGAAAATTCAAGTTATTTTTGGGTGTCGCAAAAATTGTAAATGCCGAACCTACTTAAGACTTACATGTAATATTTGAATAGTTTTTGTACAGGATTAAGAAGAAGAAAATATGTAGTAGTGATTGATTGAGTTAGATTTTGTCCTAGTTTTTAATGGCTCTATTAGTGTAAGTTTCCTTGTCTTAAATAAATTATATTTTAAATAATTGCTACTAAATAAATATTTTCTTTAGCTGTGGCCGGTGTGTTTCATTTTAATAAATTTCTTCGAATAATGATAACAGGTAGCAGAAAATAATCGATTTAATACAAAATGGTATCAATTACAAAAAAATCAAACAAAATAATATAACTAATGGAACATGTAGTAAATACAATTTTATTAATTCAATGTTAGTGGATTTAATCTCTTATTCAGCAATTATTGCTAATACCACAGATAATACATACACAATATGCAATAAATTATACTAGACTAGTCTTGACTGTATGTAAACATTGATGCTCTAGGTATTATTAATTTTTTTAATGTAGGTGAAGCAGTTTTTACTTTTTGAAGTACATTTTCATATTCTGCAGTGTATAGCATAAAAATAATTGAGCAAATACTCTTCATTAACCCCCAAAAGGCATCAACTCTTCTTCATCTTTTCTTTCTCAATATCGCTGGCCATAATCGATGATCGTGTTTTGAATACAATATTCCTAATGTGTTGTGATGGTAATTCAAATAGCACAGTCAAGACTATAGATAACGTAATAATCCACCACAGTTCAAACAGATTAGACTAAAAAAAATATAGATGTCAAATAAATGTATAATTGGTAAAAAAAATGTTTTACATACATGGCTGCGAATAGCTCCATAGTGATCAGAGTGACGTGTCGTACCAACATTGTAGAAAAATGTTGGAAATTGTGTTAAATATACTGTATATGATATGTTAGTCCAAAGCTTGGGCAATGGGTGAGACAGTATAGTGTTGATGTAGCCTAGAAGAAATAATGTTAATGTTATTGTAGGAAACTAAGACTAAAGAAAACTTACTTCGATAACCTATATGTGTTATGTATATTACCCATCCGAAAGCTGAGCACCATAATATGGAAGCGAATGCAGCATACCATGCAGCATCTTTTGAGCTGTATATGTAGTCAATATCAGCCATAAACGCTGGTCCAAAAAAGGCAGAACAAAAGCAGACCAATGCTATAATATTTCCAGCATGTATCATCGCCTGAAAATATGGGCGTTTTTTAAATTTTATTTTCGTCTCATCACTTATTCATTTACCGGTTTAAAATGTACATTTTTATGGTTTCGTAACATATACCCTAAAATGATTCCCATGATGTATACAGTAAGCCTGTATGGTGGTAATATGTACAAATAATCAGCAGTGTTAAATAACTGTTCGGTACTAAAAATATATAAAATAAAAATAAAATATTTAAAACATAATGCATATTGACGTTTTGCAAAAAACAAATTATAGTTATTAAGATACCAAGGGTGTTATAGGGTTTATAACGCCCGAGGTCGGCAGCGTACGCCGACCGAGGGCAAATAATTTTAACGCCCGTGGTGCCTTCGACGTTTAATGTCCGACTAGTTTTGTAAAGGGTCTGGCAGTCAAACCTGACGTTTTTTGAGAGAGGATAACACAGACAATTTTCGACAAAGAAATTTTTTTTTTTTAAGAAGACTGATGTGTGGACATTTTTAATATAAAAAAGAATTGTTAAAAAACCGTCACGTGTGAAAAACTATGTCACTTAAATGACGACCACCATTTTCAATGCTTTGTTGAAGTTTGGGTAAAGTTGGTCATCACCTCTCCAATATTGGGCGAGGTATGGCATGCATTTCTCTCTGTATAGCCTCCTTTAATTCATCGAGATTTCGTGGTTTGTTCCGTGTGGGAATCCTTCCACGGGGAGGAATATTGAAATGCTGGCGGAACTTTCGTTACGTGATCGTAACGGAATCGCCGTTTTTGAAATACGTCTCTATGACGAAAGCGCGATGCTCATGGCTCCACTGCTCCATGAATACAAAACTTCCACACTTGTGTAATCGAATTACACTGTTTTCTTCCTAATTTTTCGCTGCTACCTTGAATAACACTCAAACTAAAAACATCAGATTTGACTACCGGACCCTGTATTTCGCTAGATTTATAATAATTTAATTAAAACCATCAAATCACTAGAAATCATAGATTTTTTTTAATGCCTTATCTAAGCAAGATACACTCCGTCTCAAAATTATAACCACATTCACAGTTTTACAGAAATTTACTTTTCACTAAAATATAGATATTTTTTATTGCAACCATGAGATAAAGCTTGTAATTATTATTATAAATATAACATTTTTCACAAGGTTTACCTGATGGTTAGAACAAAAAATATCTATAGTTTAATGAAATTTTGAAGTATTAAGTATATTTTATTTGTCAATGTGAGTTTTCATTTAAGTGCTGTCAGTTAGTTAATTAAAATGGAAAAAAGAGTTTAATCTCTCGGAAAGACTACTGCTGAAGGCTGCAAAGGCAGTGAAAGCCTTTGTACCGTGTACCCCACAAAACAAAACAAAAAACTGAACGAGAAAGAGTATTTCCGTTTTCAAGAATAATTGCGTTAGTAAAGATTACTTATACCGGGTGTCCACTTTGATTACGCACCATAGAGATTTCAATGCAATTTCTTTTAATTGTAAATTCCTGCTCTTCTATTGAATACATCAAAAAGTACTAAACGGCATAATACCTAGCTTTATGTTGTGCATTAGCTAAGACTGCTTTTAATATGTTTTTCGAATAAATGGGCTTTCAAAATGAAAAAAGAAAAAATCAAATAAGCAGATATTTTTGTATTCCACCGTTTTGATCAAGCAGGCAAACTTCTAATTGACAAACTCTATTGATTTTTTGACTTCAAACATAATTCGTATTGAAAAATATTTATTAAATTAATAGGTACTACACCAAATGTCGCCAAATGTAATTCGCCGTTTGCGGCCACTCGCCCTGGAAGTTTCTACGAACATTGCTTAACATTCTAGAACTAATAGTTGTTTATTCTTCCACGATTCTACATCTCAACTCATTCAAATCGCGGAAAGGAGTCTGATCAATTTTTGATTTTAAATAAGGCCACAAGAAGAAATCGTTTGATATTAAATCCGGCGAACATGCAGACCATCGTGGATCAACAAGCCTGCATTCAATGTATGGTGCTTTTTTAACAACTTCAAAAGGGAAGCAGAAATTTACAATTATAAAACATTGCATTGAAATTCCTATGGTGCGTAATCAAAGTGGACACCCGGTATATAATTTATATTATTATTTTCCATAATAGAGTGCCTTGAAAATTTATAATGCCCAATTGGGCATTATTTTAAAGTAACACCCTAGTGCATTAATTCTACGTAATGCTAACGTAACATAAAATTGATCCATTATTTTGTTGTAATAGTCTATATAGTCGGACATTAAAATTATTAACAGATTTTACTAGCTTTGTTACGTTAATATTTTCTATCTTTTTTATAATTTCTTGTTTACGGTATAAAAATACTTTATTTTAAACGATTATATTAAAAAAGAATCACTTACGAAGCCCCAAAATGAACAAAAATTGACAAGTCCCTGTTGTATGTAACATAAAACCTCATTGCAGTAGAAATAGCAGCTATAACGAGTAGAACAAATATACCTCGTTTAGGCCACTTCCATAAGAGTAACACCATAAAAGGTGACATGAAAAACAACTGAGTGTCAATACCTATATGGTGCGTATGTGTAAGACACTGAAATAAAATCTTAATTAAATGATTCCCACTGTGAATCAAACACGTACCATATCTTTAAATCCAAAATAATTGTGAATAAATAACATGTTCCTCCACCAATATTTCTTGCAAATGTCGGAGTGGTGAGTGACTACTTGATTCCACATAGGACCTTCATTCATCCATGGCAAGACTAAAGTGCAGAATAAAATTAGGGCAGCGAAAGTGGGCAAAATCCTGAGTATTCTTGATAGGTATTCCTGTGGGATGTTGATGCTGTTTTTCTTTAGAAGTTGACCGAATAGGGAGTATGCCATTAGAGTTCCTGATATCATTATGAATATATCCGTGTAGAGACATGCGGATCTGCCTAGTATTGTCCAAGCTTTTCCCAAATTCTATAAGATGGTACGAAATATAAAAAGTTTTAAATTTAATCAGTAATGTGCTCTTTGTTCATTTAGATTTCTAATATACCGACTGTTTCAAGTTGAGTGTGTCCTGAAGAAATCTCTATCTCTAGGACTTATTACACGTCTCATGGTTTACGCAGTCAAATTCGTAGGTGCGTCGTAGACCGCATGCGAGGGTGGGACCTGGTTAAGCATGAAAGTTTCATGCAGTGAAGCATAATTGCTGCGCTAAACCCCACCTACCCGTTTTTGAGCTTATGCACGCAGAATTTGACCGCGTAAATCGTGAGACCTGTATATTTCCCAAGATTTTAATTATCTATGAGGATAAACTTTTTACACTGCTAAACACAGATTTTAAACATCGATTAAAATTCGTCATTAAAAAACTTGTGATGCTATAAAAAAAGTAGAAAACGGGGCTGCTATTTTAATATTCGGTAACTCTCGGCTCGGACTCATCTTGCCTTTAGCTGCTCCTCAAAGAATCTAGAAAGTTATTATGTCAGTATAAAAAAAAAACAAAAAATAAAAAAGCTAGAAATTTGAAATAATTTGATAGATCGAAATTAAATTTTATGTTGTTTGATTATCCACCTTAATCTTCTTCATATAAAAACAACAAAAAAAGTTCCCGCTATTCTTTTCAATCTTTGTTTTTGATAGCCTACTAACGTGACCTAGGGTAGGTTTCACTTAACGATCAAAATGATCAAAGTAGCGGTGGCAATGTTCCACATAACGCTCACAACGATCAGAACAATAATAATAGACACCTGGGTGCGAGGCTAGGAAAGCGATCACATCGCCCACAAAATGAACCTGGGTCGGCGTAAAACATCACACGTGACGGCGCGAATTTAAAATATGTAATTGAAAAGTTAACCTAGCATTTTGCATTCTGGACGCAGTTAAACTTAATTACTGTTTTCCGTTTTACCGTAGCAATATTCTCTTGAAAACATAAACACAACAGAATCTCTGAATAAGTTCGTGAGAAGGGAACACAAAAGCCGTTCCACTTCTCTCGCCGTTAAGACCAAATAATACAAGTGGAACGACGCTACGTACTCTATAGAACATAATCATTGTGATCCTTAAGTGGAACCTACTCTTAATAGATTTGTTCGTTTGTTTTGCACTTTCTACACTTGTAACCCCTTTACTCTATCTTACTCACTTCTACTTACATTATATAACTCTCTCTCAGAAGCGGTTGGTGCAAAAAGTGTACAAAAGCGTAGAATAGACCAACAGACCTAATGTAAATTCATATTTTTCTTAATGCTTTTTGTAACGGGTCATCAAGAAAAAAATACATCGAGTTAGCCTTGGAAAAAATCGTATGTCGTAACTTTCATAATTCATTTTTTATATGTCAAAAATAGATAAAATTCGATTAACCTTTAAGGCTATGTCCTAGGTGGACGGGCAAGGCGAGCGTGCGTTACGGGCGCTCACCGCCCGCAACGTAAAACGCGTGAGACGCACGCGATTGTGTCCAACGTAGACGCAGACGTTAAAGATTCTGCACAAGAATTCTTCCGAAAATTTTCGGCATAATTTTCGTAAGAATTTTCGTACGTGTAAAACGGCTGTTAGAATAATTATCGGCCATTCTATACAATTCAGATTGCTTTTAAAATACGCAAAATGTGTAACTTTTGTCATTAATTGGAACGCTATAAACCATTATATGTAATTAAAAAAGTATTGGTCTAATCGAAAAATCGTAAAGAAACAATTTTAATCAATCACCATTCAATATCTGTAACTTTTGTTGCGTTTATTTCAAAGTGCAAGGCGTTTCGCACGCGGGCATCGCGTCAAAATTCAAACCAAACTAATTTTTAATACAACGCGAGCGGGCGATATCTCTCCGCCCGTCCCGCCCGGTTGTGAATTGCGTTCACGTTGGACATTAACAACTGTTTGCACAGTATTGTTTCTTGAAACGCCCGCCCGTTCTAAACGCATCGCTCGCGCCGCCCGCGTTTCCCGTCCACCTAGGACATAGCGTAAGATGTTCGTATGTGGATCAGATCTAGTTCTTACTTATTTTAGTTGTTGGTGGAAGTGGCCAATGCAAAAAGATATTTTGAAACTTTGAAACTAATGTGCGTCTTTGAACGAAAAAGTCGCCGCGGGCGAAATTATGCGGAAACTACGAACTGGTCATGAAAAAACACGTGTGTCGTGACAGTGTGACGAGGCCAGTAAATAGGCCAGTAGCTGGGGTCCAGTCACAGAACTCCAGTAGCTGGCCTTGCCAGTCCAGTGAAGGCGCGTTTCCACGATGCCAGTAAACAGGCCAGTAGCTGGAATCCTGTGACTGGACTCCAGTGACTGGCTCCGTGTAAATGCTACTGGATGCCAGTCCAATTGAAAAATGCTCCTCCAGTCGACTTGCTTGAGTAGCCAGTGCGTATTTTGTTTGCCCATGCGCACACATCCATGGTTATCGCCCGAATGGACTGTCTAACTGGCTCCAGTGAACTGGCCACGTTGAAATAGGAATTCACTGGACCGGTAAGGCCAGCTACTGGAGTCCTGTGACTGGGCTCCAACTACTGGCCTCGTGGAAACGCGTCTCTCTGGACTAGCAAGGCCAGCTACTGGCTTGTTTACTGGCCTCGTGGAAACCTGCCATAAGGGACGTTTTCACAGGTCAATTTGAGTCAAACGATCAATGAATCAAAAGCCAATCGAACGCAAATTGACGGTGTAAATTAGTTTTCGACTTCGTTGTTGGGCGTCGTCAATCGAACAATTGAAGTAGAAACTAGAAACACCTCGAATGATTTCTGCCGAATTTTATGTGTAATTCTGTTCGTATCTCTAGCAACCGTAAGATCTGTAAACCTGTAACTCTATTTATTAATTTATTTTATTTATTAAACAATGGAATTTTGAAGTTCTGTGGAAGGTATGATTTCTCCTAGGTCCCTGGGATTACTCATAAGTCTCTGTGGTATTATTTTATAGACGTACAAGAAATCAGACCATATTGAGAACTTCAAAGTTCCACCTTTTAATAATTGGCTTACAGATCTTACGGTTACTGCAGATATGAGCAGAATCGCTCCATTATGGTCAGGATATCTATGTGTTTCAAATTTATAAAAGAATTATATTGTTAATAATAGTAATAATTATTATTATACTGTTAAAATCAGTGAGGTTAGTTTTGATCGGATTTTCCTCATTTTATTGTCTAACTTGTCTTTAATTTCACACTCATAGTCATTAGTCTAAAAATGGTTTATTATCATTATACTGATCTGAAGTTTTATCTTTAGATTAAACTGCACTAAACTCATGCTATAATACCGGCCCTGAATCTTCTAGAATTAATTCCTTCAACAGTTGATTTGAAACATCTCTTCGCAAGATCCTTGTTCGGGTCCATCAGCGTCGCCCATTCTCTTTGTTTAAATATTTAAACATATTTTCTCTCGGATTGCACAACTAATTGTACTCCTATATTCATTATTTCATTTGAGGCCATTTTAAATTTTAATTATGGCTTCGATACGATTGCCTCGTGTAAATCTTTTTTTACATTCGATATACATACCATCGTAATCAGAAAAACCGACTGCACTCAAAATTTTGGTTGATTGAAGTGTGCTTCAAAATGAACTTTTGTCATTTTGACTTTAATGTTATTTTGACAAAAGAAATAAAAATACCTCAGTTAAAAGCAATTCAGAAGGCAATAATTCAAACGCGATTGCAAGACGGTATCAGCATTCGAGCAGTTGCAACTGAATTAGCTGTTAGCACCCAAGGTTACTAAAGAGAGAAGGTTGCCTGGTAAGTCGTGGAGTGACGCGTCATTCAGTAGGCCATCTATTTGTGTATATGCATTAAATGGGCCTACTGAGTGACGTTGCAGTGACGTTGAAAGTTACCAGGCAACCTGTCTTTTTAGTAACCTTGGTTAGCACCAGTATCGTTTCACCAAAAGTTATGTTACACAACTAAATTTTTTTGAAAATGGAAGCATCTGTTTCACTTCGATGTAGTCGTTTTTTATGATTACGATGGTACCTAGTCGAACGATCCAAATCGTTTGACTCAAATCGATCGGTGTAAACGCGCCTTTACGAACTTAGCTGCGACGGCGATGGTACCTTTTCGTCCACGGTTTGATCATAACTGAATCGTTCTAAAATCATATCTGAAATTTAATTTAATTCGCGTTAAAAGTTATTTAAAATAAATTATTACACTGCAAATACATAATTCAAAATTCAACCTCAAACCTCTGTTTCTAAGTAAAATCTAATATTTATTTATCATCGCAAAAAGTGCTTGTAGAATGTACATATTAATTTTGTTGTGATCTCTGCAATAATAATAATCTTAGAGCAATTTTAACAAATATTATTACAAATTAATAATTTGTAATTTTGTAAAAAAAATTTGAAAGAAAATACAAATTTAATAATAATACAATCAGATACAGGTAATGTTAGAGTTGCTTTAGATAAAGACGATTACAATAATATGTAAATCTTTTGAACTTTTAAATGATAATAATTATTATCAGGTATTAAAAAGAGATCCTACTGGCACTTTACAACAAATGATATGATAGATGAAAAAACCGCCAAATTACTAAGAAATTATTCATCTTGTTGTCCAAGATATTATGGCTTACCAAAAATTCATAAACCAACTTTATCTCTTCGTCTAATCTAAATTTATCTTCAATTAATTCTCCTAATAACTATTTATCAAAATTTATCACAGAAATTCTATCTAATGCTTATAATAAAAGCAATGATTTTTATGTTCTAGATTCTTTTGAATTTGCTAATATTAGATTAGTACCAATCAATTATGAAATTATTCGTTTAGATGTTGTTTCACTTTTTATTAATATTTCTTTAGATTTAACTTTGCAAAGGATTGAAAATAATTGGAAACAAATATCTTATTTTAAATTTAACAATACATATTTTAAACAAATTCTTGGAACACCTATGGGTGCAAATATCTCTCCAATCCAATGGATGATTTGTTAAATAATTGCATACTACAATTTTCTCTTGAAATTCCTTGGCTGAAAAAAATATGTTGATGACATCATTTGTTTAATTCCTCATGAAGGTATTGATGAGATTTTAAGAATTTTTAATAATAATTATAATCCTAACATACAATTTACTATTGAAAGAGAAACAGAAGGGAGTGTTTCCTTTTTAGACACGAGTTTTTCGCTCAGATAATAATACAATTGAAGTTGTTTTCATAAGAGAAGAAGCCTGCGTCATAAATAAAACGCGTTTGGTGTTGCATCATCAGACATAAGAAACATAACTCCATCCTTCTTTCTCATTCAACGTTAACAAAGAAATAATACTGAAATAATTGTCGGTTGTAACTTCGGTGATTATATGCAGATTAAGGGTGCGTTTCATTTGCGCGCTCACATGCTTTGAGCGCTCATAAGCATCGCTCAAATCGTTCCCTTTGGCTTTGCAAACGCTCACAAAGCGCCAGCTGACGAAATAGTAACGTCATTATGACGTCATAGTCTTCGCTCACAATCGCTTATTCCATCGAGGTAGGGCAACAAAAGCGTAAGCGCTTATGTTCCAAATGGAACGTATGAGATGCGTATGAGGAGATCAGCTAATCATGGTCAGGTTATAAACAAACATTACACTTTAGAAATAGCTACAGCAGCTATGATTGGCTCAGTTTCACTATTGAAGTTATATTTTTGAGGTTATGAATTCGTTGAAGTCAAAAGAAACACCTTTGCGCATAACTGCTTAAGCGACTAAACGCCAAAGGAAACAACAGAAAACAGCGCTTGTAAGCGTGAGCGCTCAAAGCGTGTGAGCGCGCAAACGAAACGCACCCTATATACGCAGTTCATTCGAATTATAGAAGGACTTCAGACTAAAAAAATTTCAAGTATGTAGTTGCAAATGCAACGCCTTAATTAAACATTTATTTTACTGCTCTCTGCGCTGTTGTTTTTAACAGTAACCCAAAAAGCAGTCGTAGGTGGGTGAAGTGCGTTTTAATTAAGTTCTGTTAATGATAGAGACTTGCTTACTGAGTTAATAACATTTTCCGTTCCGTTTTCAGCCGTTTACTTCGCAGTTTTCTGTTAAAAGTGCTCTATTTGGAGGGTTCGTACAAGAAAAGTACACTACCCTGGGAACCGTTTTTTGCGGTTTTAGAATGAGGAAATATAGAGGAATAGGTTTACCTGAAGCTTTATATGCATTTCTGGGACACGGTGTATAAATATTTATCAGTCATAGTAAACTTAGTAAATTATGTACATTTTCCAGAAAATGTTTGCCATTCTTAAAGAAAATAGTTTTAAATAATGTATTAAGTGCAGTTTAGAATAATCTGAACGATATTTTCCGCTCCGTTTTGCTGTAAAATTTACGAGGAAGCCAATATTTGCAAATATTTAATTTTACTTGCTTATTCCCTGTCTGAAAAACGATTCAACACAGTGTATACTTATTAAATTTCAAAATAACTTCAGATAACGATAATTGTTTTAGAAATAATAATTTCTAACATCATATCTTCCGCTTTTTGTAAATAAACAAATTTCACTGTCATTCAGTTTAAAAAAAAATATTTTAATTAGATCTACTGTTTGTAGAACTTTGAGATAGGAATAAAATGTTAAGCTCGGTGAAAAACTTTAAAAAAGTTTCATTTTTTGCCCATTTGACTGCAGCCCAATGAAAGAAAAAATTTAAAAATTAAATTTGTTTTTGTATAGTTTTAAAGACATATTATAAAAATGAATAGTTTTAAGTAAAATTTATTAATTTAGATTTAGAAGAAAATAGATGCGTATTAAGTTAGCAATGCGAGGTAAAATATTCTTATTCTAACTGATTTGCTGGTCATAAAGCATAATGCGCACGCGTCAGTGATATAATGTTGTTATTGTGGAGTGAATGTGAAGTGTTTTTGATTTCCTTGCTTGTCATGTTCTCCTGATAGAAAATAGGGAAATTTCCCTCGGAATCGACGCCTTGTGGTCGCTCTTTCACCCACGCAAATTGCATACCAGCATGCGGCGTTCTAACTTAATGTTGAGGATCACCTAGGTCGCGTCGAAATTACTTCTGGTTAACGAGCGCGCATTTCTATGTCTTCTCCGAAATTTTCTGTGAACCTGGTAGAAAATAAAGAATTTCGCGTCCGAAGCGCCAATGCCGACACGGAGGACACAAATAGTAACCGCCGAAGACGCGAAATTACCATTTCGCTATCGGGAGAACATGCGAATAAGAAAGTTTGCTGAGTCTACGAGCTGCCGTGCCCGTTATCGATCGGGTCGGCGAGGAGTTTTTAATTCCTCACTTGTATATTCTCCTAATAGAAAATCGAGCATTTTCGTCTTTCAACGTATTCGCTGCGAATTCACACTTAATACTCCGATTGTCGTCAGCGAAGTGCTGTTTGTGTGGGAGCCCTATGGGAGCTACGGTGAAGAAATTAGCGTATGCGTATTGCAGGTGAGCCAACTCCTCTCGTTTATACGTGCCTAGTCAAAAAGCGAGAATATTCGGATTTAAGCGCGTTCGAAAACGCACCGGTTACCGATGAGAGATTATCCATTTCAGCGGGAAATTTAAAATTTTGTAGGAATACCAGTCACATCGACCGTGAAAGCGATTATTTAGCTGTTTCAATCAATTAAAAACAAAAAAATGTTACTATACCATCGATTACGAATTTGAAATAAAAAATACATACGTAAAATACAATGTCTATAGTCAGTCATATATTAGTTAAAAATAATTGATTCTTTGGCGGAAATTTGTAACGTGAAAGTGTCTGTTGTCAAGATAAATCTCTATTCCAAGATACAAAAACACCGTTATGCCATTTAAACCATTTAATAAAGAAGTTTCTGAATTACCTAACCTAAGTAGGTATTCTTCGCTCACACATAGTGTATTTATTTAAGGACAAAAAAAACATTAAAAAATTGCTATATGACTTAAAGCTTAAAGGTGAAGTAACTTAAATATTTAGCTCTTGTTTTTTGTCTAAATCCTTAAAAAATTGTTGATTATTGTTAAAAGTGTTAATTTGGTGCACCACGTACAGTGTCTTTCAAAAAGTATGCTACAAATGGGAATTTTTTTTATTATCGGTTTTTATAAAAATTTATTGATGCAGAACGCTTCTGCATCCCTTAAAGTCAAATTGGAAAATGTAAGATGAAATTTATCTTGAACGGTATACAGCGTGGACACCGAGAAATGAAGACGCCTTAAGAGTAAGCTACCCTTATTTTACAAGATACAGCAAAATGTCAGAAGAATAAGTTATTCAGAATTAAAAGTTATAGCTAAATATGAAATTACAGCCTTCTATCTCAAATATAAAAAAATCATAATTTATTGTGAACCACTCTTTATACACACTACATTAGGAAGTACTGGTTGGATTAAAGTGTCCGCCAAAATAATATGAATAGGAAAACATTAAATTGGTTCTTATTTCTCAATTATTTTATTTGGTTTTTAGTGATTATTTCAATGCGTTCGAAAACTTTGTGCTTTCTTGTAGCATTCATCATTCATACATTAAAAAAATATGATACATTTAAACGAAGTTACATTTTAAATGATAAAGGTTATAATTTTTAGTATTCTTCACAGTAAATCATTGAAAATGTAACTTCGTTTAAATGTATCCGATTTAGCTATAACTTTTAATTCTGAACAACTTATTCTTATGACATTTTGCTGTATCTTGTAAAGTAAGGGTACTTTACTCTTAAGCCGCCTTCATTTCTCGGCGCCCACGCTGTATACCGTTCAAGAAAAATTTCATCTGACATTTTCCAATTTGACTTTAAGGGATGCAGAAGCTTTCTGCGTCAATAAATTTTTATAAAAACCGATAATAAAAAAAAATCCCATTTGTAGCACACTTTTTGAAAGACACCGTATATCGCAAAACGCAAAAATTCTATAGTGGGTTTAATAGAGATGTGTATAGCTTTAAAAAAAGGGTAAGTAATTTATCGCTAGTTTTCGCAAAATTTATGATTTCTTATTCAAATATTGCGATTTTATAAATGTTTATAGCTATTATTAAAATTAATAAAATAAAATTACCTTAACAAGAAGCCATTTAGTACCTTATTGATTTTATAAAATCAGTTTTTTCAAAATAAAATATTTAAAGTTGCTAGAAATTTCTCAAAAAATACATCCAATTCACAGCAATAACTTTGACGTTTAGCTAAGATCTAGTGAGACATGCTCGCGAGCAATTGTTTCGGGTAACATGTAATATGAACATCTAGGTATATCTAAAAACAACGAATTTTTTTAAAAATCTAACAAGTTAAATTTTGACTTCCGTCCTGCCGTGCCACGTGCCGGCATAAAATAAAAGCAAGTTCAGAGCCTTCTCGATGACGGATCTTTTTGAACGCACGTTATTTTTGTTTTAACTATAAAATATCTTGTATCCGTTAGATCAAATCTTTGTACATATTTTTTAATTTAATAAAAAATTTTACTTACTAAACCTAGTTCACCTCGGTTTACGAAGGGCAGGAAGAAAGTAGCCATGGATTTGTGCGATATCAACAACGTAAAAGAATTGATGAATCGGATTACGTGTACAGCGTCTATATTATTTTGATCTTTTTTCACCGAAGATACGGCTATTAGATTCTTTCTTAGCGAAAAAGCCAATATTACCTCGCCTGCAAATGTGAAAAATATCAGGGTATTAAATTTGATTGTCTTGAAGACATTACTTCTTTGTTCGTTTTTTAAATAATCGTAGAGTGTGGCTAAAAGCTCGAGCGCGATTACTGCGGCAAAAAATCCTCTGAAAAAAAAAGTTAATATATTCATTCGTTCATAATCAAAATATTTAAAATAACAATCTTGTACAGTCCCGCGCACCTAAAATGCTGCACGCAAACCTCACCCTTGTATACTGGTGCTTAAAAGTATCCGAATGAAAAGCAATAAAATAGTTCGAATTTGACCCTTGTGGTAAACTTCCACAGTGCCAGGCGGTCACGCCGGTCGTCCCAATACTTTTAAGCACAGAACTGTCAAATTGTAGCACTTATTAAGCCTGCGCAGGACTATACGGATGGGCTGCTGTACTGTTCTGTGCAATAAAATTAAGCACATTTTATAAAGATATTTGATCATATACATCGTGTCCACAGTGCGTAGTTTTCTTTTCTGGTGTCTAAACTGATTAATATAGAAAAAAATTTCAAACGCTATCATCATCAATTTATTTGCAATTACATAGGGTGTTCATTTTACAAGTATCAGTAAGTCCTTTAATATTTCAATTCAAATGGAATGCCCTATATATTATTACGAATTTTGATAGGTCTATCAATTTGGAAAATATTTTAATAACATATTTCTATATCTAAACCTAGTATTTACTGAGATAAATGCCGTCAACGAATAAACATCTTAAATGCAGGGCCCTTATTAAATTGCTTTTAGATTGCTTAATTGAAGTGCCTTCATTATCGGTTACTAGCGTGTAATTATACATGCTTTAAGCTAAGTAACACTACATTAAACAAACTTGAAGACTACGCAGATTGTTGGTGGCTGGCAGCTGGCAGTTCTTTCTACTTAGAAGTGAAATATTTCAAGTTTTTCTTATGGAACACCCCATAAGTAAAATTATCGACCGATGAAGAATTAAATTAGGTATCTTTTTGCCAAACAAAGCACTATATCTAAAACCTATGGTTTGTCAGATAATTCTGGTTTTCATTTTGCTTCATGATTTTTGTCATTTTTAGGGTGCCATCTAAGTTAATATTATTAGAAATAACACTTGCAACACTGCCTGTTCTTTCAAATCTTTCCTTTAATTTATGAAAAGTCTTTGCATTTGGCCGTTTTCTATCAAGAAATCGTTGAATATAAATTTTAGAAACCAAAAGGCAATTTTGTTGACATTCATAGCACCCTAAAAATGACAAAAATCGTGAAGCAAAATGGAAACCAGAATTATCTCACAAACTGTAGGTTTTACGTATAGGACTTTGTTTGAGAAAAAGGTAGCAAATTTAATTCTACATGGATCAATGATTTTACTTACGGGGTGTCCTATAAGAAAAACTGCCAGCCACCAACAATCTACGTAGTTTTTAGGTTTGTTTAATATAGTGTTACTTAGCATGAAGTATGTGTAATTATACGCTGATAATGAAGACTCTTCAATTAAGCAAGTTAAAAGCAATTTAATAAGGGTCTGTATTTAAGATGTTTCTTCGTTGACGGAATTTATCTCGGTAAATACTAGGTTTAGGTATAGAAATATGTTAATAAAATATTTTCCAAATTGATAGATCTATCAAAATTCGTAATAATATATACGGGATTCCATTTGAAATATTAAAGGTACTCGCTGACACTTGTAAAATGAACACCCTGTGTAATTGCAAATAAATTTAACGTACAGAGCTTTTTCACTAGAAGATGAAAGCGTTTGAATTTTTTTTCTATATTAAATGGTTTAAACGCCACACAAGAAAACCACACTTGGTGGACACGAGGTACATCAAAAATAATATTTCTGCCAACTTGTAAGGCAAGGTTTCATTAGGTACAGTTTTTAGGGCACTCTTCTTATAGTTTTAAGGATTTCATTTGAGTCTGCCTCGTATATTATTCTGACAAATTTATCTTTGTTCTTTACGCCTGTTTTAAACTATATAAAGTTCTTGATTTTTTTTCTTTATTATATAAAGTTCCGTGTGATTAATTTTATTGCACAGAAGTGTACTTACATCAGAAATAAAAGTAATTATAAAAGTCATGATCTATTAGATTTCACGAGATAGTGTGTTATTCGGCCTGAGTAAAGTATCATTCAGAATTGACTTAGTGCAGAAAATTAGTGCAAATCGGTATTGCAGATTGGCCGTGCAAATGTTTGACAAGTGTATTTTGATGTATCTTTTCACAATCAACTTATTGTTAGTGCAAAACGTTTGTTAATTGTGAATAGACACATCAAAATACATCTGTCAAATATTTGCACGGCCAATCTGCAGTACCGATTTTCTGCATTAATTCAATTCTGACTGAGCCTTAATATATTAGTTCAAGTGTTTCTCCACTGGCTCCGATACTTACCCAAAAAATTGGAAGCGGATTATATCCGGAACGTCATTTTCAGTTAATGTCAAGTTCATGTGAGTTATAATAAGTACAGTTGTATTTTCTTGTTCAATTATAGTTTTTCTCTTTCGTTATTTATGGTGTTTCTTCTTTGGCGGGTCCCAGCTGATGAACGCGACATAACATCAACGACCCAACTCATCAATAAACATTTAATCAACAAACGATAACTATGAGCTAAATGAATAAAACGAAGCATATGCTTTTCCTTCAAAATTTTCTATGAAAATTAAAAAGTGAGCAAAAAAATTAGATTAGAGTAAGCGGTGCAATGAAAATGTATGTCTGTGATTAACTGAATTAATTAATAGCAATGTTCCTTGCCACAAATTTTACCTCAGATCACTTAAACGTTATTTCCGTCGAACAAGTTTGAACGGATATTTCAATCTAGCAACTGATGGGGATGCTGAAGCGGCAAGCTGGGAGGTCGAAATCCCTAGAAATCCCAATTCAAGCTCACTTGTTCGGAATTGACGTTTACCTGATCTGAGGTAAGATTTGAGGCAAAAGAAAAGCATCTTGTGTAATACAGCTGAAATAAAAAAGAACGGGAAATGACTTTTTTCCAATACATAATTGTAAATTTGGTTGCATTAGTCAATTAATTGCCTACCTGACATTACGTACCTTTAAAAAAAAATGTAGCCTGTTTATTTATAAACTAGCAGAGCGCCAAATAATTCTAACCTATTTCTAATAAAGTCATTTTCTCACTGAAAATATTTAAAAAATGTGCCAATCTTTTTTTAACATTTCCGCGTTTTTATTGATTTCAGCTGTACATTCATGAATTGTCAAATTTATTGACTTTTTTAATCACAGACATACGTTTTCTTTGTATTGCCTACTCTAATCTGATTTCTTTTTCCTCACCGTTTATAAATATGTACAGGGTGACTACCCGAGAATTCCTGCCCCTTTAACTCTTTTATTTTTGATTTTAGAAAAAAATGTTTAATACAAAACTTATAGAGACTAATTCAAAGTTTCTCTGTGTGCTCACAAAAAAACAATTGATGGCCGGATAAACGAGATATAAACTAAACTTAGGTTTTTCTTAATGGAACACCCTGTACATTATTACGTTCTTCGATTCTAAATTAAATTCTAATGGGACTACATATACAGGGTTAGTACAAAGTCCCGGAACGGTCGAATAACTTTGTTACTTGAGAAGTATTTTTTTAAATTTGGTACGGATATATAGTTAAAATAACGAATTTATTGTGACAATTTTTACTTTTTTTTCGCTTCCGGTTTGACAGGAAATGCTTCCTATTTTCTTTTTTTAAATGAGACACTATGAATATTTTTGCATTTTCGGATACAGAATAAAAATCTATCTTCTATGTTTATTTTTATTGATACAAAGGCAATACGAAAAATTAAAAAAAAACTACAGATGAACGTAAAATCAAAATATCTTTAAAAATATAGGCATTTTACTGTAACCTGTCAGATTGTTGCCACAAGTTGGTGTCACTATCTTTTGGTTTTATCAATTAATGAAAATTTTTGAAAATGGCAGTAAAACTTACAGAATCTGAGCGAATTGACATCTTGATCATGCGCGAATATGGTGACCGTCAACGTTCATGTGTAGTTTTTTTTTTTAATTTTTCGTATTGCCTGTGTATCAATAAAAATAAACATGATATTTCTGAAGATAGATTTTTATTCTGCATCCGAAAATGTAAAAATATACATAGTGTCTCCCTGTATAATAAAACTAATAATGTAGAAGGTGTCTATCAAATAATTCGTATTTCATTTTTTATTGGTGAATTTAGAAAGAAAAAAAGATAAAAGAAGTTGTAGAATTTATTTCAATACTGCTACAGATATTCACAAAAAACAATTGAGATATTCACAAAAAACAATTAACAAAAATATTGATAGATATCTTCGACATTATTAGTTTTATTATATACAGTGTGTTATTGAAAGTTGTACAGATATTTTAACTGACGATAGTACTCTTTAAATAGATGCTAAAAACCTAAACTTCCTTTATACAAAAGTTATTGGTTTCAGAGATACACAATTTGTCGCCCCACCCTTTCCCGTAAGTCCGGTGCTGTAGCGGCGCTCTGGATGGTTAGATCTTCAAACGCGCGGCGGCATCCGGTCCGAATCCCCCCAGGTACCGTAAAAAATTCCGAAAAAAATGCTTACAAATTACATAATTTTCAAAAAATCAGATCTCAAAAAAAATGCATTTTCCTGCGATATAGGCCCCGTAGATTAAGTACCTGGGGGGCTTAACTTGCGTGTGAGAAAGTTTGGTTCGATTCCGTCAGTAAATAAGGGCCGTGGAATTTTTTGCTTACGATTTATTGTGGCTCTCAAACAAAAACAATAAATTGTGTATCTCTGAAACCAGTAACTTTTGTATAAAGGAAGTTTAGGTATTTAGCATCTATTTAAAGAGTACTATCCACAGTTAAAATATCTGTACAACTTTCAATAACACCCAGTATGTAGTCCCATTAGAATTTAATTTAGAATCGAAAAACGTAATAATATACAGGGTTTCCATTTAAAAAAACCTAAGTTGAGTTTATATCTCGTTTATCCGACCATCAATTGTTTTTCTGTGAGCACACAGAGAAATTTTGAATTAGACCCTATAAGTTTTAAACATTTTTTCCTAAAATGAAAAATGAAAGAGTTAAAGGGGGTAGGAATTCTCGCGTAGTCACCCTGTACATAGAGAGTGTTTCATAACAAGTTAAGTTAAAATGAAAGAATTTAAAAAATTCAAATTTTGCTTAAAGTTAGATAACCAAAAATATTTATTTATGTAACCAGTGTGTAAAGTAGGTCTTTTTAATCGAGTGCAAACAGTAGCAAGAGTAGCACACGTGTTGTATACAATATTTTGAACAACTGAACAGATTTCACATTTTTTATCACCTGCTTTGTTTATGTCGTAAATAAATTATTTCAGTTTTTTATTTTCAGACTCAAATAACTCCGAAACTCAAGCAAAATTTGAATTTTTTTAATTTTTTAATTTTAACGTAAAATGATATTCTGTACATGAGATTTCATTTTTTTCCACCTGTTATGAAACACCTTGTATGTATATGAAATTTTAAGTAATTCTGCCTCTAACTAGGGCTGGGTCGATGTATCGATATATCGATACGTATCGATATAGAAATCGTATCGAAATTCGATACACAATTTCCCGTATCGCCCACCTCTACCTCTAACATAGTAAAAATTTTAATAAAAGGAATTGTACGTGTAATGATTTACAATTGAAAATTTTCCACGTATCTAAGCTTTAAAAAAATTTCTAACAGAAGTAAAAGTATAAGCTTCGTTTTATTCATTTAACTCTATTGTATACATGAGTTACATTTACTCTGGGTTAAGTTACCCATTTATTGGTTCAGTTATTATAAATCACAGTTTTTGTGAATTGAAATAGTAATATGATAATTGATAATATAATATGAAATAGTATACTACAGTAATAAAGGTGTATGTAATAACGAGTGTTCAATCAAGTTGGTTTGGATTTTTTGATGAAAGAAGATTGATGTTTGATGGATAACAGTTGTCGAACAGTTGTTTAACGAATTTGGTTTATTGTGTGACTTCATTTCTAGAATTAAGTTTCCATTTCAGTGAAGTTTTTACAAATTAGCTGATCTCAAGGCAAACAGAACATCTTTTCTTTGTTTAGATTAGAATTGGTCCAATTTTCTTTTTTAATTTCTAGCGATTTTTGAAAATTCCGTTCTCAGCAATTACTTACAATACCGGGTCCTTGTAGAACGATGAACAACCATAAATTTATTATTAATTAATATTGGAGATATTCCATATTATGACTACAAGTCGGTTGGATTTCAATGGAGCTCCCGAGCATCCTCTGCATAGATGTAAGTTTGCGATGACACGCTATTGTCCGCATTGGCCATCTGGCGCGTGATTGCTTAAGAGGCAGCACTATCGCTATGATTTTGTTATTCTCTGCACAGGTCATAATCCCGTTGTACGTGTCGCGATTATGTGGTACATGGTTATGATTGAAAGAATTTTAATTTTTCTAAAATTTCAAATGAAATTGTAACGTGCGTTCAATAAAAAAAACGGTCAAGTAGGCTGTAATTTTTGTAAAAAGTTTAATAAATTAGTAATAAACATTTATTTTTGCAATGTCTCTTTTGAGTTGGAGTGATGTTAGAAGAAGACATTCAAAAATAAACGTTTATTACTAATTTACAAAATATTTTACAAAAATTAAAGCGTGTTATAGCCTACTTGACCGTTTTTTTTATTGAACGCACGATACTAAACACACTCTGGCACACATATGACTATGGCTTTGCCGCCGCCAACAGTCTAAAAACAAAAAAAGTCTGAAAATTTATATTCTACTTAAGCATATTAGAATTGGAAACACTGGCTCAAGCATAAAATTGCAAAAGAAAACATGAGTTGATGGTTTTTGTTAAAAAGATAAACAAAAAAAACTATCGATCGTTTAACAAATGCAAGGAACAAAAAATGTCCGACGATTTTGATATTAAAAAAACTCGTCTTACTTTTGCGTCAGAAAATAAATTTAGCACGATGACGACAAAAGACGTTCGGAATTCCAATCGAATTTCGTCATTCTTTTCATAAAAAAAATAACGAAACAAAAGGCAATCGATAATTTAACAAATGACAATAACAAAGAAACAAAACTTGGTCGACGATTTGGATATTAAAAAAATGCTTTCGTTTTCGTCAGAAATAAATTAAGAGCGATGACAAAAGACGTTCGGTTCGAATTCCAACTGAATTTCGACTTTTTTCTTAATAAAAATATACCAAAACACAGTGAACGTGAAATAAATTTAGAATAATCGCGTTTTCTTCCTCGAAAAGACACAAAAAATAAGTAAAGAAACAAAATGGATCGATGGTAAAAAAGAGAAGCTTCGATTATTGTTTTTTTTTGACTGAAAAAGGGCAGGAATCCGATTGTCATTCATTTCTTCTTCGTTTTCCACAAATGACTTAAGGTACTTTTCATACCGTCACCGCTCATAAAATAATAAGGATAGAACATTGAATCTTTTTTTATTCGATGGGTTATCGTAGTTTTACAGTAAAACTAAAAGAAATGGTACCTTTATGGCTTTTTTCCGAGATATGAGCGAAAACTAACGACAAAAGTTGCATTTTCGTTAATTTTTTTGACCAACTTTTTTTTATCAAAATAATTTGCAAAGATGTAGGTATTATTCTTAAATCAAAAAGATGTTTTGTAGATTTAAATTGACCGAATAGTTTATGAACTATTAACTGTTCTTTACAGTTGGTTCTTGTCCGATGAAATTTGTATCACAAAATTTTTTAAGCGGGCACTAAATCGCGCACTATAACACTTTACGTTTCGACGAAGCTGTCGAACGACGGTGAAACGTAAAGTGTTATAGTGCGCGATTTAGTGTCCGCTTAAAAGATTTTGTGATATTAACTGTTCAATTGAAAAGTTCATCAATAGTCTTTGAATTTTTCATAACATTGTGAAGCAGGTCTTGAATTAGATTAAAGTGAAATGTCACTTGACGTTCAGCGTTTTCGTTTGCTGCCTAGTATGTATTCAGAATATTCGCATCTTGTTTTTACCTCATACATTAAAATACGATATGAACGTCAATCGGTTTAGGAAGTAATCCTTTTTTCAATAAAAAATCAAAACGAACAATTGAACACTCGTTATGTGCCAATTTTGAATGAACAACATTTTCTCTGGGAATAAAATTAGCCTTTCCGAGTTCAGACCCTGACAATATGGACTTTTTATCGATGAAATCTCGTCTACTTTCTACTATTTTTGTTTGAGCACTCCTTTTTGGGACACGTTGTATAGATAGCTATATAAGTCAGTCAAGTAAATAAATAATTGTTTTATATAAACATGACAATTTCTTGAATTCTTTAAAAGTGTTTTAAACGACGTATTCGCATGAGTGGGGTTTTTCAACAGGCTTAAGTGCAGTATTGGAAGACGACATGTACCCACTCCCGAATGTGCTATCCATATCTTCAGTCAACTGGATCTCTCTGATGCATATCACCAGTGTCAACTGTCTGATGATTCCAGTAAATTAACTACCGTTATCCACTCCTAAAGGCATATATCGTTATCTTCGCCTGCCATTTGGAATTAAAACAGCCCCTGCTATTTTTCACCGATGCATGGATCAAACATTTGGTGGAATTTCAGGAACTGTAGCTTACCCCGATGATATTTTGATTATGGATCGTGATACATAGGAACACGTCCAGCGACTGCATCAGGTGTTTTTCAAAAATAAAAAAAAATATTCCCTTATAACTTAGGTTGGAAATTATTCTTCATCATGTTCATTATTTCAAATTTTATAAGACATTTTTTGCGTTACAATATTTTCAACCAATATTTGAAATAATTTAGTCTACGACGTCATGAAAGTGGGAAACGCTAAAATATAAATATTTCGAATATGATTGTAACTATTGTCAAATGCTGTCAAGTTTCATTTATCGTATGATTGTAAATTAAATCGGAAAATTATCCGCTAAACGTCATCACTGGGATGAATTGTCGAGCATGTACAGGGTCCGGCAATAGGTACTGATGGTTTTGTGAGCGCTGTGGTGTGAGTACCAAAATAATCTGGGGGAAAATATAATGCGAAAGTCATTCGGTGTGTTATGCAGTTTTAGTAGCCATGAATTCGTGACTCGTGCAACAACGTATTTTTTGCGTTACGGCGTTCATTCAAACGGGATCCATAATCGACGTTCAACACCAATTTCGACGAGAATCTAATATTCCTCGGCGTGGTAGGATTTCTTCGCGCAACACAACATTTCTGTCTGAAATGTTTAATGAATGCTGTTGCTTGACGCGCTGCTGAACGCGTTGGACTTCGAGTTACCGCTTGACGTACCCTTTCAATATTTTCTGGCGTACGCACTGTTTTCTGAGTACCGCCGTAAATGTTGTTCACGTTTCCAGTTTGATTAAACCAACGATGCCATTGCAAAATTGTGTTGCGCGATAGAATCCTACCACGCTGAGGAATATTAGATTCTCGTCAAAATTGGCGTTGAACGTCGATTATGGATCCCGTTTGAATGAACGCCGTAACGCAAAAAATACGTTGCTGCACGAGTCACGAATTCATGGCTACTAAAACTGCATAACACACCGAATGACTTTCGCATTATATTTTCCCCCAGATTATTGTGGTACTTACACCACAGTGCTCACAAAACCGTCAGTACCTATTGCCGGACCCTGTATATAGCAAAGATACATTTTAAATTGATGTTGACCAAGTCACTTTTTCTTCACGAACAATCCTCCCAAAAATGTTTCAAACAAGTAATAATAATTTTAAATATGACGTCATTGTTTCAACGCGAAAATTACAATTTTTGAAAATATTGCAAAATATTGTAACGCCAAAAAATGGCTATAGTAAAAATTCATGAAATTTTTTTTTGTCAAAAATTACATAAATCTTTTATGGTCGTGTATTACGGCCATTTACTTATATTAATAATACTAATCGTACTCATTATACTGTAGTAGTTGGTGAAAAAATGTTGAGAAAGTTTTGCTATACGTTTAAAAGAGCTTTAAGCTGTTTCCTTTCGATCCTACTTACATTCCAATATAAGTTGACAAGGGCCACGGTTTCACTTTTGCACTTTGGCACATCTCCGGATCAACGTTGACATCATATTCAATTTCAGTGCTATTCAGCACTGTTTGAAGCACAGCTCTTACACCGATCTCCACATCATGAGCCGTGCAGGCATCGGGAACACACAGGCCCCACTGTACGCTGGAGAACCTGGGTACCCTATGACCCGGCTGAAAGCTTACGTTATATAAAACGTCAATCTAATTAAGGTGAAAATCGAAATTTCAAGTACTTACATCGACTAGGTTGCTCTTGAACACACCGTGCGCGTGAATTAGGTTGTGCAGAGCAGACAAATAAGGACTACTCGGGATTGAGAACTGTAGGTTTGTTAGGCAGTATTGAGCGTGAATATTCCTTTCTTCTAGCTTTGATTTTAGGCAGAGATCGAAATCACCTAGTTGGATTACGTTGGAACTAAGGATACCCGAAGGAAATTTAGCAGTTGCATCATACACTGAAACAAAATATTATAAAATGAACTAAACGATTAAATTATTATCAGTCAATTCCTATAATAGAATGAAATAATACCTGCAACTTATAAAAGCTTCACAAACTGTTATTCTTTGGATAAATCCAAGTCTAAAATCTTAAGTACAAAAATACTGACTACACCAAAGGCACGAAGTTGCAATTTCGAAGAAATTTAATTTTAATTTTTTTAATTTTTAATTTGAATAGTGCATTAAATTTTGCTTTTCATTTGTTTTGTTAAGTATTGTCCTGTCTTTCTTTTAATTAACCTTTGCCTTCTTGTTGATAAAAAACATTCATTGCATACAATTCTTTGAATAAATCTAAAACTTATTATATGTTATACATGCGACATTATAAACAAGATCTTATGCTTTGTTGGTGGCCTGTCCACCAGGATATAACAGTATTGAAATTGCAATAATAAGTAAAGCTTTAACACTAATTTACACACACTCAGTATTCCGATAATTAATTTTAAGTAATTAAAATTGACCTTGAATTATTTTGTAAGTAAGAACAGTTTTATGATTATAATTAGTTGAAGTGAATTTACTTTATACACAAACGGTTTACTATACAGAGTTTCTGTAAAAACACGACAAACGTGACTATGATTAGAAAATGGAGGAGATATTGAACTTTGCCTTTTGACCTCGACGGGCTATGTGGGGCTGGGTCGATGTATCGATACGCCAGCTGTATCGATACACATTTTCAGCTGTATCGACGTATTAAATATCGATACGTATCGAAATATCGGATAGCGAATATCGATTGATAAACAAAAGAAAACCTCTTGGACGTCCAACACTTTTAGTTGAAAATACCGTAGATGATATACGGATACACATTTCTCATGATGAGTTACAGGTATACTTTCAACATGATAATGCGACTGCACATGCAGCCCAACACGCCGCTATTTAGATGAATTTTATGACAATCGAATTAATAACGACATGATTATGGCTTCTAAGGTCACTAGACCTAACTCCTACCGATTATCGTATGCACTCTTTTAAAGAACTGAAAAAGTCAATTGCAATTTTTATTGATAATATAACGAAGCAACAATTACGGAATGTCTTTGACAACATGAAAAAAAAGTGTTGCTTGCTTTATTTATTTATAACGGTGGTCATATTGAGTACTTCTGTAAATTAAAACGAAAAGTTTAAATCACGACATCCCTTTTTGACCTAACATTGCATTAGAATTGACAAATTGCAGCCATTTTGCTACTTAATAACTCATCATCACAATATAAGGTGGCCAAGCGTGCTGTCAAAGCATATTGAAAGTTTTAGGCCCAGTTGTACAATTCAAGTTTAACTTTAAGCCAGAGCTTAAACCCTTAATAACAATTGTTGAGATAATCGTTGTTAAGGGTTTAAGATTTAACTTAAATTTAAACTGACATTGTACAACTGGACCTTAAAAATTTTGTTGCAAATCGGTTTTAATTGCAGTGGATTCCTCGAGCATCCTCTGTACAGCTGTTTCGGCCCTATTTTCGGATTCATATCCTTCAAACTAGGTACTCTGCGTTTCCCCAATTTGTAAGACGAATGCCGAAAGAAAACACCTAGTAGTCGATGGCAGCTGCAGCTGGAAATATTAGAATATTAATATAATAATGTCTTCCTGATAAGCTCATAGAGAGCTTGGGACATGTATGGTGTAAGTACCGTGCCTTCAATTAAATTCCTCATTAAGGTGGGCTATGATTTCATTGCTTTTTCTCCTAAAGATTTGTAGCACTGATATTTAATTGAACAAATGTCAACTTGACACTGTATTTTCATTTATAAAATGTTAGAATTACAGCACAACATATTTATATTGTTGAAGGTTATTTTCAAACCGGTAAATTAGAAAATGGACAGTTTGTTAATTCAATTAATCAGTGTGTACAGAATTTTCGACAACAGTTTCCTAATCTTGCAATTACTTATGAACAGCTATGAATTGAGTGTTGCCAACTTTATAAAAAAATCACAGCTTACTTTAATGAGGAATTTAATTGAAGGCACGGTACAAAAGAAATGTACAATTGTCTAAAGGAGACATTTAAAATAAGTAATGTTTGTACCGGGTGTCCCAACGGTGTGTATTTCTTCTGTGGAGCCTATAGGAATAACAAGCAGAGAAAAATGGATTAAGGAAGTTATACTAGACATCACGCGGCACATTTTAAAATTATTTTCAACTATACAGGACGTTCCAGAAAGTATTGGTGCATACAAAGCGATTTTTTTTAATGGAACACCCTTTATATTCGTATAAATTTGGATACCCGCGGAGAGATGATTACATTAATATAAAAATATATTGATTTTGCTTAGCTATTTTCGTAAGAAAAAATTTTTTCTTCGAAAATTGCTTAAAAATTTACAAATTTTGAACTTATGTTGCTGACTATGGAGATGGCACAGACTTACGAAAATATAACAAAATATTCTTATGACTTTGGACTTTTTGAAAATATGAAAAAAGTTAAAATATCTTTTAGCATTATACAGGGCAAACAGTACTTGCAAAGCACTCAGTATCTCATGTTTTTTAATGGAACGACCTATTTTTTATTTCAGAAATAGCTAGTTCTTAAACTTAGCTTTCTACTGATACCAGGTTATATACCTATATTTCTAGTATTTCTTTCATTAGAACCTTGTTTTTACTACTCTTTGAACTTTTTGGCCTTTTATTTATAACTTTTCTATAGCAAATGAGCAAAAAGTAAATCCCAGAGTGTATTTATGTCACACCTGAAGAAACATCCAGGTCTACACATTTAAAGTTTTACGATACACACATTGATAAGAGAAAAACAGGTAAATATGTGAAAAAAAATTTTTCATCGTAATCAGCCATGATTTCATATTTGAGATCTTATAACAATTCTGAAAAACTTTTTCAAATAATATTTCCGCGTATCTTGGAAAATAAAGGTACTTAACTCTTATCTCCACTTCAAATATTTTTATTTCTTCGGTATGTGACCAATGGTATATCTGCATTTTGAGTTTGGGAAGCTCTAGGAACTTTCATAAAGAATAATTTTTTTCTGAGAAATCAATAATAAAAAAGTTTCCCCATATGTGTCCAACTTTCTGCCGGAAACTTATAATATTTACTCATTGTTACACGATTAGCAATAATGAAATGAAAATTTACTTAGAAAAATGTATTTCTTAGCTTTCAAATTTATGGTTATAATTTATATCCAAAAATAAAAGGTTAAAAACCAAAAAATTCTAATGGTAGTAAAACAATATTTCTAGTAAAACAAATGTTAGAAATAAAGGTATATAACCTGATATCAGTGAAAAGCTAAGCTTAAGTACTATCTATTTCTGAAATAAAAAATAAGTCATTCCATTAAAAAAAAAATGAGATACTGAGTGCTTCGCAAGTACTATTTGCCCTGTATAATGCTAAAAGATATTTGAACTTTTTTCATATTTTCTTGAAGTCCAAAGTCCTAAGAATATTTTGTTATATTTTCGTAAGTCTGTGTCATCTCCATAGTCAGCAACATAAGTTCAAAATTTGTAAATTTTTAAGGAATTTTCGAAGAAAATTTTTTTTTACGAAAATAACTGAGTGAAACCAATATATCTTTATATTGTTGTAATCAGCTGTCCGCGGAACATCCAAATTTATAAGAATATACAGAGTGTTCCATTAAAAAAAATCACTTTGAATGCACCAACACTTTCTGGAACATCCTGTATAGTTGAAAATAATTTTAAAATGTGCCGCGTGATGTCTAATATAACTTTCTTAATTTTTTTTTCTGTACTTGTTATTCCTATAGGCACCACAGAAGAAATACACACCGTTGGGACACCCGGTACATCTATAGCTTGAAAATTAATTTTATTAAAGTCAATAGCTTCATTGGTTTGCCGTTTTTACGGCCACCTTAGACAAAAACTCGTTTTAAAAGAAATAATTCAAATAGATTTAAAAATCTCAAAAAATATCGCAGTTAGGTATAAGTCTATACAGTATACGTATAATACTTAACAAAAATGAAAGTACTTTATTAAACGAAGAATTTAAGATAGGAATATATAAGGGATCCTATTTAAGAAAATGGAGTTTTGTCATGTTGAAATTTTTGAAATTTTGTTTATCATTTATTATGTATCAACTAACGTGCGTTCAATAAAAAAAACGGTCAAGTAGGCTGTAATTTTTGTAAAAAGTTTAATAAATTAGTAATAAACATTTATTTTTGCAATGTCTCTTTTGAATTAGAAGAAGACATTTAAAAATCAACGTTTATTACTAATTTACAAAATATTTTACAAAAATTAAAGCGTGTCATAGCCTACTGGACCGTTTTTTTTTTATTGAACGCACGATACATCTGTACCAAAAATCTTTTTCTTGCTGCAAATCGCAACTTTTATAAAAAATGTTAAATATCTGAAGAAAGGTTTATGTATAGACAATGGTATACAAAAAATGTGTAGAATTTTATGAGCAATCTAAACTTAGTTTCATATACAGGGCGATTGAAATTCGAGGGCCAGCATGGTGATCTCGTTTATTATAAGAGATAGAAAATCGGTTAAATGGAAGTAAAGTTGCCAAATTTCATGATGATTAATAATCTGTTAAGAAATTTGAAATATTTTGCGATTTTTAAAAATCGGATATAACTTGTTTATGATTTTATTCAAAATCTGTGAAAACATTCCTGAAGCGACTTTTTACGCTTGATTGAATTTCAAACGTATTTTATTTCTAGAGCGATTCGTTTTGTATTTCCAGAGTCAGCTTCATTTTTTCTTATGGGTGCGATTTTTGTTGTTTAGACAGCACATTTCTTTCTGAATTCATTGGTATGCCACACTTGCTATTTTGTTTAAATTTTCATTGAGAAGTTTTGAAAAAAACTGAAATTAAATTATAAGCACACAGTAAGTTAGCTTAGTTTTACACATTAAGGGCCAGTTTACAGAAAATTTAATTGCAATCAAATTTTAATGACGGTGTTAATTTGACAGTTCGCAATGTAATTCTTATGGCAACTTAACCGTGATTAGATTAATTCGAAATTAAATATTTGATTTGGTTTCTGTAAACCCACTTTTAGTTAGCTTAGATTCAATTGTATGCTGCGTAGCCATCCTTCGCTTAATTGGTCTGTCATTAAATACAGAATGGCGTATCCAAATGAAGAAAAACGTGATATGTTGCGTATATTTTATTGTCACAACGAAATTCCATTACAAGTGCTCAGCGGTATTTAGAAACTTATCCGGAAAAAATCCAACAGAGTATTAAATATTTTTCCAAGTTGGACAACTGTTTGATTCAAAATGATACAACGTATACGGCTAAGTACTGCGGAAAATGGAAATGTCTTCGAACAAATGCTCTCATTTTCTTTTTGTATTCTATTTCTGTATATTCTCTTCGAGTTTCAAATGTACCGTTTTAAATGAAATTGTTATCCAACTTGGAAAAATATCTAATATGTACTTGGTTGAATTATCTTGGGATAGGTTTCTAAATACCACTGTATACTTGTAGTGGAATTTTTGTGATAAATAAAAATGCGCAACATATCACGTTTTTCTTCATTTGAATACGCGATTCTATATTTAATGACATACCAATTATACAAATGTATACATATCCTTGGCTATGTAGCATACAATTGAACCTAAGCTAAGTTAATGTGGGCACATAACTTCAGTTTTTTCAAAATTTATGAATGAAAATTAAAACAAAATAGCAAGTGTGGCATACCAATGAATTCAGAAGGATATGTGTTATCTATCTGTCTAAACAACAAAAATCGCGCCCATAAAAAAAATTAAGTTGGGTCTGGAAAAACAAAAACGAATCGCTCTAGAAATAAAGTACGTTCGGCATTCAATCAAGCGTAAAATTTGTTTCGGGAATGTTTTTACTGATTTTGGAAAAAATCCTAAATAAAGAAGTTATGTTCGCTTTTCGAAAATTGCAATTTTTAGTTTTTCTCCGATTGTGAAGAAAAAGTTCGAGATATTTCAAATTTCTTAACAGATTATTAATCAGCACAAAATTTTGCAACTTTACCTCTATCTCTTATAATAAGCGAGATCCCCATGCCGGCCTTCGAATTTCAATCACCCTGTATAGGTGTGCCATTTGAAATAAAAATGTTGTGTCTGGCACCAGTGTTTTGATTCACTCCGTATAGATGAAAATAATTTTATGTTGTTCACTTCTAAAATTAAAAAATAAATTGTTCAAATTTTTTTTTTATCTTCAGTAGAGATATTGCCCTAGACTAGAAGACAATGTTGGGACACCCTATGTATCGAGTGTTCAACTAAATTCTACCTCGAGTCATCCTTGGAAACAAAAGTACATATCGTAGATTGAACTGTACAGTATTGTGATTATCGAAAGTACTGTCAGAGTAAAAAATTTAGATTATGCGAAGGGATTGAATTTAAAAACGAAAATATTACTTTCAAAACTTTTTTTGCATCTTGGCCACTTCCACCAACGGATATGTGTCGTCCGACAACAGAAATTAAAGATTAAAAGCTATACCTTGTCCGCATACGAACATTTTGAGGTTAATCAATTTTTTTGACAGGAGAAATGAATATGGAAGCTACGATATGCGATTTTTTTCCAAGGCTAACTCGAGGTATTTTTTTGTTGAACACTTATTATTTTTATTTATTTTTTATATAATTATTAGTATTATTAGGTGGTATGTACTGAAGATGGCAGCTTAGCTACCGAAATACTTATCTATGGATCTAGAGTAATTATTGTGGGCGGAGATTATTTTTTAATTAAAATCATGTCACTCGACTATTGCAGAAAATCCATGGACACGCTGTAGACATGAGAGTGGATAGAAGTTTTGATATCATGTCGCTTAGAGTAGTTTTTTTTTAGACAGTCAATAATGATCTCTGTAGTAAGAGTTAATGATTATATTTAGGGGATGAATAAGTGTTTTGCTTGTTATTTATTTTATTTTATTTGCTTACTATTTATTTTATTTATTTGCTTATTCTTTATTTTATTTTCATAAGAAAATAGCTCGTATGCTTCATTTGTTATTAAATTTAGATTTTATATTTCCTGTTTCTGATACCAACTTGCCTTGTAATAGGAAAAACACAGCAGGAAGAAGCACTGCAAATTAATATCGTCACTTGGCTTATAATTAGAAACTCTTAATTAATTAATTATTTAGTCCTCGTAGCTAACTGTATGAGTTGGTATTTTATATAAATTGTTGCTTGTGTCACAAAGAATTTGCGCATCTAGAATGTTAATGTTGCGAATAAATTATTGATGCTTGAAGGGGATCGCTTATAATCGTTCTTTATGCGTCTGATTGATACAAATAATTGACAACTTGTCTGACAAAAAATCATAAGTGTTTATCTCTTGAGGTCCAGCAGAAAGCAACTGGTAAATATCTAAATGGAAGCCTAACATGATGTTTGAATTTTGAAATTATGTATATTATACTTACTTTGTAAAGCCCAAAATTGAAACATATTCAAGTCCTCGACATACTTTTGACTAGATTGTTGGCATTCTTGACTAACGCCTTCGACGGCGCTCATATCAAAAGGCGGCATCATTCCAAGTAAATAACTAGATAAACGTGCAGTGGTCCTTTCGTAATCAGAGTCTGTAAATCAAAGACAAAACTCATTAGCTTACAAATTTAAATAACTTAGAGTAACTTTCATGTATGTAAATTGACCGAATTTTGATCGTGTTCCGAAAAGGGCGCTTTAGCAAAAATCGCCAGTCTCTTTAATTGAGAAAAATCTATCTGAGAGACTTTGCGCAATGCGTCGTTACATGTTTTTGAAAGTGTTTGAGAGTAATTATGGAAAAGGCCTTGCACCCGCAAAAACTGAAATGAATATTAATCGATTCGATTCTGTACGCAAGTTATGCTTACTGCATTTCATTTCATACCTACAATAATAATACGGCTTATTCAGATTTCACCGGTGCTTTCGAATAACTAAATTCAGAATCAGTTGTTCCTATAGCCTACTAAATTTATTGTCTATTCAAACAACCATCTGTTTCAATTAGTTGTTTCCTAGTCCTGATCATAATTTAGTATTCTGAATAATATTTGGAATAAGTTTTGCATTCACAACGTAACAGTTTATATTTACAGAAATGACTTCGATTTTTCTTTAAAGCGATAATCTATAAAATTGTAATTGGCGTTTTTGATCCACCATTTTTGTGTTAAAAAGGGAGTTTTGCGATTTTTACACTGCGGTACGGAACACATTACAATTTATACGAAGCCATAAGCGTAAATAATAGTTATTTATGTACCAAGGTAGCAAAGTAACACTTTGTCGAACGAGTTTGCAAGTTGCGAGCCAAGGCGAAGCCGCGGCGAGCAAGCAAACGAGTTCGATAAAGACACTTTGCTGTCGTGGTGCATACTAGTGTTGGCAACCGAAACAGGTTTTTGGGATAATCGGTTTGGATATTCGCGGTTTTGAAGAAAACCGGAAACCGGTTATCCGGATGATCGGTTATTCGAATATCCAGTTATTCGGATAACCGGATATTCGAATATTATCGGTTTTTTGGAAAATCGGATATTCGAATAACCGGTTTTAAGATAACAGATATTCAGATATCCGCGGTTTTGAAGAAAACCGAAAACCGGTTATCCGGATAATCGGTTATTGGATATTCGAATAGTCGGTTTTTACCATTATTTGGATAACCAGTTATATCCGAAACCGATTGAATTGCTTTGAACGACAAATTATTTGACATTTAATTGAATTCGACGATAATGAAGGCAATGCTTTTTACAAATTAGATAAAATTAATTAAAAATTATTACTAAAATGGATCAAAAATATAGAGATTTCAACAGCGTTATTGAAAAATAATAAAATATAAAACAATTAATTGATCATTATTTACAGATAAAATAATAATATTAATGAGAACTGATTAATGTCACTTCAGAATAGGTCTAAGTAGGTTTCGTTACAGTCAGGTAAAGTACCGCATTCTCTCCTTGAATGGGTATGATAAAATTGTACTTTCGAATATGGTACTCGAAAAAAACACTTGTTTCACTGACTTAGCAGCTCGCACCAACAACTGTCAAACACACGTGTATTTTCATCACCAGTTTTCAGGTTCCATATAATTCCACTGCGCGGCGACTCTTTCGTTCAAAGACGCGAATAGGGTTCACAGAGTAATTTAACTTCAAGGAAATATGTAAATTTGTTCAAAATTAACTGACAAATTAATAAAAATCAATAAAACACTCTATAGAGTTACAAGTAATTACTGGCCCACTATATAAATTATAATTAACTATAATTTAAAAAATGACCACAGATGTTGAACATTAACAATTTTACACAACAGAAAAATTTAAATAATTTTGTCAAATTGCAGAAAAGAGAAATTTGATGGGACATAATTTTAAACAAAATTAATTAAATTAATTAAAGAAAAAAAATTGTAAAATTGTTTGGACCAAAAAATATAAGAAAAAATTAAATAATAGCATCAGTTTTACACGCATTACCTACGTACTAAGTCTACTCAGGATTCAATTGATTTGATTTCAGGTTCCTTGAGCGTTTATTATAATTATATCAGAATAACAGAATTGTTTTCCTTTATTGTAATTGTTATTTTCTTTTTCCCGGATACTTACTAGACAAACTACATATACCAGGTGTCCCAATATGGATGGCGACCGGCGATATATAGAAAATGGTAATACCTAGAGCTTCCAATGAAAATATTTTTAAGTATCAGGTTTGACCGCAAAGGAGCGCAATCAATAGGCTCAACAATAAACTTTAATGATACTATCCAAAGTCTCAGTATAACGTGCAGTTTTAATAGCGCCATTGGAAAGTTAAATTAATGCTGCAGATCTTTTATTTGAGACTTATTGTCGTATCGCCATTAATAAGAGCAAAGGAAGGAATTGAATTATTTAGTTTCAAAAATTCTACAACTTCCATACCCTTTATTAAAAATGAACGAATTTAGATTCAATTGAAAGAGAATTTTAAGCTGATCCAAAATTTGCATTCAATGATTCCGGCTACTTTGTTATAAATCAGTTAGAGGTCGCTGTTCGCAATGGTAATAAGTTTTCCTAGTTTTCTTGAAAAAATTAAATGGAAAAGTATATTTTTTTACAGTGGTCACAAAGCTTCAAAAAATAGGAACATTTTGGTGAAAACCCGAAATTGAGATCATTTTTCGTTCTCAAGTTATTATAAAATAAGTCTGTTAACTAGCAGTAGATAATCCAGAATCAAAACAGCGGCGGTTTAATTTGCGAAGTTGAATATCCACTTGCCATGGAAACAAAAATGACTGCTAAATTTGTCAATTCAATTAATTCTGGTTACTAATAGCGTTTTTCACTGGGACGTTTTCAATGTGAACTGTCCTCGTGCAATGACGTCATTGCAGTGTACCAGTTTAGTTATAAGTGCAAGAAAATTGCCCTGCCAGTGAAACACAAATATCAAAGTTAGTGCAGTTGTGCCTAATGGCCGCTTTACACTATGACATTTTTAATCTAAAATTTGATACAAAGTGAGTGAGAAGTGCCAATTCAACCAATCAGAATTCACTGTGGTAGCTTATCTCTCTCACTTTATACCAAAAAATGTTATAATGTAAAACAGCCTTAAGAGATTGGTGACAGATTCGTATTTATTTGAAGGTTATGTTTAAGTGTTCGTTACTAGTTTTACCGTTTGCATACCCGCCATATTTGCACTGGCACCGTTGCACTGACCCATTACCTCAGTGCGATAAAATGCGCACTGAGTGTGAACTCAGTGCAATTTCGAATGTCAGTGAAACATGTGCATCAAGTCAGTTTTGCTCTAAAAAGACCCAGTGAAACACACAATTCGAAGTTGGTGCACTACAGTGCGCACTCAGTGCACAATATTTGTCCCAGTGAAAAACGCTATTAAATTGTAGCTCTCGAAATTTAAAATTGCTCATCAACACAGATAGAGCGTAAATGTAAGGTCGTTTTGGATGACAAAATTATTTTAACTTTTTTTTTTATTGATCGTTTTAATAGCCAAACGTATTTAAATATTTTAACAAAGTAATGATCTGCTCGTGGAAGACGTTCGTTAGAAAAAGGAAGAAACGTGTGATTTCAACATGAAGGATGTTCAGTATAATGTAGTTGCTTACATTGAACTACCACTTTCCTTATTACTGGATTGGAAGTGGAAATCTGTTTCTACGGCCAGCTAGATCCCCAGATTTAGCTGTTCTTGATTTTTATTTATGGTGAAAATTAAAAGACCTGGTTTTGGAGGCGCGCTCTACCACACCAGTGAGATTCAAAGTGGGATATCAAGTATTTTAAGAGCTGCAATCAAAACTGCCGTATTCAGTACTTCCCAGAAATTTGAACATTTAGAAAATATGTTTATTGTTCATTGCTTTTATTTAACCACTGTGTTGTTATAAAAAAAATTGTTTCAAGTCAGTTTGATTGCAATGGATTCCTCGAGTATCATCTGTATAGTAGTTTCGGCCCTATTTGCGGCCTCTTCAGCAGTTCTCGAGCTACGCTTCTGCTGAAGGGACCCCAAGTAGGGCTAAAACAACTGTCCAGAAGATGCTCGAAGTATCCATTGCAATCCAAACCGTTTTGCAACAAAATTTTTAAATTTTTACAAATTTTCAAATATGCTTTGACAGCATCCTTGGCCGCCTTGTGTGGGATAACTTATTAAGCAACAAATTGGTTGCTATTTGTCAATTCTCACACAATGTTAGGCCAAAATCGGACGCAGAATGTCGCGATCTAAACTACTGATTACCAATGTATTGTTCGTGTTCTGTGATTGTTTGTTGTCTTGTTATTTTTCTTATTCTCTGTTCCCAAGAACAATTAGATGCTTTTAAGCAGATTGATGCCTTAATATTAATAAAATTCCTATTTGCACTATTTAATCGCAAAATGAAAACGATTATTCGAAAACAATTGTTTGAACTTTTTCGATTCGATAATATCATCAGCCAATAGATTCATTTCATAATATCTCGACAACGAAAAAAGATCAATTTTGGGTTTTTACCAAAATGATCGCATTTTTGGAAGCTTTGTAACCACTATAAAAGAAATATACCTTTCCATTAAATTTTTTCAAGAAAACTAGGAAAAATGCAAATTTTAGATCAGCTTAAAATTTCCTTTTAATCGAGCCTGAATTCGTTGATGTCTGATAAAGGGTACAGAAGTTATAGGATTTTTGAAACTAAATAATTCCTCTACTCTTATTAATATAGCGATACGATAATAAGTCTCAAATCAAAGATGTGCAGCATTAATTCCACTTTCCGATGGCGGTAAAAAAAACTGCTCCTTATATAGAGGCTTTGGTTAGTATCTCTACATTTTATTGTTGAGCCTATTGTGGTCAAATTTGATACTTATAAATATTTTCTTTGAATTTCTCATGGTCATAATGCATATAACCTTTTTTCCTGAAGCTCTAGGTATTACCGTTTTCTCTATATCGCTGGTCGCCATCTATATTGGGACACCCGGTATATAGAAAATGTTATTTTCTGAAAATATTTCCTAGTAATTTAATATATTTTTTAAAACAAAACTGTAAATGTGTCATATCATCATATTCAAATTTTATCTTTGCATGATGGTATGAATATCTAATTGTAAGATAGCGCCCATGCCTCAAGAAAAAACAATTGACAGTCGTATCTGCCAAACTGTCAATCCTAACCTATTTTTTCTGACAGTAATAGCACAGATTAATATTATAGCAGATACGAACCCTGCCGATTTGATTATTTTTAACAAGTCACCTTTGCAGAAAGGTGTGCCAGTTTGACATTAACTTTTAATGTGATATTTTTTACATGTTATGCAGTAATAAACGATGGGACAAATTGAAAAGAAGAAATCACTTCGTTATTTAGTTTTCCGAAAGGTAATAGTCCTATTATGGCGATTTTTGCGCTTTTGTGCTCATTTGCTTGTGCAAAGTGGGTAATGGGAAAGTGGCTAATACGCACTCCTAAAACAGATTTACTGAAAATAAGTCATCGGCAAACATTACTATATGAGCTTATGCAAAATATTTTCAATCAAAAGGTAGCATACCCTTTTCAAAATGGCTAAAGGTCAAAAAATTTCGACTCACAACATCAAAGGTGCCGACAAACAGTTTCGTATCTGGAATGATATTAATCTGTGGTAATAGACTCCAACGAATTTAATATAAAAGTAATGAATTTTGTGACTCTACTTTAATAAATAAAGAAAATATTCAAGATTTTTGGAATTGAGAATTTTCAGTAATGAATGAAGGTAGAAGAGATTTCTTTGCACATTTTTATAGATCCCAATATAGCATAAGTACATCGTCTTCGTATCTCTTCGAGTTTCCCATGTGGTCAGCTTACAAGCAGTAATTAGTTTGACCTGATTTCACTCCTATTTTGAGGTTATATTAATTTTTAAAGGTTACAATCCTTAGAATAAATATACATAATTATTATAATGATTATAAAAATTTTGTTGTAAGTCGTTTTTGATTGCAGTGAATTCCTCGAGCATCCTCTGTACAGCTGTTTCGGCTCTTTTTGGGGCCTCGTCAGCAGAAGCGTAGCTCGAGAATTCCACTGCAAACCAAACCGACCTGTCCTAAGTTATTCGCTTTAGCGATGTAATAGTAATGTAAAGTTTTAATTGCGACATCCTGCGATCGCTTTTTGACCTAACATTGCATCAGGATTGACAATCCCATGGCCTTCTAAATCAAAAGCGAGTTCTAACTGGCCTGGGCGTTTTGAAAAATTTACATTGAATTTTTGTGCTCGAGAAAACGCCAAAAGTCGACACTTTGGCGCTGGTTACGGGGCACTGACGGCAATGAGTGAAGTGCACTGTCATTACTGTCAATCAAAGTGAGTTCACGCAAAATTAATTAATATTGTAATTAACGTAATATAACATAATTTATGTGGTATAAACTTTATAGATTCATGCACAAATCATTTGATCTCGTCGGAGTGAAGTACGCTTGCGCAATAAAGAAAGACTGGCACTTTCGTGATAAGAATAATTACAACAACTTACATAAAAGAGTTTCGACTTTTGATAATGTAAAACGTGTTAAAAAAGGGCGTTGATAATTACGCACAATGAGAAAAGAAGCTTTATTATACATGTTGTAACTTACCACAGAAATTCTGAGTATATGCAGGTAAGATTTTAATCTAAAACCGTAATAGTTTAATGCTAAATTAAGTTGTCGAAATTGGACATAATTACCCCACCTTATTCCAACGTAAACAATATCCAGTATGCTCAAATTTTTACAACATTAACGTTAATTGTTCTTACACGAACTCATCCACCATTCACATCTGACAGAACTGTCAAGATTTTAGATTAAGAAAGCGCCCTGTAAGCAGTGCTTGGCGGAGCACGCCTGAGCTGCACTTTTGCGCAGGCCAGATAGAACTCGCTTTTCATTTACAAGGCCATGGACAATCCTAATACAATGTTATGTCACGATTAAAACTTTTCAATAATTATAAACATACAAAAGAAAACATTATCACGGGGATATAGGAAAATGTGCGCACCATTTGAACAAAGGTATCTGATGGCATTAATACTTATGGATTCCTTGTGAATGCTGGAGATGCAAAGAGAATTTCTAATGTTTTTATAATTAATATAAGTCCTGTATATATTTGTATGCTGCTATTTTAGATCATGACTTTGCTGCATGCCTACACATATTAATTATTATGAAAAGAATACTTCACTGGTATTATTAATGAAGATGAAAATGTTGAACGGCAGGTCACTAGATAATGAAAATGAGAACTTACAAGAAAGTTATAATAATCCAAACTCTTGCTTTAATAAATTCTGTAAAGGAGCAATACATATTGAAACATATCTCATCCAAAAACGGAAAACTATTTATGGACAACAAAAAGTGAAGTTTTTAACAAAACGAAAATTAGAGTTAATTTTCGTTTTGTTAAAAATATTTTTTATTATTGTTTATGTATGCAAGAAGAATTGAAAAGATTGATCTCAGATCACCAAACCGCTTATATTGGGTCCACTCAATTAATCAGAGAAGGGAAGACACATTATAGTATTCGGGGAACTTCGTGTAGTAAATTTTAAAAGTATTTTCTTATGACTACAAACAGTCTTAACGAACTAAATGCTCGATGAAAGCATTAAACGCCAAAACACTAAAATCTGTCTGCCTGTACGAATTATTGCCGTAAGCCGAACAGATAAAGTCACTGTGTGTGAATTACAGCATTATATTGTACAGGGTGGATCAATTTCGATGTCTCTTATGGGCATCTCTGTAGCTACTAGTGGTCAAGTCTCGATTTCTTTTTTAGAGATAAAGTCAAGAGTTTAAACAAAAACTGACTATCTCCTTTTATTTTCGAGTTATAAGCAAAATTGTCATTTTCCATTTTTCGTCAATTGTTCATATTTCGTTTATTTTTACAGGTATTGAAAAACTGTTTTAACATTATTATTATTTTTCGAATACAATTCAACGGTGTAGTTGGTTTTTTGATATTTAATTAAACTTTCGAGTTATAAAGTTGTATTTTTTTAAATGGAAATCATAGTTGGCAAGGTCACCACTAGATATTTCTTTTTGTTTTCAAACATATATACTTTATTGGGCTTATTTCTTACGATTAGTAGAACAAACCGCATTTTTATTATACCGAGTGATTTTTTAAATTTTTTATCAACTCTTGCTATGAAATCTGGACGGCATGTTTAGCTTAAGTAAAAAGTACGTTATTGTACTACTTTATGCTGTTTTATCACAGGTTTACAGTAAAGCTACGACTTGCCGTCTAAATTTCATGGCAAGAATTGATATAAAATTAAAAAAATTACCGGGTATTTGGGTGTATTATGTTCTTGGTAGGCTAGCTTCATTACAGTGACGATATTTTTTTTTGTTTTTATTAAATATCCACAAGGTTTTGATCTAACACATTAACATTTGATTTAACACGTCACGTGCAGGACGTGCGTGTCCTGCCCGTAACGTGTTACAAATTTTCTAATTGTGGCTACTAGGTTTATTATTTTTTAAAATAAAAGTGGTTGTTAGTCATTTAAAAATTGTAGGTAAACACTTTGTGTATCTTGCAAATAAAAAATTAATAAACAGTGACATTATTATTTTTTTGAAACTTCGTACGTTTGTCCGGCGCATGATCGTGGAATGTTCCTATTTAATGATGATATTGCCTACTATGATTTCCATTTAAAAAAATATAATTTTATGTGATAACTTGAAAATTTAACTAAATATCAAAACCAAGTGCACCACTGAATTGTATTCGAAAAAGAGATTTGGCCACCAGTTTTCTCTATCTCTTATAGCTACAGAGATGTCCATAAGAGACACCGAAATTGATCCACCCTGTACAATCAACTATAAGAACGCATTCCATACGGCAACCGCAATTTCGGCAATTCGTCGCAATTTGTCAGAACCGAAACGAAACGTTCATTGCCTGATAACTGATAATATGAATCCCAGCTTTTAGAGTCACTTTTTCTGGCCGACTGGAACAAGTCGTTGAAAGTGAAATTGCACGTCCTTGAAACTGTTTTATTGTCAATGCAGTTTCTTTGGCTCAAGTTAAAGAGCAATGCTCGACAAGGCTCGCCATCAAAGACATGGGAGTTAAGAAATAAACTCGATGCCTAGTATCAACGAATTCCTGCTTCAAAAAGGTGTAATTGCGTGTAATTAACATTCATGATTGCTCTCAAATTGCAGTAAGCATGAACGTGTATAAGCAAGTCATGGAACAAAGAAAGCAAGATCGATGTTTGTTAAAAATAGAAATTACAAACAAGAGGTGCGTCTCTTTACTCGCATGAAGGCTTCAAGGTGAAGGCCTACCTGTGCCTACTGCCTAGTGTTTGCAATTACGAATTTTTATCTGAGCTTACTAGTTTAAAAGAGAAGAACTACTATCTTGTGCATGTGGAATAAAATACAAGTAACCAACAAAACTGCAATTTTTTATTGAAAGCAAATTGCTGATTACAGAGCTTATTAGAAGCTAAAGTACCTTGGATCTCAAAGTGCATGTAGTGCACTGTAATTCGTGTTTCACAAACAGCAATTTACTGCTTAATTCTTAAATTAATTAACGTCAATTCAGTGACCCTGCGTGCTACATTAATTTAATTCGTTAGGAAAGTAAATGGCGATCGTAGTAATTATACAGTATCCCGTCCCCTTAAATCAACTTAATTATTGATTACAAATTAATCTTACAATTTATTTGAAATTTGTAGTAGAATGCTTTGGGGCCTTTCTCTACTTGACATATAGAAATACTATTTCGTTTATTAACAAATTACGAGTGTAAAATTATTATTAATTAAATGGAATGTAAGTGTTTATTTAACGCGACAGTTGCAGTTAACACTTGAAATATTAGCAGTGAAGTCCAGAAAATTTACATAAATAAATTGCGTAATAAAGGCGTATATAAAGATGCCGAGAGGATTGCTAAATGCATGGATTAATCATGATGAAAAAAAAATTCATATGCGTGAAAGTCGTACGATTGTAAATAATTAACAGCGTGTTGTGAAACATTTTTGATTATAAGACATGGAAGTTGATTAAAGAATTATTATAGAAAAGCCTTTCGTCTAATTACACTTCAATAAATATACAGTGTCACAACTAATTAAAGGGTCACTATGAGATTCTCGTAAACTGTAAATGATTCAGAGGCGGTTAAATTATGCAAAATATGCACAAAAAATCGCATCTAATTGTGTACGTTCAATCCTGAAATATCTTAAAACAAACTAAAAATTATTAATTTCGAAAATCGTGGATATTTTAATTATTTATTAGAATGTATTTCACCTTATTATCTTCTTAATGTAACGTGTGTTCAATAAAAAAAAAACGGCCAAGTAGTTTGTAACTGGGGTTACTATTTGATCGGATTTTGAAAGCTTGGACCGAATTCCACTCGGATTTTATTAGGGACTGGACTTTTTTTCATAATAATTAAGTAACATGTCACTCTTATTAAACAAATAACTACATACGTCCTTTGCGGGCGTTTACCATAATTTTTGTAATTTCTTTTATAAAGTTACTAGATAATAAACTTTTTTTTAAAATGTTTTCTTTGAGTTAAAATGAAGTTATAAATAAGATGACTTTGCGTCCCGCCTTTTAACAATTTTTTAACAACGCTTTTAATTAACTATCTCAAGTTTTAAAAAATCACTCATAAGCGATAACTTTTGTGGAAGATATGTATTTTCCTTTATATTTAATAGTTATTATATTCAATAGCTATTGAAGAAATCTATACCAACGATGCACTCTGTATAATACAATTTATATTTGTAATATTGTTCATTAAATTTCTAAAGTACATATACCTAATTTATTGTATTTTTTCTTCTTTTTGCTTTCTTTCATAAGAAAACATAGTATATATGTGTTTTGAACTATTTTTTAAACTTTTAACTGGGTGGGGTGCAAAATATATAAAAAAACCTGTACATACATCAAAGAAGGTACCGATATTAATTTTAATTTAATTGCCTATGTAAACTTAAATCCAACTATTACAATCAAACAATTTTGTGAGGAAGTGACATTTCAAATGTGAAAGTATTGCAAAGAAAAAGTAAGTCATCAGAAAAGTGTAAATTTTTACATGGTTTATAATAATAGGTAAACTAAAGTATAAATTCAAAAATAATTGCATACTTGAGAATATCGATATATTCAGAACATTCCGTAGCACATACGGAATTTTTAAAACATTGCATACATATTGTGCGTACCCTTTTATCTCTACGTTAGCAATTCCAATTCCAGCCATACTTTATGTTCATATTGTAACTAGAAGATAACTCCAATTGACATTTATTGATTAGGAGTTATGTATTATATTATTGACATTTATTGATAAATGTTACTACTACACTACTTTCCCATATCAATTATTATAAATCCTACTAGACTGGAAATGTTATAAGAATATTTTAAATAATTTATCAATTTATATATAGCTAAATGCATAGAGTATAAGATCGTTGCATGAAGAATTTATATTTACATCATAAAACAGAAAATTGCTCACCTTGAAAAATGCTCACACAATAAAATACCCACATAGAAAATACGCACTTAAAACAAATCTTTAAAACGTTTAAGATATTTTAATAATATAAAATATTAGAAATGGCTATTCTTTTTCATAAAAAAAGTAATAATAAATATACAGGGTGAGGCTAAAGGTCCTTCGTGGGTAGCTCATTTATAGAAACTTGATTTATGAATTTTTTTTTCTTACACAGAGAGTTTCTGCCTATTGTGAACTACAATCTAAAATGATTTTGACTTACATAGAGTATTTCTCAAAATAGTGACAGCCTGTAGCACGATTTTTTAAGTGGTATTATATTTTGTATGAAAGCACTCCATGGCTCTTTGTAGTTGTGTTGAATAGATTAAAAAAGTAAAAAGAAGTCTGCATCAAACTAGAGTAGTATATTAGTTAAAGACGACCGGTTTCGTCAAAATAGCATTGCCTTACAGGGAATATACATAATAATAAATAAAATAAAACCCGTTAAAAAGGGGGTAAATGCATAATAAATTTAGTTTAAGTACCTTATAATTTGGTCGTGTTAGTTTCCGGAGCCGTGATGTAAAATTTCCAAGTTTTCAGCTATGGTTAGGGTTAAATTCATGGAGGGTATCAAATAAGTGCAAAGAAGAAGAAAAAAAAATTTGAATCAAGTGGTAGTCACTTTAGAGAAAATTTTTTGCTTTCTTATGTATGAATATGTAACGTTACACATTAACAGAGATTACTTTAGACAATGGGTATTTTATCTTCTTTATTTATCTTATTTAAAAATTTCTTAAAGGAGGCTTTACACGGACGCAATGCATTGCAATGAACATTACACACAAAAATTACATTTGCTCGCGGCTTTATATTTAAGTTATTTCTGAGTAGTTGCAATGAAAGGTACCAATTTTTGAATGTATGTAAATATTTATAAATTTTCTTGCCTTATAATTGAGTGGTCTTTTGCGGTTAATTAACAATTATTGTTCACACACATTTGCCAATGCGCGTGCATTGCATCTTGCTGCAATACAAATTGAATCGTATAAAGCCTACTTTATAAGCTCTGTCTTCTCAAATTTTTATTTCTGTATTCTTAAATACTTTGTATTTGTTCTTGTGTTAAATATATTCAATAAACATTATATTGGTGGCAGCGGTGGGATTTAAATTAAAGAAAAATGGCATAACATTGTAGTGAGCAATATTGTAGCACACAATTTTGCGTGCACGTGAGTGATATAAACTATTTACGTTGATATTATGAGTATATGAGTTGATTGTACTGCATGTAGCAATCGAATTCACGAGTAAAAGGAGGAGTTGGCGTGAATGGTTAGAAGCATTCGAGATTATCGCCTAGATCAAAGAATGGAATGACAGAAAAATTTTTTAGCGCTACCATTTTTCTTCAAACACGGCAACAAGAAGGCAAGAAATTGTTGGTGAAATAATTTTTGTGTGAAATCAATCCACAAATTGCAGATAATTAATTTGGATTCAACACCATATTTCTTACCATTGTATGAAGATGATGCAGGTTTATCCTGTTCTATGTAACTCGTTTTCTCTGCGGCAAAATCAAGAATATCGAGTGAAGGATGCAACCCACGGTGAATTGAATACTAACGATGGCTGCATTCAAGTGAGATAGAGAGCCGTTACGTCATCGTATACCCGCTTCTCCCTCTAATACAACTGTTAACCGTGACGGTTAATATTGGTTAATAATTGTGTAAAAGGAGGAGCGGGTATGCGATGACGTTATGGCTCTCTATCTCGCTTGCCGAAATGCTGCCATCGTTAGTATTTAATTCACCGTGGATGCAACCTACTTGAAGTCCAACCAGAGTCACCGATGAGTCCCATGAATTTTCTAACATTAAAATTCGTGAAGCCTCTAGGAATAGGTTTCAACTACCAGAATTTGCGTTAAATGAAACATTGCCCAGGCCGATTAAGAACTCTGTCTCGTGAAATCTAATAGGGCGTAACTGAAGCAATCAGTTTTATTCCCAAAACGATACGTGTGAATCTAGCGATTAGTAGAACGTTTAAGTATCATTCACAATTGACCTAGCGCAGAAAATTAATGCACATCGGTACTGCAGATTGGCCGTGCAAATGTTTGACAAATGTATCTATTCACAATCAACTTAGTGCAAAACGTCTGTTGATTGTGAATAGACACATCAAAATACATCTGTCAAACATTTGCACAGCTAATTTGCAGTATCGATTTGCACTAATTTTCTACAGTAATTCAATTTTGACCGAGCCCTTATAGAAATGTTATTTGTTAGACAAGTGTTGCAGCTTGTTACTCTTGTGCTCTTGTGCTTTATACAGAGTGTACATTAATGATTGAAGGGTGTTTGAATTTCCCGCCCATTAGATTATTTGTAAAAGTTGGTACTGCATACTATTCTGTTTTACCATGGGCGGCACATAAAATTATATATTATTAAAACAATTTATTAGTGATTAGAAATTATTTTACGTTTATTAATTACATACATTGATATGGAGAATATAAAAAGTAAAGCAGATATAAAATAAAATTATAACATCTGTTCAAAATGTCCCCCATTTGAATCCAAACACAAATTTACTCTTCTTTTCATGTTTTCGAAAACTTTGTGTCGTGTTTCTGGAGTGATGCTGTTGACAGCCTCTGTAATAGCATTTTGTAATTCTTCTAATGTATGGAGACGTTCTGAAAACACTTTATTTTTTAAAAAACCGAACATGAAGAAATCAAGTGGGGTTAAGTCTGGTGACCGAGGAGGCCATCTGTCCCTACTTATTAACCTATCCCCAAAGAACTGTTGCAAATGATTCAACGTTGTCAGTGCAGTGTGGGCTGTAGCTCCATCCTGTTGAAAGTAACCCCGTTGTAATTCATCGTCATGAAGTTCTTCAATGAAAGGATTTAAAATTGTTTCTTGATATGCAAGTGCATTAATATTGTGTTGAAAAAAAATAGGTCCAACGATCCTCCTTCTTGACATTGCCAACCACACACCGATCTTCTGAGGATGTAATGAAGTCTCTTCAAAAATATGAGGGTTTTCTGCACACCATATTCTACGGTTTTGCGAATTTACATAACCGCTGAGATGAAACCATGCTTCATCACTGAAGAAAGTTATGTCTAACATATCGTCATTATTTAAGAACTCATTAAACCATTGGCAATATTGCACTCGACGAGGCAAATCAAGAGGTAGCAACTCATGAGTTACAGTTATCTTATATGGATGTAAATGTAGAACCTTCTTGCAAGCCTTTTGACATGTACCAAGTGATAAATTCGTTTGAGCCGATAAACACCGTAAAGACTTCTTCGGACTTTGATGAATATCTGCGATGACTTCTTCGGTGAGAACAGTGGGCCGGCCTGTAGATTTTCCTTTAGAAACACTGCCTGTTTCACGAAATCTCTGAATTATACGGCGGACGTGTTGCATAAAAGAATCATATGTGAATACCACTTCAGGGAACTGTTCTTGAAATTGTTGGTGACAACTTTGATAAGAATAATTCCACACATTTTGTTCATTGCGTATCCCCGACCGAAAATAGGCCTCAACAATAAATTTATTGTGCAGGTCCGTGAAAACCATCGCTAACCTAAAACGTTTGTGTGTATTTTTATTTCCTGTTATATGGCTGTACTTACCAATGAAAAATGTCTGACAGCAAAAGTGGAAATAAAAATAACCTTTTCGTTAATACTAACTCAATAATAATAAAATAAGGAAATCAAAACGTAAACAATACAACACACGCACGCTACTGACGAAATTCAACATATCCAGCATGAATACCAATCTTGTAAGACGAAAATTACTAATTCGACAACGCGCCAAATTTAAACGCCTTTCAATCATTAATGTACACTCTGTATGATATTATGGGATAATTTCTTTAAAAAAAAATGATAGTTACAAAGTTCTATTTTTCTAATAATTCCGAATTTTAATCATATAATATTTCAATAATCACAAAGCCACACTAAACCTGTGGTTGTAATCAAATTAATCAATGAGATACAAATTTATGTGGTTAGGGGTGTATCTCATTGATTAATATAATATTTCTTTCATATTGAAGGACCATACGTTCATAACAAGAAATTCATTTTTTAAATGTAAGTTACAATAGGAATTCGTTTGTTAAACATATTTAATCGCCTGGCAATTTATATCTGGATCCAGTAATGTTCGCAGAAGTGTTAGTGATCCTGTTTTATAACTCCTGCATTAAGTCTTGTCTTCCGTATAGAATAAGGTTGAATTTTGCACAGTTGTATTACTTTTCGTTCGGAATACTGAGTCCACGTGTGTGCATAATATTCTATCGATGACTTGCGCATAAATTGAGAAGTAAGCTCACAAAGGAATACGTTCTTGCAAACACCTAAAACATGAAGTTAAAGAGTGTGTATACTCTAAAAATTACGATTCACGGACTTTATTTAGACTATTATTCGACATATCTCCAAAACCGCTCAGTTCATTTTTCAAAGGATTTTGAGCCCTTGTTATAAAAATCAGCAATTCTTTCTGACAAGAACTATCGCCATCGTACCAATTCAAATTATATGCCACATCTACCAGTAAGCTGCTCTACAATAGCAAATCAAATTAACTTTGTCTACAGTCGAAAGTGAATTCGGTATTTTTCTTACAAAGTCGATAAGTCTTTGGCCTGTGTAGTGTTGACTAGAAGCATTTAAAATCCAGAAGATGAAAATTGAGGGTTCTTCAATCGTAGGTTTCTGAAAGTGTTAGTCATTTATAAACGACTTTTAGTTACACTCAAAAGACTCACAATTAAAAACATCGAGACACACACGCTTAATGTTGCTATGTAGTGAAAATTCGAAGTGTTTATCAAGATTCCCCAAAACGAGTTGAACTCTCTGTGTAGTCTTTAAGAGTTAAATATAAAAGTAATTTTAATAGGCACTTTAAATCAAAGGAATCAGACTTACTGAATGATTTGGTTGTGAAATGTTACGCAGGTCTTCAATTGTTTCTTGGCCGTACTCCAATTGCCAAAGTCTATTTTTGACAGTAGTGATTGTAAACTACGGATTCTGAAAACTATAGACTCCGAACATAAAGCGTACAAGGTGGTGAACAGTATGTGTATTAAGATCCCATAACATAAGAAAAATATTACAATTACTTTGAGTAGTGTATAACTAATACCACTTTGTTTCCATGGTAACCAGAGTGCACACAATACACTGTTGTGGTTGCATACAACGAATACATCAAAACAAACGAATCCCGATATTAAAAAAATTGTAACTGTACTAACTTTGAAAATTAATGACAAATAAGTTACAACTAATCGATCGAAATATTTCAAATCTTTTGGATCATTGTATTGTTCGAAGCTGTCCAATTTATGAGCCAACTTTATGAACGCCTTGAACTTCATCAGAAATACCAAGCAGGAATAATATAATGGACATACTGATGCCAGGTTAAACAGGTCTTCAAAGGCTGATAAATTTGATGCTACTGAAAGATGAAAAAATTGTTCAAGAGAAAGCAAAGTTTCATTGAAAACTTACGTCGTAAATTATGAATAAAATGAACTAAGGAATATATCCAAAACGTTGAACCTAGAGCCAAGAAAATACTCGGCACATAACGATTTGGCAATCCGACCAACACCCTTGCATACTTTGCCATTAACACAGACGCCTTCATTTTGAAAGCTAATTTGTTAGCTTCGGCGTGTTGTTTCATGGCCGACACTTTTCACGAATGAAAAGATTCATTTGAACTTTTATTTTATTGGTCTAAGTTATCATCATTATCATCATCGTCAGTGTAGAGTAGCTAATTAGATTGTAATGAATTCGCCGATATTTATGAGGGATTAGTTTATTAATTTAACCGAAAAAATTAATAGGTAAAGTAATTTAAGTATTCACAAGAACCGTTAGAAAAAAGTACGTCTACATACATAGATAAATTAGGTTAAATCGCAGTATTTTGATGTCCTCTATACGTCGTATAATTATTGCTACTTTAACTGATAACATCCTGTATAATAAATTTTTTTTTTGGAAATTTGCGAAAGTTTGTTTTAAGTCTATTTTTCGAGCCTAACTTTAGGGATCTCGGTTATCTTAAGAGATACGAAGTTGGTTAAATTAGGACAATCAATAATCTACAAACAAATTTCAGATATATTGCACTTGATGGTTTGAGTGAGATTCTGGCCAACATTCCGAAATCATCTGTTCTGCAAAAAGTGCTTTGGAAACAAGAAGCAAACTTTTTGTTTCTAAAAAAAATTTTACGGATACAAAATGACGAGAAACGAAAATTAAAATCATAATGTGAGTAAAATATGTTTTGTAATTTATTCTTATTAGATAAAAAATTCGTAATTATTTCTCAAGGACATCTTCAACATCATCAACCGCTTAACTTTTCCATGCATCAATTGACAGCTTTTTCAAGAACCGTTTCAGTAAAACGTTACGAAATGTTTGCGATTTCGAAGGCGTTTGCGCGATGTAATTATGAATTAATTACACAAATTTTCATCCAACAATAATTCAGTTCTTCATTTTATTATTTATTACATAACAATTAGAAACTCTGGTAAATAATTCAGGTAAATAATACATTATTATACAATTTAAGTTCTGATCGAAATCTTGTAGAATGTATACAGTGTCTTTCAAAAAGTCTGCTACAAGAAAGCACAAAGTTTCGGAACGCATTGAAATAATCACTCAGAACCAAATGAAATAATCGAGACATAAGAACAAATTTCGTGTTTCCCTATTCATATTTTTTTGGCGGACACTTTAATAGCACCAGTATTTATTAATGTAATGTGTATAAAGAATGAAAGAGTGATTCACAATAAATTGTGATTTTTTACTTTTAAGATACGAGGCTGTAATTTCATATTTAGCTATGACTTTTAATTTTGAATGACTTATTCTTATGACATTTTCTTGTATCTTGTAAAATTAGGGCACTTTACTCTTAAACCTTTTCCATTTCGCGGAGTCCACGCTGTGTACCATTCAAGATAAATTTCATCTGACATTTCCCAATTTCACTTTAAGGGATGCAGAAAGAAGTGTTCTGAGTCAATAAATTTTTATAAAAATCGATAATTAAAAAAAATCCCATTTGTAGCACACTTTTGGAAAGATAGTGTATATACATTGTCGTTTTTCATCTTCAATTTACACTTTTAGAAGTATGTCCGATCTCTGCTTTAAAATTGCATTTTGAAATTTCCATGTGTCTTCTAAGTACTGAAATGTTTCGATAATTTGTTTTAAAAATAAAACGCGATTGTTGCATGTCTGATTTCATAAAACACATGTTCGTTTCTCGGACTTGCAGCATTGATTTGTTGACCGGAGGCGCCACCGGGACCGACGGGCTGTAAGTTTCTGTCCACCCAGGAGCACAATAAATAGATCATCGCCACATGGGTTTGAATGTTTTCTAAATTTTAAGTACTCGCCCAGGATCACAAAGACCAGATTGCAGGCAATTGGAAACATGTCTCGCTGTCCGTTTCGTGTTTGAAAATTGACGACGTTCGCAGTGGTAGAATCATAAACCAACCTATCTTGACATTTCAAATTGTTTTTCCAAACTCTTATGTACAGATTGCTTTGTCAAAACTGCAAAACGTGCGAGCCAGGTGCGCGGGGATATCACGTTACGTTGTGAATTTATGTTTAATTGCAGTCTGTCTTGTCTCAGTCCGAAAATAGACCTTTTAAAAACGTCAATTTCCACACTTGAATAAGTAAAATTTATAGATGTTCGTGAGACATGAACAAAACACCCCCATGGAGTAGTAGAGTGCTCTTAATTTTTCTAACATCTGCAAAGGCAGCATGTGAACCAAAAATACCACGAACGGGATTGGCTGAGGTGATTTTGAATTTTCGCTGCAAGTTCAAGGGCGGGGCTTAATTGTTTTCGTGTTAAGTAAAAAGACGCGGAGGAAGGCAGATAACATTTACGCTTAGACTAAAACGGTCGAATTGAATCTTTTAGTTTGATTCCGCGGTTTTCTTAGGCGCTTGTAGTCCTTATTCAAATTTGTATCCTTATATAACTCGGTTGCTTGTTAAATCATTTATACCGGCACGATTAAGTTCAGTGACAAAGAGCAATTAAAATAACACACGGGCGTCGCGCGCGTGGCGGGTGATTAAACAAGGAGTGTAATTAGTGCGGGAGTGGTTCACGGATTAACGCATATTGGTAATTTGCATTTATTTGTATTTCTCCATCACATCTTTGCTGGCATAAATAGAGCGAGAATAATTTAAATTGTATTAATTCGTTGTCGAAAGAGTCACTAAAGTCCATTATTATCATTACATTTAGAGAACTTAAATCAAACTATTTTTATTTATTAATTAATAATGAAGAGATTGTTAGCGAATAATATATAATTAAATTGAAAGAAGCACTAACATAAACCGAGAATCGAACTCAAGACCTTCTGCTTTCGCGGCAGATACCGTGACCACAGGGCTAATTGCGACACCGAGTTCAGTTATCGCCTAAAAGGCAATATCAAAAATTTACCATCTGATTCTAATTTATATTAGACGATAACTGAACTCGGTGTCGCAATTAGCCCTGTGGTATCTGCCGCGAAAGTAGAAGATCTCGAGTTCGATTCTCGGTTGCTGCGGAAAAATTTTTCCGCCAAAAAATTTATGTTAGTGCTTCTTTCAATTTAATTATATATTTTTATTTACCTTACTGCGAGTGTTAAAACGCAGTAGTGACTTTCATGTTTGAAAGCTTTGATTGGTCAGCGTTCGTAACTTGTAGCCGAGTTCGATAATTTAGTTAATCAGCGACAATTTGTCATTCCCTACATCTACTTGGGACTTTCCATACAGTGTACGTTAGAAATTACCACTCGAGGGGAATCCTCTCAAGCAAATTATAAACCAAACAATCAGTAATACATTCCTGACACTTTCTTGACCAAGGTTTTTACAACCTGTGTTTGTGGGAGGGTCAACCTGTTGTCGTGGCTGTGAGATTTGCAGGTAAATGATAAGCGGTTATCTTGAGACTGAAAGGCCAAAACACTCGTAGTGTAGCGCCAATAAAGCAGTCAATGGGACCTTGCGTTTTTTTATTTAATTAGACAGGTTGTCGGCGGACGAGCTATACACAGGGAGTCCTAACAGGCAAGGCAACGGGCAAAGGCGCAGCTCTCAAGATAACATTAAGCTCGGGCGACGGAGCGGAAGATAGTTCGGCTCACCGCACGCGCCCATTAATTAGGTTAATTAGAGATAGGGTACACCATCACCTCCAAAAGGAGTCCATGATGTGATTGCTTTTGATTTACCTGCAGATTGATCGCTGAAGGCGGCAGGAATCACGTACTTCGCCCAAAACATCTGATTAGTTCACTAATTAACTTCATTTGTTAAGTACACTGTCGTCCCACAGAGACCCTCTGTGCGTTGGTTTATTACATCGAACAAATCTTTGAATGCCAGCAGAGTTACAGACGCTGTACTAAGACTCGAACCTTTGAAACTCAATTAATTATTGATCTAAGTCTGAACGGTCCAGTGCTAAGAGGACTGGCCTTGCAATCGCATGGTCGTCGATTCGAAGCGCACTCGGGATTTTTCTCGGGGGTGGTCGGTATCGACTTTAGGCACCCTTCAGTGTTGGGGATAAAATTCGACACTGCTTCCCCTTAAACGGCGAGAAGGTTGGAAGTAACAAAGCCATGGAACACTTTACACACACTCAATTACACTCTCGCTCCTGAGGTCCTGACAACTCTTTGACTTAGGACCCCGTTGGGCAACCACCACAGATTAAAAAAAAAGTCAGGAGCAGAGCTCTCCAACAACCATCTGTGCAACATTATACCACCAATGGTGTGAATCGGAGGAATTTAAAGTCACACTGTATTTCTGAAAATCGTAACTTTTTGATTAATTGTATTTGATTTCAAACGATTCGGGTTTTTTACGCTCAATTTCTCTGATTCGACAGAAGAGGAGAGACGGAGTTTTTTGCCCGATCAAATGAATTATTACAATAAATAATTACTTAAATTTTAATTGTTGCGTTTTATTATCAACTTGCCTATTTCCTTGCTAAAGCTAATTGTACCATCGCACCAAACAAAGAATCTGGGAAACCACAACGTAGGGCCATTTACTTTCGATAATTGTGTCATAATCATATAATATCAAAAGTAGCTTCAGCGCAGGGCATTCCGTATGGTCACTTACCCAGTAATAACATCTGGGGGATTGCATTGTTCGAGTTGACGGGCGCCACGCAGGTAAAGGGACAGGCCGATCGTCCTCGGTCATAAATCTCAGTTGGAATTCCGTTGACCTATATTTATTATTTACTTATGTAGATTATTTGTCTGTTTACTTGTCAGTATTAATTAATAGCAGTAATCAGCGGGGCGCGTTACAGTACAGTATTTATTTATTCTAGAAATTCTACAAACTGATCGCTATAGTTCTTCTTTTTACAAATTATTGTTTCACTATTAATCGTCATCTTATGAATTGCTTTTCCATCAGCTGTCAAGATCGAACCATTTTGACAGTATCTGGAATTAGTTAAATTCATTTTCCGATTAGAGCTGGAAAAGAAAAAAACACTCAAGCATTGTGGATTGTACTGTATATTTGTTATGTGTGCCTGACTTTGATAGTTACTGCAGTTTACTAAATTTCAGCTTGCATAATATTGTAACCAGCAATTTAGTTGCAACTACGAAAACCGCCAGCCGGTTGAACCTCGCCTGGACCTTGGAGTGCGTCACGCTAATATTTTATCCATAACTCATTTTCTCCATGCACCGTTCTTCTTTCATTTGTATAAAGGCTATTCTCGCTTGGTATGACTGTTGCAGTGACACATGTAAATACCGTTGATGAACTTAAGACTTTTCCTATCCCATTTAGTATTTCTTGTAACGGAAAGCCGAACGCTTCCAATGGACGATATTATTACGCCTCTTGCTTTGAGCTTATATAAAGCCCGATAACAAAAGACAGTACAGAGTAAAAAGAGAGTAAGCAGAGTAAGAAGAAGACACTGATAATGTGATGTAGTAGACAGCTCTGCAGGCGCAGCGTGATGTAACATGTAGTAATGGATAATTGTAATAGAGTATGATCCATCCACTATGTAAAGGCTTGTTCGTGTTCCCGTGAGAACAGGTCCAGAACCGTTAGGAGCACGCGCATAACAAAAAAACCGCAAGTTTTTTTATTGTGCGCATGCTCCTGGACGTTCTAGGACGGTTCTAGGACGACTGTCCTGGCGAGAACCCGAACAAGCCTTAAGTTTACTTTAATTATTATAAATACTTTAGCTCTACCATCTAATTTTGTCTACGCCAACCCTTTACGGAAATTACCGTTACAATATGAATGATCACATAGAGACGCGTGCGTGCAATTTTTTTTTCATCGCAAATTGAACAAAAAAGGTTTGATATATTTTACGAAGAATCACTGCCTCACAATATTTACTAAAATTTATTTATTATAGTAACTCATCAAGATATAGATCCTTGATTATTTTCCTAAATATCGTGAAAGTAAGAGAAAACTAGTAGCTGTGTATTGGGACATTATTTATGTGTAATAATAATCGGTAGTAAATTGAAGCTTGAGCAATTGTAATTTATTAATACGCAATATGCAAATAAGTTTCTGGCAGAAAGACTAAAAATTTTGCAATACGTGAAAGGACCGTTTCATTTAAATAATTGCGGTAATGTGTATATGGAATTTTCTGTACCATATAAATTTGTTGATATTAAGTTTTCATCCCAGAAATACGTTAAGTTTGAAGAATGACTCAATGAGTATGTGACCTAAACAACATATTTATATGTATATATGTACAGGGCGACTGTTAATTATACCTACAAAATGAAACCACGATAAGAAGGGATGCCCGAGAGTATGGGAAAAATGTTTAAAAAATTCTTTCTACTTTAGTTTTCAAGAAATAATTAATCAAAAATTAGTCCCAAAACGACGATACGCCCCTGCTTAAAAAGTATAGGAGCAAACGAACGAAACAAATACTCTCATAAAAGTTTTTTATAGTTTTATGATACGGCTGGCGGCTCGCGGCTTGGCTTCGTGAACTTGACCTCCAGTGGAATTTCACTCCATTTTTAGGTCAACGCCCGACGTGAAAAGCGAACTCGAAAATATTTACTTGCCAAATTACCTGAAATAGATTATTCCACGCAAAGGATAACAAGGGCCACACTTTGAACACCTGCTTTGATAGGTAAATAAATAAATCAGTAAGGGCAGTTACTTTCATCACTGATTAACTTAATCTTTGGTTTATTCCCATGCCTACAACTGTAAAGGCAATTGTTTCCATAGGATTAAACGTTAAATTGTCAACTATCAGCGACTTATAAAATAGCAAAACAACGTTGCTTGCGATTCATACGGTTAAGATTATGGCTAAAATTCGGATTACGATTACGATCGAGTTATAAATAGACTAAATAGATAAATAGAATCGCAAGCAAAATGTTTTGCTACTTTATAATTCACTGTCAGTTGACAATAATTAAACATTACATTTCAAAAGTGATTTTATGAATATAACAGCAAGTGTGAGTAGTAATTTTAGAATGTTCAGTTAACCTTCTTTTCATCATACAATTGCTGGTGTTATTCTATTAGTGTTATCATTATTAATAAACTTTTGTCTGCTAATTTCAGTTTTAATTGCACCGCTGAATTCGTAATACAAATGTAACCAAAAAGTACATGTTAAACTAATGTCATTTAAATTTTGATTGGTCAGTCATAAGAAACGGATTAAGTTGGGCATTCATCATAATTTTTGCGGTTGCGATTACGTTTCCATTCGAGTTATAAATGTAACAACAGAAATCATAAGTTCCAAATTTGTTACCATCGCGACTAAAATTCCGATTACGATTAAGATCGAGTTATAAATAGGCCTTTATTCATATAATTAAGTCTCCATGGCCATGGAATGTGAATACAATTTGCATAAAAATCGTCGCTTAAAATATGTTTTAGCAAGTTTAAATGAAACTTATGTAAAATATTTAGACATCGCTAACCTTTTACGTCTTCTTAGCCGCCTGATACTGAAAGAATTTTTTGAGCTTTCTTTACGTAAAAAGTGATATTGTTGATTTTGTATTAAATTGGCTGGTAAGGAGCTCTTAATATGAAACTGTGAGAAAATTAATGGTTAATTTCCATAATTAATTTTTGTATATATTTTAAGTTTTGAAATTGTAGGAAATTCATTTCTATTCTTCTAAACTTTGTTTTATTTATGGACGCAAATGTGAGTGTCTTTCATTGAAAACACACGCTATTTGTTCAAAGATTTCTAAACATTCTCTATGAATTAATTAAAAAATGTATCATAATTCAAAAACAATAAAGGATGGGTACAGGGAATGCTGCTGGCAACCAGTGGGGTATTTACGAGTAGTTCCACAGGATGCCGTCTACACGAGATTTTCCATTCCTTTGAACTTATTTTTGAAATTAGAAAGAAGTATTTAACACGACACTCATAAAGACTAATTAATCGCGTACCAGCAACGAAAACAACAGGAAGCAGCGAAGCCCTGAATAAGTCCTTTATAACAAAGATGAAACGATGGCAAGAAAGCGAAAAAACTGGACAGTTTATTCTCACATGCACTGGATATTTGGTGACGAGAATATTCTCTGATTTATACTAACCACAGATTCAGTGTTTTTAAATTGTGAGTGTGTGTGTACTGAAGATTGCAGCCTATCTGCCGAAATACGTATCTACGGATAATTTTTTGATTTATTAAAAACGTTGCAGGAAATTGCAGTCAACTAACAATTTGAGTGTACTAAAAAACAGAGTTGTTTTTTTCCAAATATTGGCCTACTTAAGTGACTTTTCTAATGTACGACTATAGCAGGGAATACACGATCCCACATGTCTTAACACATGTACGCGCGTACATGTTCGCCGAACATCAACGTGCGTGTGTTGGCCCGAAAAACGCTTCGAACATGTACGCACATACAAAAAGTCCGTCGAACTTGTTTTCTGGTTTTCCTGAAAACAAGTGCGTGCGTTGATGTTTGCGCGTACATGTTCGACCGTGTGGTTGCCAAACGCACATGTTCGCCACGGACTTATTCAATGCAGTGCGTTGGCGTCGTACATACTCTTTTCTACAGCACCTCAAAACAACCAATTTATGATTTTTAATAAATAACTTTCTGGCAATGTGTGGTGGCAGATTCTGCAATTGGAACTATTAAACTGGGGACTTATCACAGCTTTATCACATTCAGATAGCTGATGGCTATTATTAGGTGCATTACAGCGCACGCCACTGCCACCAAACATAACTCTTCGGACATCGTCTTGGTTGATAACTGGACTATGATGTCTTAAGACATGTTCGATCGTGTGTAGCATGTTACTATTTGACGTTGATGTTCGGCGAACATGTACGCGCGTACATGTGTTAAGACATGTTGGATCGTGTATTTCCTACTTATCACTGTATAATTTTTTTCAGTTTATTGAAAAAAAAAACTCATAAAGTAGTTAACGAAGCTCAACTAATAAAGCATAATTATCAGCGACCTCCGCCAAATTATTGTTTTATTTCGGCGGTTTTTATTAACAGTTGTTAGAGTGCTGGTCGCAATTCCGTTCGTTAAGATGTTATTATTAAAATATCATTTTCGTTACCTTCGGCATACCCGGTGTGGTAATCTTATGCTGATGTAACACATTAGCATAACAAAAACGTATTGAAATGTTCAGTAGTAGAGGTCGTCAACCAAAACCATACATATATATATTTTTTTTGTACTATATGTTGTAGTAAATTCTACTTATGAAGTTGCACGCCGTATGCAATTAATGAACACCTTTAAATACTAATAAACAAATGATGGGAATAACAATGAAAGTAAAACTGTTAACGCGTGCCTTAAAATGTTAATCGGAGAATATAAAGAGCTATTGATAAATAATTAACCTTGAATATTTCCAAATGAGAAAACAACAAATTCTATAAAATATTTAATCTGAAAATATTGAACAGTATCTGCTTGAAGATTTTTTTTAGAGATTCATATCAATTTTTAATTTTGTATAAAAGTGAAACTCATTTCTGAAAGAATACCAACTTATGCCCGATTTCTTCATCTTAAGGTTAAATTTATCTGTTAGTTAGAATGTGACACAAAGGGCCGATATATCACTTGTGGATTAACTTTAAGCTTCGTTTCATTTCCTGGGAATAAAACGAAGCTTAAAGTTAAACCATGACTGAAATATCGGCCTTAAGTATGTGTTCAGTGAACTGTACGAAACATTCCAACTGACAAATAAATTAACCTCAGGATAAACATGGTGAAGAAATCGGCCATAAGAGCCGTATGACACGGTGTTTACCTTTATGCAAAATTTGCCAACAGCTGTGAGAGAAGTATCAAATGAACCAATAAACATTCACTGTTGTAGCCTGTCTTTCTCACTTTGTAACAAATTTTACACAAATATAAACACCGTGTCGTAAGGCTCTAAAGATGCCTGTACACCGAATTAATAACAAAAACAAGTTAATAGCAAAAATGCTAGTAACAAATAGGAGAATTGGAGAAAGTGAATATAATGAAAAATAAAATTATCAAAAGACATATACGTTTTTTGTTTCATAGATTTCTTTTCTACTGGCCCTTATACTCATTAATAGAACTTATTATTTCAGTGAAGAAGTTTCGATCATCCTCATCATATTAAAATTACTGTTATTCGGGTAAAACATTCAAAATGGCTGCTAAGTAGTGTTATTGTAAATGAAGTCAAAAAATAATTACTTGGATTAAATGTTTTGTTTTTGTTTGTAGCTGCGTTTAATTCTTATCAATACCTTCTCGTACAACGTGCAGACTGACATTGTAAATTTCATTCGAGTGCATCGTTGCGAAACTATTGAAATCAAAATGTCTAACACATACAAACGTGCTCGGCGACTTACCTTCCTGCATGCATTTATTTACATTTTTCAGACATAGTTTCCCTTTCAGTACATTCGCCGTCACGGTGTTCTTTTCACTTTTCAGAACCTCGTTCACCAGGTCGTATTCTTCACGAACGTAAATTCCGGTCACGTTTCGTAATGTGTAAAGTTCATTTTTTAGCGTTCGACTTCCAGTTTGGTTCTTTAGTCCCTCTGAGTCGATGTTGCACTGTATGTGCGTGCAGACGAAATATAGGGTCACGAAAAACGTGAAGTGCGGCGTCATTCTCGTTATTGTTCGGTCCTCTTGCTGAAACAATAGAGGTGGCAATTAGTCTAAAGAAATTTATGTAAATGTAATAATTTGTGGAAGTCAATTGAACAAATACAAAAGTTATTTTTAACATTCAGTAACTGTCATCACTGCTGTTTATGTCATAAGCTTATTTAGAAAATTCACTTAAACTACTATGGCTTTTACAATAGAACATAGTTTGCTGCAGACATAACTTCTGCTTTCCATGGCCAGGCTTTATTTAATGAATTACTTTTTGAACTCATGGTATAAAACTTTCGAGCTTGGTAACCATTGGGTCCTAAATTTAATCGTCATTTAACTATAATAATCTGCTAACGTTTAATTTTAATATCGCGGTAACTTATACAATATAGCTGCATTACATTTCAATCTTTCTAATTAAATAACCTAGGAAGAAAATACTATCAAACGTTAACAGCTGTCTTAAAATCTAAAATAAGTAATAAAAGTGATATTGTGCTTAAAAAATCTATCACACTGTATAAATATCAATCAAATGTAGAGACGTCAGAAAATATTTTTATTTTCAACAGTAATACTGTATGTCCAAATAAACTTTTGGTAAAGGTAGGCCATGCAAGATAAATTATTACATTATTTACATTAAAATGTTGTCTAGTTCTTGAGTAGTTAAGTAAAATTAAAGTTTAATTGGCCACATTTTACAGCTTGATGTGTCACTACTTTCAAAAATTACTTGGGGTTGTAGATTAGACATACATTTACACTTCCATCACCTACCTTTATCAAAAATTTATTTGGACATATGGTATGTATGTATACAGGGTGTTTCAAAATCGCGACGCAAAATGAATGAATTTTTCGTATAAACATGTGTCCGATTTCTACTCATTTAGTAGAACCTCAATGTTTTACATGTAAACTTTTATTAAGGTACAAACATTGCAAATTAATATTAAACAATGAACTACTGTTAAATAGACACTTAGGTAATATAATCAAGTCATCGCCACCTAAGAACTTCAATCATATCCATTTCTGGGGAGCATTAAAGGAAGTAGTTTATGCTGTCGGAATTCGTACAGAAGAACAGCTTTTGGAAAAAAACTTGCTTTTCGTATACACCCACTTAGGCCCGATTTTACAATCGTCGGATAAGCATTATTTTTAGAATAAAAATAGAATGACATAGTTGTGACGTAGAAATGGAGCAATGTTAAAGGATATTCGGCGAACAGTTATTCCATCCTTATTCCACGATTGTAAAACTGGGCCTTAATGTTGATGTGCGTCAAACGAAAATGAAATAAGAACTGTATGTCTGCTGTAGGTAATTAGTAATTATAGAAAACCACGAGAACATATTTTTTGTTATACTGAGGGCCGATACTTTCATCAATTGTCTCTACAATTGTAGGTATGGGAATAAACCAAAGGTTAAAGTTAATCAGTGATGAAAGTACCGGCCCCTAGCCTATCAGATAATCGGCGGATAGTTTTTGTGTCAGTATTTTACTAATTATTTGATAAACTCTCTTACTTTTTTTTAACATTTTTAAACTGCACTGAGATTTATTCTTTCATGGAATTTATTTAATATCTAAAATGTATTGCCTAAATTTCAAAATGTTCCAAGTGACATCCATTGAGCAAAATCTGGAATATCTGAAAGGAAGCTGTATGACATGTACCACCCTAAATTGAGGCATATGATAAAATATTATGAATCATACCCAAGCTAAGCTTAACTGGGTCCAACTATAATCATAATGTTTGTAAATAAATTTACTCTTTAAATTTTAGGTCAAACAATAATCTGCATCTGTTAAATCTGTGCTTTTATAGCGTTCAAGAATTAATGTACGCATTGCTTTCACTTTTATTGTTATAATAAATCTTTTGCCGATTCTTAATTCAGTATGACGAAATATGTTGCAAATGACAAACTTACGTGATTATCATAAAGTGTAACTTTTAATTAATTATTATTTTTGTGTTGCGTACGTACTGTTGTCCATGACATATTTTTTTCGTAAAAAACTTTGTCTTAGTTTCTAAAAGTAAGTTTCTTCCAAATTTTCGCTGTAACATTTTGAAATATAAATGTTACCATGGTGAAGTTTCATGTATTTAATCTCATCAAGGTTAAATGAGGAAAATTAATGACAACATTCATTTAAATGGATGCTTAATTAACAAAATATTGCAGTGGAATTCTTAGAAATTTAAAAAGAGATTGGCTTATAAAAGAACAATTTATTATTTTGAGAAATTACTAAATAAATCTTTTTCATTGTTGAGTTTTAAAAATTCTGCGATGTTGTGGCGCAATTTAAAGAAAAAAATCTCCAGTAAACGAATCTTTTACAATTACTAGTAATGCCTCCTAAACTCTCCTCTTAAAATCCGTTTGAGTTATCTATTTTTTTATGTACCTTCAATTTGATTATTTTGACAAAAGCGAAACCTACAATGTATCATTTTTTTACATTTTCGAATCAGAAACTTCCCTTGCAAGTCAAAAAATTACCACTTAAGTGGGGAATACACGATCCAACATGTCTTAACACATGTACGCACGTACATGTTCGCCGAACATCAACGTCAAATAGTACCATACTACACACGATCGACCATGTCTTAAGACATCATAGTCCAGTTATCAATCAAGACGTTGTCCGTAGAGTTATGTTTGGTGGCAGTGGCGTGCACCTAATAATAGCCGTCAGCTATCTGAAAGTGATAAAGCTGTAGTAAATCCCCAGTTTAATAGTTCCAATTGCAGGATCTGCCACCGCACATTGCCGGAAAGTTATTTATTAAAAATCATAAATTTGCTGTTTTGAGGTGCTGTGGAAAAGGTTATGCACGACGCCGACTACTGCATTGAATAAGTCCGTGGCGAACATGTACGTTTGGCAACCACACGGTCGAACATGTACATACGTGCAAACACATACGTGCACGCACTTGTTTTCAGGAAAACCAGAAAACAAGTTCGACGTACTTTTTGTATGTGCGTACATGTTCGAAGCGTTTTTCGGGCCAACATACGCACGTTGATGTTCAGCGAACATGTACGCACGTACATGTGTTAAGACATGTGGGATCGTGTATTTCCTGCTTTATAAGTTATTTTGATTTTATTTTGAAAGAATAATTTTATTAATTTATTTATTTGCAACATGAAGTGCAGAAATTTTTTCATTACAGGCAACGATTTCAATTTACTTAAAAATATGTAGTGTTATTTCCAATCTTTCTTGTTTTTACGAACACACTTAACCTCGTTTGGGCCGAGAATGTTTTTTCTGCCGGCCTGGTTCTTCCACACATTACGAAATTGCAAGGTCTTTGCTGTTGACTTCGCTTGAGGGCCGAATTGTGGCCTTTACGCTGGTATACTCAAAGGAAATAAAATTTATTATGTATTTTGCTTTTGAGGAAAAGAATTTTAAAGTGCGCATAATTTTATGTTTGCAACTCCTTGAATATTTATTATGTATTTAACAGTTCACGAAAATCGCAAGAATTTTTTTTGCTATGTATTAAATGTGGATCAACTTGAAAGTTTAATTTTAAATTATAATATCGGTTTCCAACCATTCACTTTGCATTCAATTATAATTGAATTATTATTATTTAGAGTAGATCGGTTTTAGCCATCTCTATAATTTGTTTTGAAAAAATAACTAAGTAGTTTTCCACAAACATTTTATCTAAACCTCGAGCCCAACCATCTCATTAATTATATAAATATGATTTTTCCTTATTTTTATACAGTGAGAATATTTTCGCGTAGAACATATCGTCGGGTTATTGCAAAAAGCCATTAAGTTACAATACCCAAACTTTTGGATATTCAAATTTTAAATTTGCAGTTCCACAAAAAAATGTATTGAAGAATATTTTCGATTGATTTTAGGGGTTTTTACATATTTTATTATTATGTTTCTGGTCACTTAAGGAGTTTTTTCACTGCTGCTTATGATTAAAATGAACACTTACGCACTTTAAGCTGAAAATTGCAAAAATGTATTTAATGACTTTTCGACGATATTATGCATCCTTAATATCTTTACTGTAAAAGGCAGTTTTTTTAAAGAAAGAACCACGGTAGGATGAAACATACAGTACCTTCCTTTACCATTTGTTATCGCAGTTTGCCATGAAAGTCTAGGAGAATGTAGTACTCACGTATGGAACTAAATTTTGACAATGAATGTCACGTTGATGTAGATTTCAAGGTTATTCCGAAAAAATAATAACGAGCGTCTAAATAAAAACCTGGTCAAGTGGGTTGCGATTGAGAATTTATCCATTGCATTTACATAGCAGAATTACTAAATGTAGCCTACTTGACCAGGTTTTTATTTAGACACGAGTTAGTTAGACAGTGAGATTTTGAGTTTTTAGAATGAGATTTTTAAACTGGTCTCAGCTTGATATGCAGGGTGCTGCATTGATGAGCGCAAGATAGGAAATCCCATGTTAATTTAGAGGTATTCAAATATTGGCTTCCCTAATTATTTTACAGCAAAGTTTCATTTGGGTTTTTAAAAGTACTCTTCAAGATGAATCTGTCTGTGTAGTTTGAGAATTTTTCATTTGCTCAGTTTCAAAATATTTTAAAAAGATTCAAAAACCAAATTCAAGTTATATCAAACTATCAACACATTGTAATATATCGGGCGATCAACTGAACTTTACCTAGCAGTTGACCATGACTCGAAAACGTATGTCGTAAGATAAACACAGTCGCGTCTATTTTGGCATTTAAGCTATCGGTATTGTGCTGTGCGGTGATATTGTAAATTTTAGCATAGATATTGAATTAGATATGGCGTTTACAGTTGTCCACAAAGCTTTCATGATTGAAAGTTACTTTCGAAACGGACGGAAAATAGATGGTGTTCTGATATGTTCAATTCGTGATTGCATGGCAGTACTAATCTGAATTTGAATTTCACAAAAAAGAAAAATTGTGATAGTTGAAAAGTTTTAATTTTTTTCTTATAGAACAGATGCAGTCGAACAATATTAATACAGTCAGTAACCTACAGTGTCTGAAGACAATATTTTACAAAAAATACCGAAAATGATTGTAATTTTCTCTTCTGTGGCTTCAAAATTCAGATATAGTCATAGATCCTTGAAAAACGAATATAGTTCATTCTTTGGTTTGTATTTATTGAGAAAAAAACACCACCAACACCAAAACATTGCCTTAAGTATGATGCCTCTTTACAGAAAATAGAAATTACGAAGTTTAAAAAGAGGACAGAAAAATCACTTTTTTCTCAACAGTGAACTGTAACTTAGAATGAAATTCGTCAAAGGTAATTTTTTTTTTGTAAACTCAGTCAAGATAAGGCTAAGAGGAAAATCTATAGGAACTCCTGAAAATTGTTTGAAAAACTTATTGTTGAGTCAGAAATAACTGTTGTTCAATAAAAAGTTAAGTATTCGTAAAAATTCAATTTTGTTTACACTACAAAAAGATTGGATCGAGCCCCAATCGTTACCAACAATATCAGTAATCAGTTGGAATATTCGTGATAAAAGAAACTACTACTACTATCATGAGGAATGATTATAATTATTTGGTAAAGTTTTGAAACTGTTACAACAATAAGAGAATTTTTGATGTTGAATAAAATATTATGGTAGGTATGTCGTCAAGAACCTCTTACAATCTCTGATTAATTCCTACCAACGTAAAGGGAAATATTTTTAGAAAGAGTCGTAATTAATTAGAAGAATAACAACAAGGATTAAGGCTGTTTTACATTATACTTTTTTCGTCTAGAAACTTGAACAAATTTGAATACTAGAATCTAGTATCTAAATTCAAGGTTATTTTAAATATTAGTTCATAAACCGATCGCTGGCGTCGTAGTGGGGAAAGTTTAAACGTGGAACAAAACTGCCAACATACAAAATTAAAGAGAAGTTAAATGCTCAAAAATGAATTTTTATAAAAGAAAGCAAATCAGATTTCAGAAAATTTCTAAAATTCTGCAAATTTATTATTTGCAAAAACAAAATAAGAAACCTAGAATTTGGAGTCAGGACTGGTTATTGCGGAGGTGCTTTGAGGTTATATTTTCAATCACAGTTATGTTTATCTTTTAGGGTGTCGGTAATACTGCGACGTGTACTTATGCGCAAGATTAGTTTGTAAACTTTGACGAAAAATAGGTTGAGAACTAGTTTGGAAATAAGTTTCTAGACGTTTCTAGTATGAAAACTTGGATGACTTTTTTCTGATTTACATTATTCAAGTTAGTTCTAGTATTGAACTTGTCAAAGTTTCTAGACGAAAAACGTATAATTAAAGCTGGTTCTTGTCCGATGAAAATTGTATCACAAACTCGTCAGAAATGAAAAATATTTTTCACTTCTGACGAAGCTGTCGAACGACTGCGAAACGTTAAGTGTTTGTGCGCCATTTAGTGTCCGTTTAAAAGAGTTTGTGAAAAAAGTATAATGTAAAACAGCCTTTAAAAAGGAAGAGAAGCAAAGTTATTCAGTTCTAAAAACGAAAAACGTAAAATGAAATTAAAAGAGGGTTGGAGTCAGTAGTTTACAATTGAAAAAAGTTTGAGGAGCATTACACTAAATGATAACAAATAACATTTTGCATTAGTATTATAAATATACCCTGTAAAGTTACCTGTATATCATGCCTTACATTATATAATTTTTACGAACATTATCAATATAATAATGTAATTAATGTAGATTCTTGTTCAATGAAAATTTGTATGATCATTTCTTTGTAATCTTTTCACGGACAATTTAAAATCGTAACAATTACTCAAAGCTTCGCTAACTGTTAACAGCTTTGTCAGGAGTGAAAAATTTTTCACGCCTGTAAAACTATCAACCGATAGTGAAACGTTGAGCGATTATAAGTACATTTATAATAGTATGATCAAATCAGAACTTAAATATATTCATGCGTACAGCGTGAACAGTATTTACTTTCTAATTACATCAATTGAATAATTCAACGCGAACTTACGTTCAATTTTGTAAATATAAAATATGTATATCATTTTCTTTCAGAATCATTTCGATAGTTTGTATCATTGATTTTCGCTTTTTCGCTAACGAGCATTAGACTTGGACGTTTATTTATTTATTTTTTTGCTTTAAATTAGGTTAATTGCACGCGCTAAAATCGAACCGATTAAGTCGATCTCAACGGCCCTGACTCACATACAAAATAAACTTTTACCTGTTCAGCAAAACTGTGAAATGCACCTACGACGCGAAATTTACGAAACGAAAACGTTACACTTGCGCGCGTTTTTCTGCCAGTTCATCTTTTTTCCCAATTCAGATTAAGTTTGATTTACACTTTCGCTTTCATCGTCCCGGGAATTACTTTGTTGCTCTAAATTTTCTCACAGATTCTTTTGTTCGTTTCACATTGATCGACGCGTAATTTTATCTTTTAGAATCGCACCTACACCGTTTGAAAATTTGAACTTTTGAACGCTCGCAAGAAGTGATGACTGTAGTGGGGCGAATTATTGCAATGCACTCATATACGTCCCCCTCCATTGGAGTAATTCGCGATAGGGAGGAAATTTGTCTTTATTATCATAGAATAGAGACGTGTTTGTAATTTATTATAAAATAAGATAATTTTATTGAATTATCGTCGTCTTAATAAATTTGTTAACGTTGATTGTCCATAATTAATTAATGACGGTTGAATTCAATTTTTATTAATTCTTAACGGTAGCAGCCTGATGAAATATACAAAAATTAGGAAATATGTCCATACTTTATTTCAACTTTATAATAATGTCCTTAATTGGTCACTTTATTGGACGTACTTAATGATTTTTTTTTTTTATAAAAATAAGTATTGTTTTGGAATTACTAAGAATTAAATATCGGTACAGAAATTTGATCGTTTATTTTTTATAACAATCTATACAGGGTGTTCTTAAACAGTTGTCAATAATTAAAACGCAAGTTCCTCATCATATAAGGGATTGACTCTTCAAATCTCAATAGTCCAGCCAGTGTTGCCAGAAACAAAAAATGAAATGTACCGAATATCGATCTTGAAATGTACTAGATCTGTTCAAAATGTACTAAATTATACACAGCTCTTTCAATTAGTAAGAAAGCATTAGCTTATGTGTTGTAATACGTAATTGCAGTGAAATACCAACTTTTTCTTTTTAACGTGTATTGCTAGTCATATACTCTGTTGTTTTTCATGAAATTATTGAGCAGCATCGCCAACATAACTATTTTACCCTTAGATCAGGTATACTTATAAACCGCTTTTAGGAATAGGAATTAATTAAAATTGAATGAGGGGAAATAATGCATGTATAAACATAAATACATTACATTTCTTCAGAAATAAATTACAAACGTATATTAACATAAAATATAAATACTCTCATCACAAACTGAAACGTAAACAATTCTTTTAAATAAATATAATATAAAAATAAATATAAATATTCTCATCACAAACTGAAACGTAAACAATACTTTTAAGTAATTAAAGAAAAAAATATCAAACGGACTTAATTGTTGTCAACTAATTGTACATCAAAATCATTAAGGACAACATTATCAACCCCATTTTTGTTACCTTCATATTTTAAAACTTTCATTCTGTCCAAGATGTTTTTATTAGGAACAAAATTGAAACAAGCATCAGTCTTATTTTTGACATAATACTTCGTGTGAAGTAAACTTTCACATGTTTTGACTAGCAACCGATTACGTGTTTTAGTTTTTATTAAGGATAGTTGCGAAAATATTCTTTCTGCAGATGCAGATGAATGAGGTAATGCTAGAATATGAGAAATTAATTTAATAATATTGGGAAACATATTTTCGTCGGCGTTATTTTTCATATTACACACTTTTGACCAAAACTTTTCCAAATCATTTTCATTTTTAATTTCAACATCGTCAATGTAAGGCAGAAACCTCCATTCTGTATTTATAGATTCGATATCAACAATATCTTTAACAGCTTTAAAAAGATTTAAAGTTGGCATTACGGACAGAATGTTTCCAGATCTGGCAATATTTGGATTAAATACGTCCAGACTTTTTAATATCTTATCATTAAATGAAAATCGCTTTTTTATTTGAACACATAACTCTATATAAAATTCTAAACATTTATGCTGTAAACTTTTAACATCATTTTCTGTGATAATACTGTCGGGATTATTTTCATTCTCCAATAAAAAATTTTCAACGCCAGCTCCTAAATAAAGAGAATTCAATTCTAAATAATTTGATTTATCAAACACATCAATATTTTCTACGGAGGTATTGTCAATATAAGTCTTTTTTAGAAAGCACATCAAAATTGATTTGTAAGACGCTACAATACTTTGTAATAAGCTGGTAATTTTTGGTTTCTCACTTTGAAATTGTATGTTAAGGGTGTTAATTATATTTAAAATGTAATTTAAAAATAAAAAATATAGCTTATATATGGGGCTTCTAAGAGCATTCAGAATGCTATGAGCTGTTGGTAAGTTGTCTTCTAATGCAGCTCTTTGAAAAAAAAGTGTTAAGGGTTGCCAGTTTTTTAAAATGTTTTGTACTACTAATTGTAAGGACAACCATCTTGTTTGACTAGGACGCAGGAGCTTATTAGGTTTAATTTCAAGGAAAACTTGACATTCATGAAGTTCTATAAGTCTTTTGGAACTATTACTGAAGTAGTTGAAAATGTCCCTCGTAAATTGTTCAATAGTTTTTGGTAATTTTAGACATGCTGCTGAGGCACATAAATGGAAAGAATGGCATGTACATCCTAGTACAAATAAACCAGGTACAACCATTTTCAGTCTTGCTTGAACACCACTTATTTGTCCCATCATTACAGTTGCATTATCCGCAGCTAAACCTACCATATTTTTCACGGGAATATTGTTTAAATGTAATGAATCTAGAATTTTATCTGCAACCATGAACAACAGTTAAATAAAATAAATAAAAATGAAATTCAATTACCTGTAATTGTTTCTGCAGTTGACGACTCAAGTTCAATTAAAGAATAAAAGTGGTCTTTCACATGATACAAATCAAAATACCTCACAATAACAACTAAACATTTTGCAGTGCTAATATCAGTTGTTTCATCAATAATGAGTGAAAATGAATGTGTTCTCATAACGTTACATAATTCATTAAAGTTTTCATTTGCAAATATTTCATTTATTATCGCAGTTGTTTTGGTTCTACAACATTTAACGTTCTTAATAATCTTTGAATCAGGACATACTGATTTTATTAGAAGAGGCAAATGGTCCATAATTGATACTGGTAAATTATGTTCTGCTACAAATGCAAGCATTTTTAATACACATTCTTGTTCTTTTTTATTTTGTAACACAAATAAAGTGTCATTCAATTTTGGGGTCACCATCTGTGATTGCTCTTTTTTTTTATGACTATCGATTAATGAGTGCCTCCTTAAATGTGACAAACCACCATGGATGCTTTTATTGCAGAGTTTGCAAAAAGCTTCTCCTTGCTTGGAAAGAGGCTTTATATTCTGCACCCATTTAAACTGTTTTGTCCACTCTTCTCTAAAATTCTGTTTATAAATACGTTTGGTAATTTTTCTTGGAGGAGTTAGGTCAGCGTCAGTGTCGGAGGATATATATTCATCGGTATTCCGAAGAGAAGTTTCTACTTCATTGTTTGAACTTGTGACAAGTTTACTTGTGGTCACAAACCTAAGAATAATTTAACTAAGTTTATGAATAAAAATCGTAACGAATATTACCTATTCATTATTTGCCGCTGTATTGCACTAACTGTTAACTATTAAACCGAATAAACGTAAACGTCAAATTGTCAACGGTCAACGGTCGATGTCAACCGTTAGCATTGTTGCCAATACAATTTAAGGTGACACGCTCACCAACATAAATGAATATACCTGTGGTTGTCTGTTGTGTGGCATTACCGGAACCTAATTCATATATAAATTTAAAAAAGGACTAAATAGAGCATTTTGTATCAGATTTTTCCAAGAATGTATTAAATTTACCTCGAATGTATTAACGTACGAGGTTGCGTCAGAATGTACTAATCTAGTACAATTGTACTAACAATGGCAACGCTGAGTCCAGCTCAAAGATGAAAAACTAACCTACTACAAGACGGCGGAGTCCTTTTGTTTAGAAACTTCTGCTTCGTTATGAGTTATTTGGGCAATTCACATCGAATAAAATGTCATAAACCGCACGCATGGAACTTTTATTTACGTTCAGAAGAACAGAGTCAAAGTCTCATTGTCACCGTACACGTGAAATTGTCGAATATGAATTCGACCTATCAATCGGCGTGTAATTTAATTACTTATTTATTTACCGTTTTTTTTTTTCAACGTATGAGAGGTAAGAACTTTGTTTACACGTTTTTTTGAACAGGTGCTCATTACATTATTCAACTTATTGTAATAAATAATCGTGTTTTAGCTACTGTACTTTGATGAACTAATAACATTGATGCATAAACGAGGCAGTTAGCAGTTAGTATTTTAAATAAATTATCAAACAACAACAATTCTATCTCATTTATTGGAAAATGATATTTATGTTTCAGTGACCACGAGTAACCTTCGTTTCATTTTTTTTATATCTGCGAATGACTCAGTATTATGAAATGTAAAACGTTACGACGAAATTAAAACTCAATAATTTCTAAAAACGTACACAACTAAACAAATTAAATTGCCTGTACCCAAAATAATTAACAGGCTTAAAGCTGCTTTTCCTTATGAAAAACTTCGGCAGTTAAACGTTCGCAATCGAATACAAAACATATTTTCTATGAGGGTAATATTGACTTTGAATTTCGGGGACAACTTAAAGTAATAAAGACATAAAATCTCTCGTCGAAGTCCAGTTTATTCGAAATTTTAATTCAACATTTATTCTGGCATGAATTATTATTAAAATTTATTTCGTTTCTAGAAACAGTAAAAATTTTTTGTTTATTTTGATCTAAACTACAGTGAAATTATCTGCACCTGTGACCGTCATTATTTTATGGAATTTTTTCATTCTCAAAATTATAAATTGGATCGCTTAAAAGCCCCGCACCGACAAACTTTCGCCGGACGCAAGATGTGATGCGTTCGGTTGAAGTCGTAGGCAAAATTTAACCAAACCCGCACAAAGCGGTTATACGAACGCATGACATCTTGAGCCCTGAACGTCATTGTCAGTGTCCAACTTAAGTTTATGGCTTTGCCCTAAAAGCTATTTTGTAATCTAATAAAGTACGAATCAATACAAAACAATTGCAATACCTACATAATACAAAGTGGTCAAAAATAACTGTTTGAGTTGGTTTGGGTTGGCAATACAATTTATTCGGCTATTTGCAACCGGAAATATATTTTGTTGATTTATTTGACGTAACCTAAACAACGACAAGATTGTAGGTTATGTGAATAAAAGTTGGCGTTTTAATTTGAATTTGAAATGTCAAATAACACTTGTAAAGTGATGGCTGTCAGTGTCAAGCCGTCAACAACCGGAAGTTGCTCCAGTTGTACCATTCAAAAATAAAATTTAGCATTGCCAACTCGAACAGTGATTCTTGACCACTTTTAAAAATTTACAATAGTATATTATTTTACAAGTTTCACAAGAAGGCTTATTGTAACACGAGTGTTAGGGGTTAGGGTACGACGAGCGAAGCGAAGCAAGCTCGGAGTGCCCTAACAGAACGAGTGGTACTTACAATGCCTCTTGTGAAACTTGTAAAATAATACAGGCTGTATCAGAAATACGTGTGTTAATTTTAATACGGAGTTCAGTTAGTTAAATTAAATATTTCTTCTATTTGACTTTTTTATTTAAAGCTTCCTAAATTGATTTAAAATTTGGAATATATTACAAAAATAAATATATTATTAAAATCTATACCCGCCTATGGTTAACCGAAAAATTTCTGTTGTGATAGAAACGAAACATTGCCAAAAAAGTCACATTGGTATAAAAAGCCAATTCAGTTCAGTTCAATCACCAAACGACTCGTTTGCTCAAAAATAGGGGTAAAAAAATTATGAAAAAAATTGACGATTATTTCAAAATTCCATAAATAAAATTGTTCTACTTGGCAAGTTCTTCTATGGCTTAAAATTAACACACGTATTTCTGATACACCCAGTATACTGTATTTTAGTATTGTAATGATTCGCCGACAGCAGCCGGCGTCAGTCTGTCTCTCGCGTCATCGCCGACGCGCCTTAGACCAGAAACTTCGGGTATCTCAAGATCACACTAGCGGTGGAATCAACGCTAGACATTCCATCGCGTACTGGAATGTTCGCGAAAAACAACCCCGGCTTATAAAAGCACGCGGCCGGTGAATGGAAGACAATTCAGCGTTAGACAGTTCGGAATTAAAGTCGCGTTAGATTTTTCGCTCGGCTGTTAAAATAAATTAGATTTAAGCTTGTAAATAAATGTTAGTGTTAATTAGTTTGCTTTTAAATAAATTAGTTTATTAACTATTTCGTGTTTTGTTTTAAAATAAAAATTAATAGAACCCTTAAAATCGTTACAGTATTTTTTCTACTTTGCGTCACTTATTGAACGAAAATATGAAAAATATTGTTAAAAATCAGATCTCCTTAGCATATGAGGAATTTTAGTTGTAATGCGTGGCAACACTGACAACCCTTCGTTTTAAATATGTATTATTATTATTATTATTTAAACAAGAATCACATTGACAAGTTATTAATTTTTCTTATCCAGCTTCATTGTAAGTATTCTGTTAAATTACAAATAAATAATGAATTATTTTGTAAAATCTATTAAATATTTTCAAAAAAATTTCCCCAACAACAGTTTCACAATGAGGTCATTGTGAAACTGTTTTTGGTGTTACAATGATCTCATTGTGAACGCAAAGTAGAAAAAAGTTATTTTGATATTACTTTTACATATCATTTAATGAAGTGATTATAAAAGTTGCTGTTTTTCAAAGATACGATTAATCCTGGCTCTGTGATTATTGGGTTTTCGAGGACGCCCTTTCAGGTCTGATGCCGCCGTTGGTTTCGTCGCCGGGATCATGCCGTACGGGATACACGTGGACCGTATTCAGGGGGGCCCGAAAAAAAGTTCCCGCACGGTCGTTCCGATTTCGCGTAAAGGCGTTGTTGTTACCGCCGGGGCTGTCCCGATGAGCATCATGCAAGATTGGCGCTAGGGGCCCTTAAAATTTCTCGGGCGCATTCTTGTCGAAATCGCGATTCAGTACGTCGATGATTAGGTTTTCAGAGACGCTCTTTCAGATGCCGACGTCGATTTCGTCGCCGGGAGGTGTAACGTGTGGGATACACATCAACCGTATCGCGGGGGGCTCGGAGAAAAGTTATCGAACGGTCGCCACAGTGTGCTATTTCGCTAATCTAGAGGGATTTAATTCTTACGCAATTCTTTTCTATTCTTACACTAACTAATTCATTTATACAGCATTCAATATTATTCAGTGATGTATTTAAGCATTATTTTAGTTAAAAGAAGGTCTATTTTATGATAATTATCTATACAATGTAAACTTAGTAATTGTAAAAGTTCCATTCCGTCTTTCCTAAATAACTCATTTGGGCTCTTATTGCTCACAAATAATTTTGTACAAGTGGAATATAAATTGTATTTATATATTTTTATTTATTTATAATAAAATTTACGAAAACACAGAATTTACAAATAATACAGCAAAAACAAAATGTTATTAATGTGAGAACTAACAAAATATACAATTAATGTGAGAAAAAACAAAATTTTACAATTATGTTACATTTAATTACTCTCCCCATTCATCGGAACTACTGTTATCACTTAAAAAGACTATGAGTAGCCATTCGGAAAACAACACACAAAATCTAAAATCGCAAACAGACGCACTTTATTTTTATATTTCCTGATAGATAAACCCTTAATTTAGTTAAATATGAAATCTGGAGCCCATATTCGCCCATAAAAAGTTTTACTCTAAAACATCTCCGTAAAGAATGAAATATTTTGCATTTTTGTTTTAAGAGGAATCCTACAAAGTTACCCCTCAGAAGTTCGCATTTTACTATCCCTACTTTGCTACGTTAAGGGGAAATATTTGTGATATTATGATTGGTTGGTTGGCAGTCGCCTTCCGACTATGCGGCTACTGAAAACCACCAACATTAGTTGCTTAGAGCTATCTCTGTTCAACACATATTGAGAAAGAACGATAATAACTCTCGCGTGTCGGTGGTTCGGTTCCGTCATCATGAGCAACTTACTAGGCTGCGTTCGGTCAGAATGTTGGTACATTCAATGGGTTCAGAAATACACATACCTGTACATAATTATATTCAAATACTTACACATTTTTTACGGTAAATTGTAATAAGACGCGATTATCGTTCAAAGTAGATTTTATTTTTAATTGCACATATGCGTCGTATAGTAGAAAAGGAACAAGTAGTTACCTATATTTGTAAAAGTATTGAAGAGGATTAGAGCTGCAACACCAAAATTTTACGTATAATCCTATTTCATGCACATGCGCAATTTTAATATTACCCACAGCTCAACACTGTAATGAAATTCATTATTTTATTTTTTTAAATTGTAAACATGTGTAAATTAAACTCCATTAACAAGAAGGTCACATATAGGAAAAGAAAAATTGGCGGTAAATATGTTTCTTTGTAAATATGTATCTATATTTTTTCGAAAATTGTTAAGAAATGTTGATAATTAAGTACATGACAAACATCATGACGCGAAGTGACCGTTTATGCATGGTGGATTTTTTGTTTGTAGAACGTAAGTCTTTTTGCGCTGGCGTCACATTGTGCGTCACATCTTTTGGTGTCATCGAAACGCCAGTGTCGTTTATAACGTACTCTAAGGTAAATGAAATAAATTTTTCAAAAATTTACGAAGATATAAACATAGATATTGAAGGTCTGAATATTTCAAAATAAATGGTTGAGTATAGAGTAGTCGAAAAAATATTATATGCACCACGGCGGCAAAGTGTCTTTATCGACCTCGTTTGCTTGCTCACCGCGGCTTCGCCTTAGCTCGCAATTTGCAAACTCGTTCGATAAAGTGCCACTTTGCCACCTTGGTACATAAATAACTATTAAATCCAGAATGTAAAAGTATTTCGCATCTTGCAATTCTTTATTGAAGAAAAGGCCACAGTTTAAGAAAATATCATAAAAGTTCATTTCTTTTGAAACCGGTATGAAGATAGCAATAACTTTCAGTAATAAAAAAAAGTTCTAAAATGATACCAAAACAGTTTCAGCATTTATATATTAGTATAAAAATCTACTAATTAAGTATATAATATTCAATAACTTAAAATGAATATTTTTAGAAATTGATTCGAAATTGACCTATCAAGTAATGTTGCGCGAGGCGTACTCAACTTTTTCAAAAATGATTTAAAAATAAGACAACACTGTCATTTTTGAGAAAAACCAAGCGCGTGTCATGCGGAACTAAAGTTTAAGATTTAATTGTGGCCGAACAAAAAATATGTCCCTTTTTGTTTTTACACTATCGAAAGCCCGTTATTAATAGATTATATTCGTCTAAAAATATTTGATTTAAAAATAAAACAACGCTGTCATTTTTGAAGATGTTGAGTACGCCTAGCGCAAAATTACTTGATAGGTCAATTTCGAATCAATTTCTAAAAATATTCATTTTAAGTTATTGAATATTACTTAATTAGTAGATTTTTATATTAAAATACTGAAACTGTTTTGGTATAGTTTTAGCATTTTTTGTTATTGCTGAAAGTTATTGCTAACTTCATACTGGTTCTTTTGAACTCTATTTAAATGTAAATTTTTACTATTTTGCTTCTAATACACATAAGTTGAGTCAAACACAAATTTACAAAAAAAAAGTAAGTGTCCCACTTCAAATTTTAAGGAGTGCATTTAAATTAATAACGAGAAAAAGGAGTTGATGCAAAAGTTAGTTACACAAAATAATGTTTTCGAAGTGAAATGCGTCTCAAAATTTTTTTTTAGGTTTAATCAACGAAGAATGCCAGGACGGGAAAGTTCACACAAAAAAGTTGTACGTCAGAATAGGCAAAACGATAATTCTATAAAAATGTAATTTTCCTAGTGATGTAATTTAGCCGGCTAAAAATACCTTTTTCTCCAACCGTGGGAAAAGCCGTACCTTTGAATACTATTTAAAGATAGTGAAGTTGATCTTTTCTTGACTAACAAGAAATGTACTTGTTGCTACACCTCAGTGTATGTATAAATAAATATTAAAATACCAAAAACGTAGTTGGAAAAGCAATGCACAAACTTAAATATGTTTAAATTACCCGCCTTAATCCTATCTGAGATGATGCGCTAAAAAATCGGAACGCAAAATATATTCTCAGGCCGTGAAAAAAGATCACGTGATTGTCTATTTTGTTACCGCCCCCAGCTCTTAAGGTGGGGAGAATATATTCACGCCTTACAGAAATAATTCACTAAAAACATACAAATATTACATTCATAACTTAATTATGGTTACATATTTTTAAAAGCTGTTTTCACTGATTTGTTAACAAAACTTGAATCTACAAAGTGACCAACGCGTTTTTCAAAATTCGATCTGGAAGTATTTTTACTATCGCTGTAAAATTCAACTACAATTTTTCAATGTTAATTATTTTTTTCTTAATTACCAGATGATGACAGAGAAACTTCCTATAGTCACTTTGTAGTGCTAGTTGTCAGGCATATAGGAAAAAAAATGAATTAATTATGTTCAGAAATAAAGTCTCTATGAATTCGCCTGTTTTAATGGTTTTCGTATATGGAGTTATATCGTAAGATTGCTCTTAACTGACTGCAACAAATTTTAAATAATAGTATATTATACACCTAGCTAGAGAAGTCTAGTGTTATAACCCGAGGGGATGATTACATCCCGAGGCCCTTAGGGCCGAGGGATGTAAAGGACCGAGGGTTATAAGACTTCTCTACCGTGGTGTATATACTATTTTTTCCACTACTAGTGCAAATGATAATTTTAATTTGAACAAATATTTATTACAAATTACGAAAGGTTAACAGTTTTCTGTATTACCGATATGACAGTTGAATCAAATTTTTTAATTTGTCACAAACATTACGTCGATCTTTTTGAAATCGTCAATTAAATAAAGTAAGTACGGTAAGCGATGTACGGCGATTTAAATTGTACGTCGCTTGAAATGCGGGAAATTGCCGGACAAGTGGCAAACAATCTATTGCCTGAAAAATCAAAAGATTTGTACCTGAAAGCGTACGTAACAATTGATGTTCATTATTTACCGGTAAATAAAAAAATTATTTACCTCAGGTCGAGAAATTGTTTTTCACAGCAACCTAACACATGTCAAAATGACAGGCTATAGTACTAGTAGTGGAAAAAATCTTTTGCATAACTCATAAAAGAGTTGCAGAGTCACTAAAATAAACAAATTCACGAAAACAATTCAAAAACACACCTTCGTAATGGACAAATTACCACACAAAACTGAAGCGCGTTTAAGAGCTGGTAACCGTATACCTGGAACTTGGTATTAGAACATCATATTTGTTTGTCTAAATGAAGTTTAAACTTAAATGGAGGAGGTATTTTGAGTCATACAGATGTTAGCTTTAAATAAATAGTATTTAAGAATTTCTTTGAAACTTTTCATTTTCGGGATTAAATCCTTCTAGATCCACACTGTGGGTCGGTCCGAATTCGCGTGAAGGGTCGTTGTTAGCGTCGGCGGTGTTTTGTCACCACGGCGGACCAGCCGAGGGATTCTCATTCAGTCGACTCGCAACATATGTTTCGAGTACGCCATTTTTCCGAGATTTTGGGATTCTCATTCCCTTCAAAAGCGAAAGCGAGTCGCAAACGTCAATTTCACCCGGTATCTATGTAGGTTCCGAGTTGCCGTCGAAATACATATATTATGTCTCTCTTTAACATCATTCTCTTTCTCTCACTCAAGGCAAGAAATACCCGAAATGCCGCACATTTAATTCAAAACTACATTGTAAATTTTATTAACAGCAACATCTGCGGACAAAAAGTAGCGAAAAGATAAGGTTTAACTAGCCGTTCCAATGAAATTTTATCAGTTTCTATTCAATAGTTATCTGTGAGTGCTGCTGAAAATTATTTTTTAAACTCAAAGTCATATAAGTAATTAATAACTATGAAGTATGTATAACGAAAATAAATTACCCCAATATTTCAAAAAGTGAAAGTTTGAAATACTGTTTGGTTTTTCTTCATTAAATATATTAATGTTAATAAAAATTAATTAAAATTTTTTTTTTAATTTATGCCTTTTACGAAAACTAAATCTATTTATTCTTATTATTATTTAAATTATTTTATTCCTGGTATAAAATTAAGCATTTATTCATTTATTGTAAAATACTTAGAAATAATAAATAACTAATAAATGAATGATATTATTTAAAATGTATTAATGTACCTAATTATTGCAATTTGCAAATCGACATTTAAAATCAAGGAAGTTCATTGGGAAATATTTCATGATTTCTTCATTTCTCATCCTGATTTTGCCTGCTCTGACAAAAATTGATCAATAGCAGCTGTCACTTCATGAATACATTTACAACAATTATGTGGCATTAATTTGGTAAATATAAAATTAGAAAACAATTTGTGTACCGAAGTCTGACAGACCTAAATTAAAATCTTGTCCAACACTCCCTTGGTAGCTGCCTGTAGCATAAAATTTAAGTGCAGTATTATACGTACTTTTATTTCTGTAGTAAGCCCTGTTACATTATGAAAAGCCTTCATATTTTTATTTAATCGGAGTAGCTCAATGAAACGAAGTTCGGGTAAATCGTACGGATTACTGGAGATTCGCAATATTCTTCGCTGTAGCCGTAATTGCTGTTCAGCATTACACTGCGCTTTGATGAAATAATTCACAATCGGTAACATTCTAGTGTACTTATATTTTTTTAATTCAGTTTCAGTTCAAATTGAGTTTTCAAGTATCTACGCAGTTCAATAACCTTGCAAATAACACTCTTCTGACATTACTTTATGCAATGTTCTCGCGACGCGATTGGTCGACGGTTTGCGCGGCAGCAATGACGTCCGCGAACTTCCACCTGGATGGAAAGTGCCGCAGACGGAGCATTGCGTTAAGTATGCCGGTCAGAACCGCTATCGCTCGCATCGGAGCTCTGTTGCCTATGCCGTCGGGACCTGGGGCCTTCCTCTTCTTGCACCTCTTCGCTGCCTTCTTCACCTCCGAGGGCGATACCGGGGCGATGTGCTCGACATCACGCTGCCCGAGCAGACTCTACGGTGAATGCTGCCGATGTGGTCAACATCTGCATTCACGTAGACAGGGCTGCACTGACGCTCAAGATTGTCGGCAAAAGCCTCGGCCTTTTCCTCATCGGTGTAGACGACACCCCCTGCTCCGTGTATGGGGGAGCATGGGCGGTTCTCCTTGTTTGCCGAGTCATTCTCCAGAGAGAATTAACATTGGAGTTCAGCCCGTCGATTTTGGCGTCCCAGGTTTCACTTCGGTGCTCGGCAAGGGCTCGCCGAACCTCGTCGGTTAGCCTGTTTGCCTCTTGCTTGTGCTGTGGGTCCAGTGTCCGCTGCCACCGTCTCCTAGAGCAGTTTTGCTCTCTGATGAGTGCGCGAACGTCTTCGGGCAGTCGCATCCGAAAAGGACGGACCGGCACCGGATTCGCTGCACGAGCAAGCGAAACCGTGATCTTATCGGTCAGGACGTCCACGGCGTGCTTTAGTTCTTCACGCGATTCGATGGGGGTCACTGGTCCTAGAGTTTCCTGGAGGTGGTCGGTGAACGCGCCCCAGGAGATCCTCATCCTTGTGCCCTCCTCGTCCTCTTCAGGATTCCTGTCCAGCTGCAGCAGAATCGGGGCGTGGTCGGAGTCTAGCTCGTTCAACACAGTGAGCTGGTGAACCATCGCCACGTCCTTTAGGACGACGATGTCGAGAACATATACCGGCCGGCTGTACCGAAATGAGTCGGATCAACGGTGGCGTCGATCGTTATCAGTCGGTCTTCGCCGTAAGCTTTCAAAATCCTCCCATTCCGGTTGGTAACGCGACTGTTCCAATCGGGATGTTTAGAATTCAAATCGCCGTCGATTACTGCGGCACCATCAGTGTCTAACACCGCGTCCAAGTCACCCGGAACCAATTCTCGATTCGGCGCGTTGTAAGCGGAGATCAATCAAACCAAACCGTACGTCGTATGAATCGCCACAATGGTCGCCTCCAGGTGCTGGAGGGGCGGCGTATCAACAACGTGGTGGTCGATGTCTCGTTTCACAAAAACAGCAGTTCCCCCGCCTCTCGCGTTCGGCCTGTCATTTCTGTACAGCTGATAATTCGGAAGCTTCGGAACGTCGCCCGCTCTGAGATGTGTTTCGTTAATGAGAATTACGTCCAGGTTTTGACGCTGAGCGAATTCCATCAACTCCAATCTCTTGGGTTTCAGTCCGTTGGCATTCCAAAAGACCGTCTGCAAAGAACGTGGTCGCCTTGGCCGTCTATCCATGGCGAAACAGCGATGAGATCTCGGAAGCGCAGCCTAATAAGGCCGTAATCATCTCGGTGCTCTTCTTCGCCTGGCTCAGCCTGGCAATCACAGTGGCCGCTACACTGAGTAGCTTGGAGAAATCAACTCGCGAAAATAAATCCGCGAGTTGCTGCCATACGCTTGCCATTTCGGTTTCGGTTCGCGTAGGTGTAACGGACTTGGTTGCTCCTGTTACCGCTCGTGCTTCGGGGTAACAATGAGACGCACAGTTGGTGGTTAACATAGGTTTATTATACAGAGATGACAATCATGCGGAGAAAATTCAGACTTAAACTAACTTACGGTTGATCGAACGTCCTGTCGTGTCCTTGGGGCAAACACTACACTACACTATACTAACGTGCGTCCTTGTGCACTGGGAAAGGGGGCTCAGCACTGGGGCAGCGTCAACGGCAACGTCCGTAGGGCAGCAACGGCGTGGGGCGGCGTCGATCCGAAGCCGGGCGAGCTTGGTTCGGTCCTCGACGGGCAGCGAGCGGTCCGTAAGGCGGCGACGGCGTAGAGCGGCGTCGGTCCTAGTCCGGATGTGGGACTGCACGGCGAGCGACGTTGGGCAGCGTCGGTCGGAAGCCGGGTGTGACGGTCTCGGTCCTCGACGGCAGCAGTCCGTAAGCGTTGAGCAGCGTCGGTCCTTGTCCAGACGTGGAACTGCACGGCAGGCGGCGAGCGGCGGCGGCACAACTCTGGCGTTCCTTGGCAGCAGCAGCGAAGTTCTCGGAGAAGTCGTAGTCTTTCTGGTCGGAAAGCGAAAATGAATCCTGACTGCTCGGGTGCGTGCTTTTATGCTCCAAAGTGTCCGGGATTAATCCGCGTGGCGCGTCGTGATTGGCCGGCGCTGGCGGTGGCTCGTGGCGCGCTGTGATTGGTTGGCTTGGGCGAAGTGGTAGGACGGCCCGGTATCACTCCAGCAACCTCTGGTTGGCTCTTGCGAGCGCTGCTCACTCCGCCCACCGCGGCACTGTAGCTTACGCTCGGTCACCTCTGTCCCTCCAAAGAGTGGGCAACGTGCGTCGCTGTAGCGGGTTCCCTCGAAGTTTTCTTAGCGAGCAGCTCCGGGAACTTGCCGCCCTTGAATTCCGGGACGGGTTTCTCTTTCGACGCTGGGGGGTTTCACCTGACGGACTGGCTCCTTCGGGTACTTCTCGCAGCCCCTGTAGGAATCCGGGTGCGGACCGTCGCAATTGCAGCAAACAGCCGGTATGTCTCTCGGCTTTTTGTACACGTTAGTGTGATGTGGCTCTGCACGCTTCACGCAGCGAGTGCTGGCGCGGCACATTCTCTAAGAATGTCAAAACTGTTGGCAGCGATGGCACTGACCAACACCAGACGGACGTCTCTTCGACTCGATTGTGACATCGAGCCGAGCGACCTTCAGAAGAAGGTCGCATCTTCGACGTTCTCGTCGAAGATGCGTTTACCGTCATCGCTCCTAGACAGCTGGACCATGACAAGCGGCATGGCATGCTTCTCTGGTCCCTTATTCAGCCGGGAAACCGACTGAACGGGGTAGCCCCGCTGTTATGGTCCGCTTTGACCTCCTCCTCGCTGACGGACGTGGGCAGGTTACGAACCACAACCCTGAGCGGCTTATCAGAGGTCAGTGCGTACGTGTGGTACTGCACCTTCCTCTCGTCGAAACATCTGGTCATCTCCCGATAGTCATCGACCGACGCTGGCTGCACACGGATTCCGGTGCCCATATTTCCCGCTTTCGAAAAAGCGATTTTCCGGGCATCAAGATCTCTACAGGTCTCGCTCCACTTCTCTTTTTCTCGGAGGAAAGCGGGGGGGACCCGTATTCGCGACGCTTTTGCCCGGACATCTACCTGGGCGACTTCCATCTCGTCTCCAGACAAGTTCTCATAGCTGTTCTTCGTCGCCAGTGTCTCGGAAGAGGCTGTCTTCCGCAACTTGCGGGCGGTCTTTCTCGGCTTCGGCTTCTGAAAGTCTTCATCGCCAGGTGATTCTTCGCTGCTGGATACCGCTGTACTTCTGCGGTCCTCCTCGCTCGTGACTTCAACGTGGGCACGGGGGCGTTTGCCGGCGCTCAGGGACTGGCCCTCAGCCATGGCTGGAAAAGAAATTCCGGCAGACACCTCACTCAGTGTCGTACCGAAATTGTGCCAATTAGCCGCAAAAACCTGGTCGATAATGCCTTGTAAAAGGCAGGAATTGCTCATCAACACTTGTCACAGCACTGGTCAGAGGTCACTGGCCACAGCACCGCACGTGCACTCACTACAGCACAGCAAACAGGACTCCAGGAGTAGAGGAGTAGCTGCTGCTACTCGCCCCTACGGTGTCTTGTTTGTTCTTTGGAGTTTTGTCCTCGACCACTTACTCGTCTGTCTGATCAGCCTTGCTGGCTTGTATTTTTCTTCGGTTTTTTATTTTAATATTTTAGTATTTGCGGGAGTTGTTTCGGACGTGTTCTCTGTCCCGGTTGCGGTTGGTAGTTCATGGCTTCTCTCATCAGCTGGTTCGGGTGGACTTCTGCTTGTTGTATCTCGGATTTTGCTTTTTTGTTTATAAATTGTTTTATGCTTTCTATTTGTAAGTCTTTTTGAATATTTCTATTTTTGATGTAGTATGGCGCGTTGGTAATTAAACGTAGGAATTTGATTTGGATTGCCTCTATTTGTTTCAGGTTTGTGTTGGCTGTGGTTGCCTAGGATGTGGAAGCTTATGTTACTGAAGGTCGGATTATCTATGTATAGATGAGCTTTTTGTTTTTTAGGTTTAATTTGCTATGTCTTCCTATGATTGGGTAAAGTGTTGCGGTCGCCTTTTGAATCTTTTCTTTTGTCAACGTTATATGTATGTTTTTCCAGTTAAGTCTGTTGTCTATCGTAATTCCTAAATATTTTTTTCCATGGGATCCTCGTATTTTCTATGATGAGATGTTTCTTGGGGGGTCTTTTTCCTTTGGATATTAACGTTATTTGTGTTTTCTCCGGGTTTATTTTGATCTTTTTCTGGTTTAACCAGGTCGTAATTTCGTTGACTGTATCTTGGGTGCGTTTTAGGGCTACGGCGGGGCCTCTTGAATTGGCGGCTATAGCTATATCATCTGCGTAGAGGAAGATTTTTGTTTTGTTGTTTTTGGGGATATCTGATGTGAATAGGTTGTATAATTCGGGAGATAGTGGAAAGCCTTGTGGGACTCCTGCTTTCACTTGTCTGGTTGTGGAAATTGCGTCTCCTATTTTTATGGCGAAGGATCTGTTTTTTAGGAAGGATTGTATGAGTTTGGTGGTTTTGGGATGGATGTTTATGGATTGCATTTTTAGGATAAGAGCTTCGTGCCAAACTTTATCGAACGCTTTTGCTGTGTCCATGGCTGTGAGGACTATCTTTTCGTTTTTCTCTAGTGTGGCTTGAATGTATTCTACTAGGCTTAGTATTTGTTGCTCTGTGGAGTGGTGTTTTCTGAATCCAAATTGTTCTTCGGGAATGATGTCTAGTGTTTCTATTTGATGGAGTTTGATGAGAATTAGGGCTTCGGTGATTTTGGCTAAGCTGGGGAGGAGACTGATGGGTCTATAGCTGTTTGGATCTTTCGGTGGTTTTCCTGGTTTTTTAATCATGGTGATTATGGCATGTTTCCATTGCGTGGGGTAGTGTGATAGAGATATGATTGTGTTTATTATTGTGGTGAAGGCGGCTATTTGTTTGGTGGGAAGGAGTTTGATCATTTTATTTGTGATGTTGTCGTGACCTTGAGCTTTGTTAGGATGTAGTGCTATGATATTTTCTCTGACTTCAGCCGATGAAACATAGTTGTTATTTTCTAGTGGGGCGTCTTCGGCTTCTATCGGGATTGGGTTTCTGAATTCCTCGTTCTCGTTGAGGTCTGCAGGTTGATTGGATGTAAATTGCTGTTCCATTGTGTCTGCAAAGATTTCTGCTTTTTCTTCTTCGGTTTTGACCGTTTTTCCATTTGATTGTAATGGTGGGATTGTGTTTCTTCTTTTCTTTAATGCCTTAATCATTGTCCATAATGATTTGTCTTGTGGGTTCAGTGTAGAAATCTTTTCGTTCTGTATGTTTCCATTTCTAAATTAATTTCATATTGTAGTCTGTTTTTAATTGCGGATCGAGTGTTATTCGTGGTCTTCTGAGTGTTCTGTTTCTTTGTTTAATCTTTTCTTTTAGATGTGGGAGAAGACTTGCCGGGTTTGTCATATTTCTTGGTTTGGTGGTAGTACTGTGTAGTCTAGCCTTTTGGATGTCTAAGGTGAGTTTCTTGACTGCCTCTTCTAGTTGGTCCTTATTTGTTATAGTGGGGTTGGCGTTTGTGTTCTTGGTTAGATATGTTTGGTATTTGTGCCAGTTTATGTATTCCACTTGTGTGATGTTTGCCTGTTCGTCGTTGTAATTTCCTACTGTTATTAGAATTGGAGTGTGGTCTGATGATAGCTCGTGAGTGTTGATTAGATTGATATTTTGATTTATATCTTTGTGCATTATTATGTCTAGTATATCTATGGTGGTGCCTTCTACGTAGTGTGTGGGTTCGTCTGGTCCTTCTATTGTGTATTGGTTTTCTAGCGCGAATTTATTCAGAATTCTTCCATTTTTGTTGTTTATTTTGCAGTTCCAGTTTTTATACTTCGAATTTAGATCTCCTGCCAGGAGTGCTGGAATGTTTTCGTCCAAGAGGGAGTGAAGTTCTCTTTCCAGAATGTTTTTGTTCGGGGGGTTGTAGGCTGATATTATTTTCATTTTTTTTGTGGTCTGCCATCTCGACGATTATTTGGGTTGCTTCTATGTGTGTCGTCTCTGGGGTGTCAAGCTGATAGTGTTTTATGTTTCTTTTTATGTAAATGGCAGTGCCTCCTCCGTTTCTGTCTTGTCGGTCGTTTCGATATTCTGTATAGTTAGGTATGTTAACTTTATCTCCGCTTTTGAGCCAGGTTTCGTTCACTAGCATTATCTCTATGTTGTGTTCCGTGATGAAATTTATAAATTCTGTTTTTCTGTTCTTTATACTGTTTGTGTTCCACGCCGATATATAAAGTGAGTTTGGCTTTCTGGGCTTAATATTCATTTTCGCTTTTGTTGTTGCTGCTTATCGATTTGTAAATTTCTAGGCATCGTTCCGACATTTTCTGCATCTGTGCTACTATTTCTTGCATTTTACTAAAGTTTTGGCTGTATGTTTCTGTTTTGAGGGAAGCGTCTTCGGGGTTTTTTACTGCTGATGAGTAGGAGAGACCTGGAGTGACGTGGTTTGTTTGATGTCTGTTGATTTTTTGGAATTTTGGGCATCCTTTATAACTAGCTGGATGTTCACCCTGACATTTGCACATTTTGGGGGGTCCTGCTTCGGTTTTGCACAGTCGGACGTGTGGTGTCCTTTTCCACACTTGACGCATTTCGGAGGGGCGTGACACCTGCTTTGCGCGTGTCCAAATCTTTGGCAGTTATGACACTGGCTGGTTCCAGCTTTTTCTCTTAGAGTTTCTACGGTTATGAAAATACCGATGTCTTTCAGTTGGAAAATTTTCTTTTCTTCTCTTGGAATAAGGACGAGTACTAGTGGCATTGGTCTTTTGGTTTTGGGGTGTTTCATTCTGAATACGTTTTGGGGGTTGAAGCCTTTGTTCTCGAGATCTTCTTTTATTAGGTCGGTAGATGTTTGTTCCGGAACGTCTCTGAGGACTATGTGTAGCTGTTTTTCGCTAGGTAATTGGTATGTATAGATTTGATATATTGATTTTCTGAAGTCATCGATAGTTTCAGGTTAAAACTTAATTCCATCAAAAGTTTTTCTTGCATGGGTGAAATTGTTCTTTTTAACGTGCATTTCTTTTGTTAGATTTGTCCACTTTTCTTTACTTCTGAGTACAATCGGTGGGATTTTTGGATTGTTTTCGGAAGTATTGATTATTTCAGAGGGGAATTGTTTTCTGTTTATCTCTTGTGGGGTTCTTTGGAAGTTGGTGTTTTTATTAGTTTTAATTGTTTTTGTGTTTTGTATTGTTGGGTAGTTATTGTCGTATTCTGTGTCGTCGTGTAGTTGTGATTCGTTTTCTTCATTGTCAGATTGGATGACGGCATATCGGTTGCTAAGTGTGAGTTGGGTGTTCGATCTGATTATTTTTGGTGGTTGTGGGGCGTCTCGAATGTGTTTTCTTTTTTGCCTTTGTCTTGATGCCGATGAAAATGTCGATTCCCTGTCAGAGGAGTCGTAATCCATTTGGTTTAATGAGCTTGTTACTTTTTGTTGTACTAGAAATTCTTCTAGTTTGACGGTGAGAATTTTTATTTTTTCTGTTAGTGTCGATACTTGGTTTTCGAGGAATTTAATTCTCGCGTCTTTCTCGTTCATTAGTTGTGAGATTACCTCTCTTTCGGGGTCCATTTTTTGGGGAAGTGTTCTTGTCTGGGTTGGTTTCACTTCACTTAATTAACTTGGGTCTCTTTCCCGTGGGGTTATTAATTTGCACTAGTTATACTGTTTTTACACTGTATGCACTGTTATTTGAAGCCGGGACATGATCTGGATTTTCTAATAACGGACAATTTGAGTAAGTATCACTTTATGCACAGCACGACGGAAGCTACGTCTTTCTCGACGGTGTACTCGCGTCGTATGGTACGTCGGTTCGCCCCTACGGTAGTGATGCCGATTCTTTCATCGATTAGCTGAGAATCGATTATTCCCAGAATTTTGTATCGATTTTTAATCGTATTTAAATCGCAATCGATTCTTGAAAGTCGATAATCGGAAAATTCGATTCTTTTTTTAAAGTTACCCAGTTACTTGTAAATGTATTTTTTTTTACTTCTTGAATTTAAATTAGCTGTAACAAAAAGTGGGATTTGGACGTGAAACCTCGCAAATCCCGCAACCATGCAACTTAGGTGAACCCATCCTTGTCTGATACATATGAAGCCGGTTAAAATAGTGGGACACTATTCTAATTTGATCCACCATAATAACGCACAAAACCGATAAAGATGGGTTTCCCCACTGCCTACTATTTGTCAAGATATTTTAAGGAGTTACATACAGGCTGTTACAAATTCGAGGCTCACCATTGGGATCTCGGAAACGGTAAGAGATACGAAGTTGGTTAAATTGGGGCAAAGTTGCGTATTTTGGTGCTTAATAATAATCCGTTCTGAAAAATCCTCTACGATTTGTAGTTTTTTAAATATTCCCAAAAAACAAGAAAACGTAATTTTCTTTTTTATTTTTTTCTGAAGTTATTATTGCAGGGATCTTAACAAAATTAATACATTCTACAGGCACTTTTTTAAGCTCTTTACGATGATATCATTAGATTTTACTTAAAACGTTTCGTCTCGTTCTGACCATCATCAACTTCATTTTTTCTTATGGGCGCTACATTGGGTTTTAATACCATTGGATAGATCTATTTTTTCTGATGCTTTTCCATATATCACACATCCCTATTTAATAATTTGAAACAGCTGGAAATGCAAGAAATTCTTGAAAATAACACTGCAAAGAGAAACATGGTATGCAGTGAAAATAAAAACCAGAAAAGTTCGATATACCTTCGGAGTTTTATTTCATATATCACAAAAGCTGATTTTAGTAAAATTTTTAGATCTAAAAATGAATGTCGTATCCAAGAAAATTAAAAAAATGTTTGTGGTCTTAACAACAACAATTCAGTAATAGCGAGCGAAATTTCCTTCCAACAGTATCCAGAAAGACAACTACAAAACAATAGTTGATTAGATTTGTAATTAAATTATACATTATTATTAAAAAGGCTAGAAAATATCAAAATAAATTATGCGCATGTCTTTAGAAAACTCGTATCTTAAAAGATGTTACTGCTCGAGGAAATATTATTTCCCGTAGTCTCATAATTTTAAACATTTTATAAATAACTATGAATTACCTCTTCTAATAATTCTCCATTCTCATCATCATTAAGGCGATCTCGATAAGTCCTTCGAGTTTTATGAAAATATCCATAAAGTGCAATGTTTCCATCTAACTTAATAATATTGTTCTGTGTGGATGGCATCTTTTTGGGTATTATAGGAAGTAAATTTATCTTGCTATTACTAAATTATTGTTAGCACAATACATTTTTAAATTTACAAGAATGAGAGATTTTTAAAGACATAATTTCTTGTAATACTTTCTTGCTTTAATCATAAAAATGTATAATTTAATCACGAAAGTAGTTAAATACTGCGTCATCGTCATTGTTGGAAGTAAATTTCTCTTGCTATTACTAAATTGTTGCTGTCAGCACAATACGTTTTAAAAGTCTACGTCTTTCTTGGATTCACATCCTTCATTTTTATATCTAAAAATTTTTCAAAAATCTGTTTTGTGATAAACGAAATAAAACTCCGAAGGTATATCACGCTTTTTTGGTTTTGTTTTCATTGCATACCATGTTTTTCGTTGCAGTGTTATTTTCAACAATTTCTTTCATTTCCAGCTATTTCAAATTATTAAATAGGGATGTGTGATATATGGAAAAGCATCAGAAAAATAGATCTATTCAATGGTATTAAAACCCAATGTAGCGCCCATAAGAAAAATGAAGTTGATGATGGTCAGAACGAGACGAAACGTTTTAAGTAAAATCTAATGATATCATCGTAAAGAGCTTAAAAAAGTGCCTGTAGAATGTATTAATTTTGTTAAGATCCCTGCAATAATAACTTCAGAAAAAAATAAAAAAGAAAATTACGTTTTCTTGTTTTTTGGGAATATTTAAAAAACTACAAATCGTAGAGGATTTTTCAGAACGGATTATTATTAAGCACCAAAATACGCAACTTTGCCCCAATTTAACCAACTTCGTATCTCTTACCGTTTCCGAGATCCCAATGGTGAGCCTCGAATTTGTAACAGCCTGTATACACATTAAATATCTCTTAAATTAATTATCGAATACTTAGGGCCAGTTTACAGAAAATTTAATTGCAATCAAATTTTAATGACGTTGTTAATTTGACAGTTCGCAATGTAATTCTTATGGCAACTTAATCGTGATTAATTTAATTCGAAATTAAATATTTGATTTGCTTTCTGTAAACCCGCCCTTAATCTATCTAAAAAATTAGCATCGATTATCTGGAATCGATTTATTTGAGAGGTGATTAATCGAAAGCTGGGAATCGGAGAGAGACAAAAATCGATTTTTAAGAATCCGATTCTTTCATCGATAAGTTGAGAATCGATTATTCCCAGAATTTTGTATCGATTGTTAATCGTATTTTTAAGACTTAGATTTAAATCGCAATCGATTCTTAAAAGTCGATAATCGGTGAATTCGATTCTTTTTATTAAAGTTACCCATAAACTTGTAAAATGTAATTTTTTTAACATCTTGAATCTAAGTTGACTGTAACAAAAAGTATGATTTGGACGTGAAGCCTTGCAAATCGTGCAACCATGCAACTTAGGTGAACCCATCACGAAGCCGGTTAAATAGTGGGACAGTACTCTAATTTGAACCACCATAAGAACACACAAAACCAATAAAGATGGGTTTCCTCATTGTCTACTGTCTGTCAACATATTTTAAAAGGAATTACATATACACATTAAATATCTCTTAAACTACGTAAGCTATCTAAAAAATTAGCATTGATTATCAGGAATCGATTTATTTGAGAGGCGATTAATCGAAAGCTGAGAATCGGAGAGAGGAAAAAATCGATTTTTAAGAATCGATCTTTTCTATCCAATTGCGGCATCGCTACCCTACGCAGCTGGTGTCATGTTTGGTTTGCGGAGTTTGGCCTATGGCCATTTACTCGTCTGTCTGTCCGACCGTGTGTTGGTCTGTTTATTGTTTGGTTAATTCGTCAGTTGATCTCTTGGTCTGCGATAGGGGCCTGTGCGGGGCTCGTAGTCCACTGCCGTCCGTATTAGGGTGTTGGCGTGTCTTTCTGCCTTTTCTATGTTAATCCTGGCCTTGGCTCTGGTGTATTCCTTAAGGGTGGGAACTTGAAGGTCTCGATGTATGTTTGAATTGGCTTCCGGTTGGAACCGCGTCACGTTGACTTCTTCTACTGCCGACGTTTCGTTCTCCATTGCAAACATGGAGACGGCCGCGGAAGCTTTCAAGTTAAATTTAGGTCTCGATGTATTTCGTGTTTCTTACGTACCATGGGGCGTTTGTTGTCATCCGTAGAATTTTGTTTTGTAGGGATTCTAGTTTCTGGAAGTTGGTTTTGGCTGTCGAGCCCCAGGCTGTGGAGGCGTAGGTAATCGCAGGGCGGATGATTTGGGTGTCCATGCGGCTATTGTCAAGGATTTTGCTTTTCTTGTGTTAATGTCCATAATTGGGCTGGTTTTGGAGGCTTATCGCTTTGAACATACTCATGCATTGTTCAAAAATTTTTTGGAATTGCTGGAAGATGTCCTTCATATGTTTCAGATTTGTTTGTATCTTATCTTCTTGAGAGTTAAGGTTGTTGGTTTTTGCTGCATTTGAGTAGGTTAAACTTGGTCTGGTGTAGTTGGTGGTTGTTCTGGTGTTCGGTTTCGGATATTTCAAGCATCCCTTGTAACTTGCTGGGTGTTCTCCCTGGCAATTTGCACACTTTGGTGGTTCCTGTTTCGGTTTGGCGCACTCCGTGGTATGGTGTCCCTTTCCACAATTAACGCATTTGGGAGGAGCGTGGCATCTACCTTGAGAATGGCCAAATTTTTGGCAGTTATGGCATTGGGCCGTGCCCGTTTTTTCGTTCAGGGTTTCTACTGTTATGATCAGTCCTAGTATGTCTTTCATTTGGAATATATGTTTCTCCTCTCTTGGGACCAATACTAGCATTAGCGGCATAGGAAATTTAGTTCGGGGGTGCTTCATGCGAAACACATTGTGGAGGTTAAAGCCTTTTTCTTCTAGGTCTCTTTTGACTTCGTCTATTGTGGATTTTTCTGGGACGCCTCGGAGTACTAGGTGTAGGAGTTTCTCACTAGGGAGCTGGTACGTATGGTAGGGGTACTTTTTGTTATCCAAGAGTTTTGTGATTTTTCTGAAGTCATCAATTGATGCCGGGAGGAATTTGATGCCATCCGTGATATTTTTTGCGAATGTGTAGGTTAGGTTATTTGTGCGGAGTTCTTTGGTTAGTTGAGTCCATAAATCTTTGTTTCGTAGTACTATTGGTGGGATTTTTTCCTTTGAGGGATCTGAGGTGTTGTCTTGACTTTGTTCGTTGGACTCTTGTGTGCTTGTTTGCATCATCTCTTGGGTTCTGTGTTGTTTTCTTGGGTTTTTATTTCATTCGGTCATTTTTGGGAATTCTTTTTGATATTCTTTTTGAGATTCTGCAGTTGGGGTATCTTCGTTATTTTCTTCTTCTTCTTCTGAGTTTAGAATGGCGAATCGATTCCCTAGTGTTATATGGGAATGAGTTTTCTTGAGTTTTGGAGGTTTGGGTGCTTCTCTTGTCTGTTTTCGTTTATTGGTTCTTTTGGAGGCCGTCGATTGGGCTGATCTTATTGAGTCTATATCAGATGAGTCGTCGTAGTCCATCGTGTCAAGGGTTTTTTTGATATTTTGCTGGATCATGAATGCTTCTAGTTTTTCTGTCAAATTTTGTATTTTTTCGGTGAGCACTGTAATCTGGGATTCCAGGAAGTGTATTCTTTGTTCTTTTTCGGTGAGGAGGCCCTGTAGGGCCGTTAACTCGGCGGACATTTTGGTTGGGGCACTAACACTTAGGAGTCTTTTCTCCGGTTAGTTTGTTTGCGATTACACTTTAGGTTTCTGATTGTCTGTGTTTCACTACACTTTCACTTTCACATTTTGTTGGTCACTAATGTGCACTGCGTTTAATTGTGTGTTCGATAAAACTGTTTGCGGAAAATTCGATCGAGTTGATACGTTCGATGCTCTGAATCTACTGCTTGCTGCTGCTGCTGACTACCCTACGGCGGCTGCTGCTTCCTTTTATGCCTTCGGCGGACTTCTGTGGGCCAATTACCATCTCGGATCGCGAAGAATCAAAATAAACGTTCCTTACTGGCTAAAATCGGCAGTTAGAGCAATGCACGTACCGAAACTAAATATCCATTTAATTTTCACCCGATAACAGTCTGTATCATGCATCAGGTAGGACCGGCGTCGGCGCCAGGGGGCTTTAAAATTCCGGTTTCGTCGCCGGAGGCGTGCCGGATACGATACACGTGGACTGTATTCAGGAGAAGGCCAAGAAAAATGTTACCGCGCGATCTTCCCGAATTCGCGTGAAAAGCGTCGTTATTAGCGTCAGTGGTGCCCTGGATTATGCAGGACCGGCGCTAAGGGCCTTATAATTTCTCCGGCGCATTCTTGGCGAAATCTCGGTTTGGTGCGTCGATGACTAGGTTTTCGGGGATGCTCTTTCAGATGCCGACACCTGTTTCATCGCCGGAATCGTGCCGGAAGGGATACGCGTGGTCCGTATTCAAGTGGGGCTGGAAAGGAACTTTTACCGTAACCACGTTCGCAGCTGACGAATTTTCGAATTTCGGTTTCGGCAGTCCGGAGTTGGAGCTGGGCGCATACAATCTTTGCGTAGTCGATTTTTCTATTTTTTACCGGGGTCGCTTTCCTCCGCAAAAAAAAACCTGAAAAACGACCATTTTCGATGTTTTTTTCATATTGCGGTACTCATGGAGGTTTCAGGTTTCACCGGGAGCTAAGGAGGATAAGCGAAATTGTAGCACCTTACTGACCACTTTTCGCGATTTTTTTTTGTTGGAGCGTTCCGCTGTCGTAGGGCAAAAAAGCGCGAGGAAACCGATGGCAGTTGTGATTGCGCTCGAACGCCGAGGGTAACTGGCGGGGACCCCTCTTTCGAAAAACGGCCGCTTTCAAATTTTTAAAAAATTTCCTCGATCTTATTTACCGGCCGAATCGGACCAAACTCAAAAAGTATATGTACGGTGGGTTGGACTTTTCATCCACCCAGGCTTGACCCCAGGTCCGGTCCTGGATCGGAGCGCCCCCTCCCCTTCCCAAAAAAAGGGCGATTGTTTCACTTTTTCCCGAAAACATGATCTTGGAATTCGTTTAAACTTTCTTACACGCAGATACAGTCCTTCGGATACGTAACCACCGGGTCCTTTCCGTGGATCAATCCGTTGAGCGGAGCGGAGATGTGAATTTTCGAAGGAGCCTCGTTTCCCACGCATTTTTCCCGGAATTTTTTACGGCGCCAGGACCGGCTTGGATCGCCGACATCTTCTCGCCATCGTAGGGTGAAAAAGTCTGGGGAAGGCGATACCATGCCGCCGTCTGTTTCGCGATCGGACGGCCGGTGAGATCAGCGCAGGGCCGTACTCCCGGGTATGGGTCGACCGACTTTCGAGGGCTTTCCCGGCACAAATTACCGGGCGATCGATCCGGGGATAAGTTTCCGCTTAGATCCGTCCCATAGCATCTCGCCGCCAAACCAGCGAGTGCTGCGGTGCAGTGCAATGTAACATGTTATCATAAAGTCCCGTCACCCCAGTAGGCTTTGGATGTGTAAGAAAACTGAATGAAGTTTATAATATATATGTCACATTAGAATTCGAATTCGATAATATGAAGCGACGCGACGTGTAAATCTTTGCCGTCAGCAAAATGGGCACCATTTTCAACAACTATTATGAATTTGCTTTAATATTGGAATTTTTCGTTAATATACACGTTTCTTTAGTCTGTAGCGTTTTGAAAAGTGTCGATTGATTAAATAGAAATGTCATCTGATTAATAAATTTCTTTAAGAAAAGACATATGTTCACACTTCCAAAGTCTACCGGGGTGCCGGGAGTTTATGACAACATGTTATTTCAAATGGAAAAACGAAAATGAGAGATTCTTTCGATCTGGACGCCGAGATATTAGAGCATTCAGTTGGAAGTGTTCCCCGTGCGTCTTTTGACGTCTAACACGTCCCGGGCTCAGGAGGGCCTTAAAGTTGGTCGCGTGAAAGAAAAGCCAGCCGTGTCGTATATCAAACGAAAGGTCTGAACGAGACGAACTCGACAGTCAAAACGACGCCATCTTGAAACTGAAGATGATCGAGTTATGATCGAAACCGGTGGCGTGAAAGATAAACGTACGGTGTCGCATATCAAATAAGAAGTCTCGACCAGACGAACTCGACTGTCATAACGAAAGGTAAACGCGTCATGTCACAAATTAAATGAAATGACTTGTCAGGCCAATCGCTCGGGCGCCATCTTAGAATCAAAGATGGCCGCGTTCTACCATCAAAAATGTTCGTCATGTGACCATTCAAATGAAATCGCTTTGCGAGTAGAGAACACATCAAGTTTCTAGCTGGTCGCGAGCACTCCTAAAGCTGAGGCCTCAGTGCAGGATGGTTAGAGGGTTCAGGGTGGATGCACGCAACAATCTGGCAATTTCTAGGCAATTTCTTGTAAATATATTTAGATAGAACTAACTGCACTGTCCTCTAACCATGCATCTACCTCAGGTTCCATCTAAATATATTTATAAGAAATTGGCCTGGATTGTCGCCAGGCGTGTATCCACCCTCAACCCTCTAGCCGACCATGCTGCACTGCGGCCTCAGTTAAAGGCGAGCGGCCGTTACCTATAGCACAAAGCGCTTTCTTCTTATTTTTTCTTTGCCGAGATCGTCGAAAATGATATACTTCAATTAATTCGAGGCCGTTAAAGAAAGGAAACTAAGATGTGTTTAGAAAGCCTATTCTATTTCCAAGGAAATTTTGACGTTATATTATAAACTTAAAAATAAAATAAATACATACAAAAGGTTACGGAAGCATTTTTTATTAAAAAAAGGAAAAATTCAAAATTCGTTTACCTACATATATGTTAGAGTAATACTCGGACTTTGAAGTAAAGAAAATGCTCAATTTTTGTGTCTTTAATTCAATTTGTTTATTTTTACAGGGTGAAAGGACTACGATGGTAAAGCCGTTATTATAAAATTTGAAACTTTTTTACGTATTTTTTAATCCAAAGCGTTTGTATTTATTTGCATTTCTGGACTTTAGTTTTCAGGTTTTGAAAGGAAATGAGTTGACATTTGTTTGGTATAATTTTTACCTGTTCTGAAAGCAGGTTTTTCTGTTTAAATTTTTTGATAATGAAAGATGTTTAATGAAAGATGGGTCTTTTTCGTTCTTTTGAGTGTTTTTTTATTGGTAGCGTAATTTACAATTGACTTTAGTTTATTAATTTTTATATGAAAAAATTATTTTTGATTTTAATTCAGGTGATTCTCGTCTTTTTTAATCCACTATTCGAATTTAATTTCTGCCAGCCGTTTAACTCTTTAAACTCGCTTAATGTTACTTTCGTTACATTTTTTTAAATTTCCCTTATTGAATTAAATAATCAAACTAATTTCTGTATCTACTATAATTTTATTAACTTTATTTTCTTTAAGAAATTACATGCCCAAGTAAAAATAACCTCTAGTTGTGTCTTTCTCCTTTATTCTCATTTATGGTTTCTAAAGTATTAGTACAGGAAGTGCTTTAACAGAACGTGTTTTATGTGATTCACTCTTTAAAATAATAACGTCCGCAAATTTACGCAGAAAACACATTCGAACAGTTTAACCAACAACGAACACTTAACATCAGAAAATGACGTCTACGTTCACATACATATACGTGTGTAAATACAAACTTATTAGACGTTTATTTAACTCGCTAATTTTTTTCATATTTATGAATTCTGAATTCCCCGGTTTGTCACTGATGTTCGCTAATATTTAACAAGATGACAAGCGAACCAGCAATTTCGCAAATGCTTTTTTGTTATTTTTGATGCACTTTTGTTACTAGTAATGATGTTCAAGGATAGCTTCAACCATTTTGGGAATAGAGAAAAATTTCTCTTTAAACCGATTATCTCCACAAGAAGCTAAACGCGTAGTTTAATTTCAAACTATATTTTCTCGTTCGACAGACGGTAGTATTCCATTCAGGCCCGGTTTCTCGATCACAGTTTAACTTTAAACTTCAGCTTATTCTTGTAGAAATAATGAAAATAAATTGAAGATTAAAGTTAAATTGTGATCGAAAAATCGGACCTTAAAGCGACTGATAAACTCAGAGGTTACTCTTTGCGTGCATCACGCAATTTCTACAGAAGGGCTCTGGAAGCTGGAAGATAATCGGTTAAGATTACACCACGACGCGACAGTCCCAAAAAACGGACAGTATGATCTTTCCTGCTGATTTCTGTACCTTGGCATGCTCATTTCTTTAGACTCCGAATCATACAGGTAGACCCAGCATTTATCTATCCTTTTGAGACGTGTAAAGATATCTTCATAATAATAATAATAATAATACACGGAGAGAATTACGTTGTAAAAGTAAATATAAATATAGTAATTTTTACAAAAATTTATATTACTATATGTGACAGCAAAATCATTTTATTAACTTAAAAACATATTTATATTAACTGTTATATATTTAAATTTAAAAAAAGGATATTCTAAAATGGCTAAAATATAAAATATAATATCGTTTAATATATTTATATTTTAACATTTATATCTACGCACGGATAAGAAGCTACGGGATTCACAAGATCACCAACCTTTGCAGCTGCACCAAAAAAATAAGTACTGGATTTAAGAAAAAACGTATATTAAATTACAAATTTTATAAAAAAAAATTGTGCAAATCGGTTTTGATTACAGCGGATTCCTCGAGCATACTCTGTACAGCTGTTTAAGGCCTCATTGGGCCTTCATCAACAGAACCGTAGCTCCAGAACTCCACCATAGGAAACATAAATAAATTATGTTATGTTGTGTTGTCTATGAACTCCACTGCAAACCAAATCGATTTCTCCTAGGTTATATGCCATTGCGATGTGAAAGTAATGAACAATTTAAGTAGTGACATCTTTCGATCGCTTTTTGACCTACAAATTTTATGTTGTAAATTTTATATCTGCAGGCCGAACTCATAAATGTTACAAAATCATATGCTTAATGTAATATAATCGCATTCTCATTTCTTTTAAGAGAAAAATTTACTTGCTTTACTTAAACAATTTTGCTACTTTTAAAACAATTTATTTTATTATTAATGATACTTTTTTTACAACACGGTTTTTAATATACATTTTTCTCAGTGTAATAATAAATGACTTTATTTCAGCTCTGTCAATTTTTACAAGAGAACAATAATTTTCTATTATATAAGAGACTGAAAATCTTTAGGCGTTAGTTCAATTTAGCAATAATTAATTACTGCTAGATTGTTCTTCCACTATAACCTAAGTATCAAAAAACGAAATTAAATTGAAATTATCCCTAAACTAAACTAAATCTACATCGTGAAATGTTGCGTTAATATAATTAATTAAACAAAAAGAAAGTAATATTTGCATCAAAATTTAAGTTTGTGATTCAAATATGTATTTGCGAAGTTTACACTTGAAGGCACTCTGAGGACTGTTGCGTACATGCAGTGGTACAGAATTATATATTTTCGCTATGTGGTAGGAGAAACTTCTTTCATAGATTGCAGTTTTATGAGCAGGTGGAGTAATCATACCTTTGAATCTTAAGTTCAAGTTATGTACGTCAGTTCTGAAAGTTATACGGTTATATAAATATACAGGCTGTTTTTTTAATAAAATAGTATGGTAAAGCGTAGTTGTTTGTAAAAGCCTACGACTACTCATATTGAGCCAGTTTAAATCAAATAATTTGTGAGATACCTTATCAAATTTCCGAATACCAAAGATTAGTCGCAGACATGCTTTCTGTACCCTTTGAATGCGGTTGGATGTATCAACAGACAGGCATGGACCATACACTGGAGCACAAAATGAAAAATAGGATAAAACTAACGCATCACAAAGTAAAGCTTTGCACTGAACAGATAAATAATGTCTATGAGGGTAGATTAACTTTAAAGTAGCAAAAGCTTTTTGTACATTATTTAAAATATGAGTATTGTAACGAAATGTATTGTCCATAATTAGGGCAAGATTTCGTACTTGATCTTTAACCGGAATACCTTTTCCAGATATACGCAAGTCTACAGCATTTTTAATTATATCAACTTTTATTTTGCTCCCAAATATTAAAATTACAGATTTTTCAGAGTTTATTAGCAAAGAATGTTGCGCAGCGTAATTTGACAATCTCGTTAAGTCGCCATTGATTTCATCTAGGGCGGTCTTATTAAATTAAATAATAAATAATTAAAATTTTACGATACCCTCTCGTACATGAACTATTTGAATTCTTGAGCAGTAATGCAATTACTCTCCAAATTTTGGAGGTAATTAGGAGGCTAGAGCCAAAGCGTAAAATAAAATCTCAAGCAAATTTTTAGTAAAAGTTTAGTCACCTATGTAGATGACTTCTTAGTGCTCGTAAAAATCGAAGACATTCTAAATTTCCGACCTTTATCTGCTATGGAGTCGTTCCACGTCAAATCGCACATCTACGAAACATGACATTGTGGTATTTGCACCAATTTTTTTTTATATATCCCCTACGTTATAATGAGTGTTTTTTTTAAATCCGACGTCAAAGTAGGCCTTGAAGAGGCATTTGTGAATGTTTCACAGCTATGAATGAATTGTTTTACAGCTAACTTGACGTCGGATTTAAAAAACCACTCGTTAGTATCTTATGCAACAAGTTTTATAAACGGCATTTCAGTCACGAGTTTTAATTAATTAATTAATAAACGAGTGTCTAAAGAAGTTTATAAATCGAATTGCATACTATACTTTTTCTACGACCAACACAAAAATACTAAAATTCGGAAATTGAGCCGTGACGCCGTGACTAAAACGCACAAAGTCACAGCTTGTCGATGTGTATTTAAAATATCACTTAGCAACGTGGAAACATACGATAATTTGTGTTTTAAAGATGGGAGCTAAGGACGGGAGTAGAAAAAATAATTAACCCGTATTTTTTTTTATTTCAGGTGGACACAATTATTTAGTCATGTATTAAATATTGCTTTTTCAGTATATTATCGTGGAATCTATTAAAAAATGTGTTATTCCGAAGATTTTATAAATCCTAGACATTTCGCATAAATTTACATATTTACATTTAACTGCATTGGTTTTAAAATGGAAATCTAATTAGAAGTAACTTTAAAATTTATTTATAGAAATCACGTTCGGAGTGGCATGGTGCGTTCGGGACAGGATGATCAGTTGCACCAAACACTTCAGCTCAACTTAACTTTAAACGTCACTCAGAATATGACTCACGGCCGGTATTACCAACGTTTTAAGGAGTCCTTAAATTTAATTCGTGTTTAGAATGTGATTTATCTTATACAAACCAAGCAGAAATGTCACAGTCTAAACACGACTTAAATTTAAAGTCTCCTTAAAACGTTGGTAATACCGGCCGTTACACAATGCTGTGCTACATAAAAATGTCACATTATAAACACCACTTCAATTTAAGCTCATCTTAAGTGTTTAAGGCCCAGTTGTACAATGCTAGTTTAACTTTAAGCTTGAGCTTAAATTTAAACTGGCATTGTACAACTGGGCCTTAATTAAATAAGCTACGCTTACTAAGGTTTGGAAATAAAAGCTAACAGATCGAGAAAACGAGTTTATCAGTATCATATTAATCATGAATGGCAATTTTTAAGGCAAAATGCGACCATCGAAGCATTAAATTAATTATAGATATCAATTTTACATAATATCTCATTCATCAAAAATGAGTTTATAGTTCGAATTGATATTTCTCTAGTAAAACAATTTTCGTTTACCGAAATTATAAATGAATCTATTACTCAATTTTTAGGCAAATTTTCACTAGTTACCAAGTGCCAACATGGTTTTAGACGTAATCGTTCCACGGAGACGGCTGCAATGGAAATCTTCCAATATATGTATTTAGGATAAACTTGATGTAAATTATTGCGTAGTCGGCATATTGATTTAATCAAAGCCTATGACACCATCAGACTAGATTTCATTTCAAGAAAACTGTATGCATTTGGACTTAGAAAACAATTAATAGTTGGCTTATATCACTTCTTTCTAAGAGCGTGAAAATTGAAAGTACGTTATCTGAGTTGTATAATCTTGATTTGGGTACACCACAAGGCAGTGTTCTCGGCCCTCTTATATTTCTTTTGTTTACGAATGATCTACCTACCTAAATACATATGTTACGAAAGGTAAACTCTTCATGTACGTCGATGACACTTCAATTGTGGTTGCCGAGCAAAATTGGGGGCTTGCTGTGGACAGTGTAAAGCAAGTTATTAATGAATTTACTTCCTGGTGCCAGAAAAACGGTTTCATTGTTAATACAGAAAAACGGTATGCGTTAAATTTCATAGCAAACACAAAAAACTGAATAACTCATTTCTTATCATGAATGGCAAAACTTTAGAATATAGCAATCAAGTAAAATTCCTATCACTTATCTTGGGAGAAACATATAAACAATATTTGTAGCAAACTAAGAAAGCATATTTCGCCCTACTTCATTTAAAAAATTCATTAAATATTTCCTGTATATTACGCTGTAGTATATTCCGTTCTAAGTTATAATATTATTGTTTGGGGACAAGCTTCCACGAGTGATAGAATTTTCATACTGCAAAAAAGGATCTTACGATTAGTTTTTAACTTATCGCCTCCAACTTCATGCAGACAAACTTTCAGTAAATTTAAATTACTCCCTTTAGCTTCAATTTATTTGTTTAATTTGTTAACTTTTGTACATAAAGCGTACATAATTTCACAACACATACAAATATTCATAATTACGAAACTAGAAATAAAAGCAACTTGGTAAATGTTAAACACACTCATTCGTTCTATCAAAAGTCTCCTAGATACGAGTATGCTGGTCGTCATCTGTATAATATTTTGCCAACTAAAATTAAAATTTTACATAACATGAATTGTTTCAAAAAAGAATTAAAATCGTTATTTACTACCTATCAACTAATTTTATTCCGTGCAAGAGTTTTCTTTAGCAATGACAGGTTGTGATACTTGACTGCAAATGCCTTGTGCTTTAAATATTTGATTTTTTTTTAACTGTGATTTTTGATAACTGTGATATATGTAATATGTTGTTTTTAATTTTGTTATTCTCGCTTGCTTTTCCATGTACTCGGCTCGACTTGAGCTACTTGTTATTTATTTACTTACTTGTTATTATTTACTTATTTACAATGATGATGAATAAATTGAATTGAAATTGAATTGAAATTGAATTGAAAAAACATCATATCGTTACAAACTTTCAATACGGGTATACTAATATCCCTAAGGTCTTGTGTCGCGCCCCCCCAATTAGACTTGCTTATTGAATATTACTTACAAGTAAACAAATACTAAAAATGTACAAACAAACCACTTAAGATTTATGGCCGATTTTAAATAACTGGGCCGACCGTATGACCGGGAAAATTCCAAAGGGCCACCCCGACTTTACTACGCCACGTGCATGCACTCTTAACCGTCCTTCCCAGGCGGTCGTTACCTACTGCGTACCTAACGGTCTACCGCCGGCGTTACAGCTAAAAGCTGTAGCCCGAGTTTTGTGTCAGTGTTCGTCACTTTTGATCGTACACAAAGACTTGTTCTATTGGTTTATTAAAACAACGCACAAAGAGTCTCAGGGGGACCACAGTGTACTTAATTAATGGAGTTAATTAATGGAGTTAATTAATGAATTAATCAGATGGTTTAGAGAAGTATGTGATACAAATGCCGCCTTCAGCGATCAATTTGCAATCAGTAGCAATCACCTGTTTTTCAGGGACTCCCTTGGGAGGTGTTGGTTTAACCCTATCTCTAGCTAACCTGACTAATATGGTGCGTGTAGTGAGCCGAACTTCTTCTACTACGTCACCTGAGCGTTAATTAATTGCTTTGAGGGCGGTGCTCTCCCCACATGCCTGGTTTTCCAGGACCCTCTTTATGTCGCTCTTCCGCCATCTAACCTAGCTAATTTATAGCGCAAGAAATTCGTTTTCGACTGCTTTATTTGCACTCCAATGTGGGTGGTTTTGGCATTGCAGTCTCTAGGCAATCGCTTCTAATTAACCGACAAATCTATCGGCAAAGACAACAGTTTTACCCTCCCACCTATAGAGGGTGTGAAAGAACCTTTGTTGAGAAAATGGCTAGGAATGTACTTCAAATTGTTTGGTTTCCAATTTGCCTGAGAGAATTCCCAAGGGTAGAATGATTTCTAAAAGTACACTGTATTGAAGTCTAGGTAGATGTGGGAAATAGTTCATTGCTGTTGGTTGATTAAATTATAGAATGTGTCTACTAATTAAAGAAACACTGACCAATCAATTTTTCTAAGATGAAGGTCACTAGTGAGTTTTAATAATCGCTGTAAAAGTAACTAAAAATAGTTGATTAAATTTATCTCAATGTAATGGTACTATGAACTGTACTGACTATTTAGTCTAATTAATGCAAATCAAATTATTTCTGCGCAGTTATTACCACCAAAGGTGCGCTGAAGGAAATAAATAAATGTCAAGTACCTAAGGCACTTAATCCGTGTCCCACTTCCGCTCACTACCACTCTAATTAATCACTCGCGTCGCGACGCCTACGTGTTTAGTTTTAATTGTCTTTCTTAACACACTGTATTTAAACCGTACTGAAATAAATGATTTAACCAAGAAATGAATAAAAACTACAAGCGCCCAAGGAAAAACACAATTAAGCCAAATTAGAATGAACTCAGCCGTTCTCGTCAAAGCGTCAGTGCTATCTGCCGTTTCTTCGCGTCCACTACTTCCCACGAAACAATTAAAATCCACCCCCCTCGGACCTTGCAGCGAAAATCGGAAATCACTTCGACCAATGGCAACCGTTGATTTGAATTCTAGCCCACGCCCTTGACTGCATTTTTCTCACAAACAAATATAGATTATGAGCTCCAAACTGTCATACGGAATGCGTCTGTCTCACTATGTCTGCGATTTGTTTTCTCTAACTGCCTTTCAAGAGCCTCTTGTATTGACAGAGAATTATGACGCTAGACTAGGAACAGAAACAGACAAAAACAAAACACTTCAACTCGAGCGTAATTCGATCTGCCTTTTCCGTTAATGTACAGTAGCGGACAATAAAATCCGGGCAAGAATTTGACAAGTCGTGCATATTGCGACAAATTTGGTAAATCAGGCTTTTATTGAGGTTATATTTCTGTCAAAATAAATAAATAAAATTTGAATTATACGTCAGAATTACTAGTGACATGTATTAAACGTCAAAAATATTAAAGTGAGGTTTACATTGTGCAAATGGCTTGCCCGAATTTTATTGTCCGCTACTGTACTCCACGGTGAATTGAATACTAACGGTGGCAGCATTTGGGCAAGCGAGATAGAGAGCCGTTACGTCATCGCATACCCGCTACTACTTTTACACAATTATTAACCAATATTAATTGTCACGGTTGACAGTTGTATTAGAGGGAGAAGCAGGTATGCGATGACGTAACAGCTCTCTATCTCACTTGAATGTGCTGCCACCGTTAGTATTCAATTCCCCGTTCATGTACCCGTGATTTCGACGCGACAGACTGTATACAGAATCTAGGAAAACACATCTAAACGTCGAATAGATTTGTTTCATGACGTCCGTGCTGCCCTAATGCCTCTACCTGGCGCCTGCGATTACCGCGTGACTAAATTTTGTACAGACCTTCGAAATACCAGATAAAGGTTATTCTGACAGATTTATAACTTAGCCGAGGGTGGGCCACTGAAAGGAAAACGCGGCGTCTCGAATTGTTGCCTTCCGCTCGCAAAACCCCGCTGCAAACTCCGAGAAGCCGGCCATGTGGTTTTTATTTTTAAATTAGACATGTAATCATTGCTTTTATTTTGAAAACAATTGTCGCACCCTCTTCAGTCTAGTGATGCTGGGTTTGCTACTGTTGATTATTTGCGCTGGCCGAATCACTAGAGTGATGATTGCTGAGGAAGATACTTAAAATAAATATTTTTCTAGGCTAAAATTTCACACAGGTACTCTTAATTGGGCTGAAAAGGATATTTTTAATACTGTTTACAATTTCTTTTACCGACCATAAACATAAGGAGCAGAAAATATGAATAGTAAAGGAGACAGTGGTTTATGTAGGTGGATGTTAGAGATGGCTAAACGCATTTCCGCTGGAAATTTGGCGAGGAGAATATCCTCTGGTTTTTATCAACCAAAGATTTTATTAATTGATTTTAACTTGTAAGCGTGTATGTCTACTAAATATGGCAGCGTAACTGCAGAAATATGTGTCTACGGATATAAACTAGTTGTGGTAAGAGATCATTTTTTAATTTTATGGAGCACAGTAATATTCTTCAGTCAAGGTACTTAACAAGTAAAAGTATTACAAAGTACTTTACAATTATTGTTTTGTTCCCATATCACTGATTCAGGTTATAATTAAAAGCTATTATTTTCAAAGCGAAGGGAGAGTGGTGGATATTTGAAATTATTTGACTGGTGAGTGACTAATTTTTAACACAATATGACGTAAAATGTACTGATTACTTTTATTTAATAGGAGAATACGGCTAATGATTAAAATTTTTTTTAACATGTAAAGTGTCACAATAGAAGAAAAAAATATGAGCGTGTCAGGCCACTTGTAAAATAGTACATACTTGTTTAGTTCAATAAAGTAGCATACTTTGGCCAAGCGAGACCACAGTGAGGTTTTCTCTGGGTCAAATGCATGTTCCAATTCGCCAGACCACCTATCTCCTTACATAAGCGGTAGAATTGATTTGAAGCACCACCCATGGTCTCACTCGGCTATACTTATGTGTTTTTCGGTTCTGCCAGACAACAAAGATGCTGCTAGGTCAGAAAATGTAAAAAATTGGCTTGACTCTTTACGCATTTTAAATATAAAGTGTATCTAATATTGAAAGTGTACAGTAATCATGACCCGTACTATGGCAAGTGGGCTGATTCACGACGCCTGATTTTGTAAATTATTTAATTTCTCAATAACTGTTAGGAATTCCATTCTGATTTTTTCTAGGATTGTATTAATATCTTCAAGGTATTTATAAAATTTCTTTGGGAATTTGAAAGCGAGTCGTTGGCATTGAAAAAGTTGTTTGAATCCTATAGACAGTACCTAACATCTGATCCCAGTTGTATTTGGTCCCACATTCATACAAAAAACCACACTTCTAAAATACCCGGCGTACTGAAGATGGACGATGATACTCTACTACTACTCAATTAATTGTCCATGATTTTGTTAAGTAACCTGTGATTCAAAAAAACTTTCATCAAAGTGTGCTACGAAAAAGAATACGTACGTGTGAATATAAAGTTTGAATATTGAAACTATGAAATCTTCAAATGCGTTACGTGTTAAATAAATTCACAAACTATCAATTATTTTACTGTTTCTAAAATGTATTTCTAACATACAGCACTTTTGGTGAGAGCCATAAGGTTGAAATGTGAGAGAATAATCAAAACTTAAATCTGACAGAACTGACAAATCTAATTTTGAAATGTCACCAATTATGGTATCTCAGACATGCACGTTATATCTATCTTTATTTATCATGGCACACTTCGATGAATGTTTTTTGATTCACAGGTTATTTTGCCTCTGTGTATACTCAAATAGTCAGTACGAGTAGTCCCTGTGCCCTTTCTGATGTTTGTTCGTTACCATTTGATATTATTCAGTTCACGGAGTCAGACATTTTAAGCGACATTAACAAATTAAAGAATAAGATGACAACAGGTTACGACCGAATTCCTAATATTCTTATCAAAGATTGTTCTTGTATTTTTGTGAAGTCATTGCTTACTATTTTCAACTTATCCATAAGACCTATTACGATTTTATTGAGCTTCGCTAAAGTTTTTGAAAATGCTTTGTTTAATCTAATTTATTCGCATGTTAGTAATCTTACTTCTCCCTTTCAATATCGCTTCGTCTCCAAATGATCTACTCATACGAGTCTTAACTGTTTCACTCGATTTGTCTTTGAGGCGCTTGATAAGCGTAGCCGAGTGGATGTCATTTACACAGACATAAGTAAGGCCTTCGACCGTATTAGTCATCCAGTCTTATTATCCAAACTGTCCTCTTTCGGTGTTAGCAATCACTTAATATAATTCTTCCAATCCTACTTAAACGGCAGAATGCATATAAGTCGCAGCTTTATGTAGCAACTTCCGGAGTTCCACAGGGATCCAACCTGGGGCCCCTGCTTTTTACTCTTTACAAAAATGATCTGAGCCAACATGTCGACTGTCATCTTGAACTCTTCGCTGACGATGCCAAATTCTTCTGCACTGTTGACTCGCTTCATGATTGTGGCTTTCTTCAGGTTAACATTAACCGAGTTTCAGATTGGTGTAGGATCAATAAACTTAACATCAACGTGGATAAATGCAAGGTCATGACTTACTCCAGATATAAAAATTAAATCTTTCACAATCACAATGTTTCTCATGTATTACTTCCTCGCGTCTCAACACTTAAAGACCTAAGTGTTATTTTCGACTCGGAACTCTCCTTTTCAAATTATGTATTGACATCAGTCAATTCCGCCAATAAAATGCTAGACTTCATTATCCGTAATGAAAGGCCCTTCCCTATAACTTAACTGCTTTCGTTCGTTAGATCTAGGCTTGAATACTCAACCTTGATATGGTCTCTCATTTATGAATATTACTTGGTTGCCTTAGAAAAGGTTAAAAAACAATTTTTGAAGTACCTCTGGTTCAAAGCGTATAAGGTACAGCCGCCAAGAGGTTTCGATCAATCTCTATTATTATCAACTTTTAATATCCGTTCTCTCCAAAGTAGGCGAGATAAAGCGATTTTAAGCGCATTAATCGGTTAAAATTTTTTTTAACTAAATGCTTTCCAAATGCACAGATACTACTCGGAGTTATTCCAGAGCTGCTCCAAGTAGCTTCGAGTAACTCATCCGTGCAATTGGAAAGCACCTCATGTAGCTTTAGTTAAAAATATTTTTGACCGGTAATAACTGGTTATGCGCTTAAAATCGCTTATAGTTTTGCTTTGGCTTTCCTGTTTAAACTATTGCATAACCATATCGATTGTTCTTTTTTATTGAGTAACAAATTTTTGGTACCTCGACCGATATCTAGACTTTTCCTTTCTTTTTATCATGATACACCTAGAACTAACATGTATCTTAGAACACCTGTCTTCACTTTATGCTCAGTTTACAACAGGGTTAATAAAAATTCCGATATATGTATTTCATGACAGACTTAGGTACTGGTTTACAATTAGCCCTTCTAAATGCACGATTTTCTCTCAAATTATCTTTACTGCTCTTCAAATATTTTCTTGCTCTCTTTACTTTCGCTCTTAGCTAGACAGTTTTAGCTTTACTTTAGTGTTTAGTAGATATATTTACTGTTAGCTATATGCTGCTTTTATAGTTAATACTTGTGTAACACTCCGGTCACTCACTGATGTCCATCCTGCAAAAATAACAAAATTAGATGGGTAACAGCGACAAACTGAATCGTATAAATACAGCATCGTGTCTTTTTAATTAATTAATTTACTAATTTTGTTGATCTACGTGTTTCTTTCGCAGCTTCGATTATAATTCTCTTAGATTCATTTCTGTGTTATTTTTAAACTTTATTGTTCCTACTTTTCTGGTTAATCTAACATGGTTTTCTTTCATATACTTTTTTCTTTCAATTCATAACTTTTACTATTTTCCTTCTTCCCGCATCTTTATGTATGAATACATTCATTTTTAAAAAAATGGTCACTTTTAATTTCAGCTTGTCTTGTTACTCTTTTTTATACCGGGTGTTTCAGATTGAGCCGTTTTTTCGAAAATATGAAATATAGGTAAATAGTTGTTAGCCGAGTTGGTTGAGTCCGCTGGCAATGGGTTTGACGCTTGGCCGGGCAACTATTAACTATTAGGTGTGGGTTTCCTCAGTTTGTAAGGGAAATGCCGAAGGAGAAATTAACATCGGTCATTAAAGTCGGTCGCAGTCGCCACACCCCTTCCCAGCTAATTAGGTGGGAAAAAATACAATGAAATCTCTGTATAGTATGTCAGTATGATTGAGTATGTATCATATTGACATATTTATTAAAGAATTTAGGTTGCACTAAAGCATATTTTGTACAAAAGTGTGCACTAGTGCAGGATAACAAACATATCTATTGTTTCTGCAGCACAGATCACGTGATAAGTAAGTCATTTTCGAGTTGTGGGATCTCTACTATTCATTCTTTCTTTCCTGTTCTTTTTTATTTTTCGTTTTCGTTTTACGTAGCCCTTTAAACTCTTTATATTGTTTGTTTCAACCTCATTAGTAATAACTCTTTTCTGCTTTTTAGTCCTTACCTTATCTTTTTCCTTTCCTTATTTATCATTTACGTTTTTATTTCTATTTTGTGTTCCTAATTGGATCAAGAATTGGATAAGAATGTATTTATGATTTTCTTCAGTTTTTTGAATTAGGATTATTTATATCTTCTAACTTCTTTTCTCTTCCATTGTCTCATTTTTACTCTTTCTCACCTACATTTAATTTTATACAGGGTGTTTCATTGAAGATGCACCAAACTTAAGGGACACGTTTTTGACATTATTTCAAACAAAATATCTTAATAAAATTTTTTAATCGGTGCAACTTGAAATTTGCATAATTTGGAGCCGATGTTTTTAGAAATACCGTAGCGATTTAAATTTCTGCAGCCGTGAAACAAGACGAGCGATTTAAATTGTTTTATGAATGGCACGCGCCTGCAAGAAGACAGTAAATAACTATCGTAAAGGAAAAAATTTATGAGAGGCTTTTAAGTTTCGCCTTGACCGCAAGACGTGTTAAAGACGAACACTTTGAAAAAAGCGTGCGTTTTCATCGCACTAACATTTATGCAAACCGTAATTACATCAAATTTGCCGAGTCTTAATAATGTACGATAAATAATTAACGCTTGTAACGTTTTTATTTGTTTCTGTATCCAACAATTACTACAATTATGTACAATTAATAAATTGGAATTGTTGAATAGAATTGTTGCTTCCGCCACGCCGGTCTGTTAAATTATTTGCCTATCAGACTGAACTTGATCACATGAGGAACAAACAATTTCGGAAGCGGGCGAATTACGCAAATGGCAATTACCTTACAACATATGTTCGAATAATCTGCGTATTCTCGAAATGTGTAATTGCCCATCGCACCACCAACACACCCACACACACACACTTACATAATAAACTTAAAAATGAAAAGTATAAACTACACCAACTAATTACTCGCCACTACAACGTTAGTGAACGAAGTAAATGTGTTTCATCATATCATCTGAGGCGCGACAGTTTATGGGGTAATAAAGTAAAAAACCGAACGTTAAGGTAGGTTAAGAATTCGGGCCGCTCTCATCTATTGTACGTTTTAAAAATATACGATTCTCCTTTCCCTTCGATTATCTCAAAACTTATTCATTTAAAAAAAAAAAATTATAGGAAACTTTTATTTCTTTTCACGATATCTACCAACATACCGAGTTTGGTGCATCTTCATTGAAACACCCGGTATAGCTTACCTGTATTTGATCAGTTCGTTCATGCCCAAACTTTGCTTCGTGGTTAGTTTTGATTCTATAAATACTGTAACGAAATCGTAAGGCCGGGAAGACAAAGTAACGTCACCACCTCGTCGGCGCCGCGCCACGACACGGAGACCTTCGAAGACGTTCCGCGACGTACGAGTCTAGTCCAGAGGATTCCAGAAAGTCTACGAAGAGATATAAAGCTCGCCCCGTCGAACGGTGGAGTCAGTCACAATTTCCCACGAACAAGACTAACGCCGTATAAATAAATATTACGCGTCTAAATTATTTTAATTACATAAATTAGTTATTGTGAATGTTTATTTAATAGTCTTTAAGATTAACATTTTTGTGCTACTCGTTATTGACTATTCTTTTATTTAAACCGAATGTTTTTTTTAATTATACTTTTTAATAAAAACGTTACAATAATACCATGTGATTCTTAATAGTTTTTAACTTATTTCTTTTTTTGTCTTATTTATTTTTGACTCTGTTTTTGCAATGAGTAATTACTGACACTTCAATAAAGTATCTTTCTCGACAAACATATGATTAAACATCGCATTTTTTATTGTACGTAATATCCCAATTTTTCTTATTCATAGTATTAGATAACGGCTTCATTACGTTTACAACAAATCCGGAAAAACATAAGTCATATGAATATGCAGAATTTGAATGCTAACAAACATCGAAAGTGTTAAATAATCTTCAGTCAAATCTAAACTTGATGATAATTGATACGGTGACTTGCAAAAAAAATTGTTTTTTTTTCGTGGGGCCTGATAATGAATGCAAAACCTATTTTAATACATGATTGTATGCGCGTGCTTTTGCTTTCGTTTTTTTTTTTCTATCGTTGCACTTGTAAGATGAGAAGATGGCTATTCACACGCAAGTTAGTGCCCGAATCGCTGATTTTTCTCCATTAATAAGAGTTAGAGGCTCGTTTTCACATAAATAACTTCGTATTGGTGTTCTTTAAGAACGGCTTGCTTCTAGGTATAGAGCCGACAAAATACAAATTCAAATATCCGTCTTGAATATTCACGAGATATGCTCAGAATGTGTTGGTTCGCCAGAAAAAATGTTTGATGTTTGTTAATATTAATGTGATGTGATCGAAGTCTTGTTGACTTTAGACAGCAATGCGATTTAAGGAACAATGACCCTGGCAAGAACTAGTAAGCGACTTGCTAATTTGATGCGCGACATTACGCTCAGAATAATTTGTTAGTTATTTGAACAAGTTATACTTTGCAATACTACTTTTAGGCCTTATTTTACAATCGGCGGATAAACTGAGTATAAGGCTACTCTTGAAATAACGTGACGTAGAATGAAGGAATGTTACAAGGATATTCGGCGAATAGTTATTCTGGCCTTATTCCATGATTGTAAAACTGGGCCTTAATAATATTAAACAATGATAATTATTGCATTTATTGTATATTTATTTAAAAAAAAACTGCATAATAAGTTTATAAAAATTATGAAAGTAGCAAATATTTAGGTTGTTATCATGTAGTAACATGAAAACTATGAACGATTGTTGAGACATGAAGACGATCAAATATTACAATACAAAGTGCCTTGAAACGGAGAGGAAAGGGAGGTGGAAATTACCGTGCGACTGTTGTTTTGATTTCGTAATTGCCGTGAGAAGAAAAACTTATAAAAATTTTTGCAAGAAATGATTTATTTCAGTTTTGCGTAAGCTTAGAATGTGGAAACAAAACGGCCAAGTATGAGACAAAATGCTGGAAATTCTAGTGATTATAAAGACATGTTGTAATATACCCAGCATTATTAAAAATATAATCTTGCTTAAAGTAAAGGAAACAATGTGTGCTTGTGTTTCATTAAACTTCTTGACTATTAAAGTTTCATGCCTATTGAAAACTTTTGAGAACTTTAATAGGCATGAAGCACTGAAAAATTCGTGTAGTATTAGCGAAAATGATTGAGTACAGTTTAAATTTCCCGCCTTATTTCAACAATAAGCCCGCTTGATGGGATCAGTTCCATCAAGTCCGTTCTTTTATTGCTTGATGGATCACTCAGATTCATCAACAGTCGTTCTTTTATTCCAGTTAGTTGTAATCAGATGGCATCACAGATCCATCATTCGTTTCAGATGGTGGATCTGTTTGAAAGTTCGGTCTGGCGGGAAATGGTATACATTTGAAAGTTTACTTACTTTAGGTAAGATCATTTATTTTGCGGGTCTAACAAATGTTTTCCAAATTGAAAGAAATTCTTTCAAGTATCTTTATTTTTATTATTATTTAATTATCTTTATTTTTTGCAGAAAAGTAAAAGAAGTCAATAATTTTGAACCAGTTGCGTGTGTGACGTCACTATTGTAACACTAAAATTATTTTGTGTCTACAAAATGGTCTGCAACTAATGATTTTAAGGACGTAAATAAAGGTCTGTTCGTAGTGCAGTTCTGACTAGTTTGCAACCGTTGGAAATATGCATCAATGAATGTTTTGCATTTAACGCAACTGACAAATTGATGATTACTTCGATGGACGACTCGTTCTGACGGTTCCAAACTAGTTACAAACTGCACTACGAATAGACCTTTAAATATCTACTTTTTTGAGGTTAGAAAGAATTTCCAAGAGAATTTCAGTTGAACGCAAAGCGTTCTTTTATTCGTAGTCTGTTGTATCCATCAGTAGATGACGTCACTGCATCAGGTTCCAACACTGATGCTTTCAATCACAAATTTGCGTTGAAATAAAGAATATGCCCATAAGACCATACTGATACGCAAGTGTGGGTAACGAGATTCAATGTGAATAATAACTTGTAATTAATATTTCAAGTGTGTAATCAATATAACATTAATCGTTTCAATTTAAAACATTTTGGTTGTCGCTATTTCTCACAAAGGCCAGGCACAAAATATGAAAATTACTAGATGAAGCGCGGGAAATTCAAACTGTCTTCAACCATTTTTGCTTATACTGTATATGGCAGTATTTGAAGATGAACTCTTCAGACAAAATAAATTTTAGCAACAATCTGTTATTATTAATAATTTCAGGTCAGATGACGTTCATATACGATCTGGTGTTCCACAAGGATCAATAATTGGACCGCTATTGTTATCGATTTTTTTTACTTTTTGGAACATCTTCAGCAAGTATACATGTACGCTGACGACACTCAGTTGTATGCTTCATTTCACCTGTCAGATTTACAGCTTACCATCAATAACGTTAACAGTGATTTGGCTGAACTTCTTTCCATTTTGTCCAAACACTGCTTAAAAATTAATCCCAGTAAATCTTATTTTTCCCTATATGGAAGAATTAAAGATCGTCAGGCTGTATTGCCTCTAATTAAAATTGTGTTAAATGATACTCCCCTGTCCCACCGTGACAATTTTAAAAGTTTGGGTCTTATCATCGACAATAATCTACGATTCAAAGAGCATATCACTTCCTGCATCAGCAAGGCATTCTGTAATTTGAAAATGTTATACCCCAGTAGGCATATCCTTACCACTAAAGCCAAAACAGCCGTGTGTGAAAGCTTAGTTCTTTCTCACTTTAATTATTGCGACGTCATTTATCAATCGTGTTTGGATTCTAATGATTCCAGGCGCATTCAAGTTGTGCAGAACTCTTGTCTGCCTTTTATTTTTGGCGTTCCTAGACGGAAACATGTTTCGCACAAACTGAATGTTGCTTGTTGGCTTCAAATGAAAGACAGACGACTTTTTCATCTTGCTTGCTTCAATCACAAAATTTTATTTTCAAAAACCCCTCCTTACCTCTTTGTCAAGTTCAGACATAGGACCGATGTTCATAATATTAATGTTCGACGCAGAGATTTACTGGACATTCCTCTGCATCATACATCCATGTTTAGAAGATGTTTTACCTATGCCGCTGCTCAATGTCTAAACAACATTGATGCTGAGCTGAAGATACCACCACCTCAAATTTTTAAACGTAAACTTAAGCGTATCTTGTTTAATGTGACTATTTAGTGAGCAAACTTCTCAAATTTGCAAGAGAACTTTATTGTTGGGCTTCTTGCAACAGGCTTTTACTTCCTCTTGACTATCTTACTCTTCTATTAACTCCTTTCATTTAATTATCTCTAGTTCTCTGTTTTCTACTATTTACTCTCACTCTTTACTTCTCTTCTCTCTCTTACATTATTTACAGTATTCTCCTCCTTCTCTCTCCTCAATTATTTCCAGTTTTCCCTTTTCTTGCTCCCCATGCTTTCCTTATATTTTTATTCTTTACATACTTTTTTTTTCATTTTCATTGTTTCTTTAGCTTTAGTTTTAGTTCTAGGTACGCAGGTAGAACAGTATGCTCCTTACGAGCTTACTGATGGCGTACCTTTTGGTTTAACTTAATTAATTAATTAATTAATTAATTAATTACACATTGCAACATGCCTTTAGTTTAATTAGTTTTCTCTTGTGTTATGTATTACTATTATGTTTGTTTTCCTTACTGTCAAACCAATAAACATATTATTATTATTATTATTAACTATTCAGGTAATGTAAATTATAATATAAAGCATCGCGCACTTCCAGTTTTATCGGAAGTCCAATGCTAACTTTTTTACCTTAAATGAAATATCCTGTATATTATTGCATTCGCCGTTCAATTCTAATTTTTCTTTATTAAAATGAAATCTCGGTGTTATGCAAAATTCTAAATGTGATTTATGTATTTATCTTATGTCTATTATTATTATTATTATTTTAGAAATATTCATTGTTCCAACTAAAAAGCAATTCACCATATGCGATCCTTATTTATGTAAATGAAATTCTAAAGCGTAATAACGAAACCGCGGACTCAAAAGTACCATCGCAGCTACTTCCATAAGGGAGGCTCGCTTCGCACGATCCGATTTCATCAGTACGAATTGTATTGAGAATATGTACTCGATTATTATTAAAAAATTTAATATTTATTATTTACTCATGAATATCGTGGGAATTTGCTTTGGCGCCGCTGGCTTTGTGACGCGGCGGTAATGAGTATAATTCATATTGATACATTATCGAAGAATTTAGACGTCATTAAAGCATATTTTGTAAAAAGAATGTACGCTAGCATACACCAATGCAGGATAACAAACAGACCTATCATTGCTGCGTGCATCGCTTAGATAGTATGACGAAATGACTGGTAAATTGAGGCAGGTAATTTTCAGTCCGCGGTTTGATAATAACGATATTTGAAATCAGCGGCGGCTGGTGCAAGTGAAATTGGGAGTATTACGGACATATTCGTTGAGCGCTAGTTTTGTCTAACACAATTTCGTATGCATCGATCTACGCTACTTCAAGTTAATCTGAGAAATTGTGATTAATTTGAACCATTCACCACTGCTAATTTTTTATTTTTAAAGATAGAAATTCGCTTAAATTAGGAAAGATTAGATGACTTCCGTGCCGATTCTGAATTTCTAATCCAAGAGAAAACAATTGCATCGCTACTTGTCAAAATAATAAATTTTATTTTGTATTTTTTAAAATAAAATGTTTATTGTACGCCTTGTAGTAGAACTTATAAAATTCAATAAAATGTTTCAAAAACGACTGACAAAGTTACAAAGAATCCGAAAATATAGTCATATAATTAATTGTTTTTTGTGAAAATCTACAAAAGCCTGTTCAACCCGTGTAATAGTCTCTATAAGTTTTATTTCAAACATTTTTATAAATAAGAAAGTTAAAGGGAGAGGGGGGGGGATTCTCGCATTGATATTCTGTACGTTTCGATTCATTATTCTCATTCCAAATCTATAAATGGAGCAAATGAAAAGCGTTCCCGTGGAGCAAGACCAGCAACGACAAAGAAAAACATCATCATTAACAGCAGCAGCAGCTCTAAGGAAGTCTTTTTGCAAGAAAATGCATCGGCAGAACTAAGAATTTGTAACACGGTACTCCAGAAGCCATAAAAAGATGAATAGGTATACTTGTATGTACAATTTTGTATGTTGTAAAAGAAGGTACCATTTTCTGAACGAAAATATTTACATATCACAAATGCTTTGAAACGGACACTGAATATGCGCACTAACACTTAAAGTTTCGCCATCGTTCGGCAGCTTGGTCAGAAGTGGAAAAATATAAACAAGTTGTCAAAATAAACAAAGTTGTCAATGGAAACTGAAAATGTAAATTGATCTTTTTTTTATTAATTCTAAAAATTAATTTTAAACATACCTAATATAATAAATATTTTATTTTAATAAAAGTTAAAAATTGACGGACCTATATCCTGTTTAAAGAATCGAGAAAACTACAAAATATACGAATATCGTTTCAATTTGCAAAATCTGTACGTTTGTTAATAGAATTCGATGACATTTTTATTTTGCACATTCTTATAATAAAACATTTATGGCGGATTTCACAAACGTTACTTAAATTTAATCATCCGTTAAAAGTAAACGTTGCCATGGTTACATGTGTTGAAGGTATAGGAATGATTATTCTTAATCGATGATTAAAGTTAAGTGACGTTTGTGAAATCCAGCGTTACAGTTTTATATTTCAGTGCTCTTAATGAAATTGACAATTGTTACTCTCATACATTTTGTGCGGGAAGCTCTTAATATGTTGCAATAAAAAATTCAAATCTCTTAAACTTTCGAACAACATTCTAGAAAATGTGGATTGGCAACAAATGCAGAGGTTACAGAGAATTTTATTAAGTTTAGTCAGATAGTTACCAAGCTACCAAAATATTGTAATAAATTGGGCGGCAAGCAATGCAGAAAAACAGCGCACATTCTACGAGTATTTCTGGAATGCAATAAAAATCGCTTGCGTCAGCTAATTAAAATATTCTGTGTTAAAATCAGCATGGGTACATATCTGGTAAGTCAACTTCGACGGCGATTACTACGTTCTATTTACAAATATTACAATCTATTGAGGTAGGGGAATGTCCAATTGGAATCTTTTGTGACTTGAGCAAGGCGTTTGACTGTGTCAATCATGAATTGTTACTAAATAAACTGGACAGATATGGAATTCGTGGTATCCCTCTGAATTTGATCACTAGTTTTATCTCCAATAGGAAACAATATGTTGGTATTAATAATGTAAAATCTAACTTAGAGTGTTCCAGCATTGGTGTACCACAGGGTTCCATTTTGGGTTCAATTCTGTTTGTTATTTATATTAATAATCTGAATTATCTAGAGATACCTGGAAATTTTACCTTTTATGCAGATGATACGTCCTTGAATATCTCGAATAAAAATGAAAATCATTTAACACAAAAATGTCAAGAAGCTTTAAGTAAAATGTACAACTGGTTTATGAATAATGGTCAACTTTTAAACTTTGATAAGACTGGTGCAATTAGATTCTATAATAGACAGAAGGTGTGTGATAAACCAACACTTGTGGTAAATAATGATTATATATTGAAGTGTACGGACTCATATGTTAAGTTTTTAGGGGTCACAGTGGATGAAAACTTAAACTGGAATAGGCATTGTAGGGAACTTGCAAAAAAAAATTAATTCTATCTCATATCAACTACTTAAAAAATATCCTCAATGTACAGCAGCTATTAAAATTATATTACGCTCAAGTGGACTCTAGGCTCCGCTATGGTATTTGTATGTGGGGCTCTTCTGCTGCGGCGAAAGAGGTTTTTATTTCCCAGAAAAGGGCTGTGAGAAGTATGTTCGGTATGTCGGCTAGAGACTCATGCAGGGATGTTTTTAGATATAACAAAATTTTAATGGTTCCTGACATTTATAAGTTTGAACTCTGTTTACACTTTTTTAAATAAATACAAGTTTTCTCATGTTCATGATGTCCACCATAAAGATACTAGGCAAAAAGATCATTTATATATTCCTCATAACAAATATAACATCACTTTAAACTCACCTAATATGTTGGGGCCCAAAATCTTTAACTCACTTCCAGAAGAAATTAAAGAAGCTACTTCTATAACAATTAAAAAAAAATTGAAGGAGAAGTTGGTAAATACCCGTAATTATGCCTTCAATTCTACAATGTAGGCGCACTTTATTTAGCTTGTTTGTTAACACTGTCTCAATGTATCTTGTCTCTTTACCAAATGTTTATGCATTGGCTTTAGATCTAAATTTAAATTTAAGTCTAAGTTTGTGACAATTCCTATACATGTATTTCATGTCAAAAGGAAATAAAGAATTATTATTATTATTATACAAGTTGCTGATGAGCATGCGCACAATAGAAATTGCGTCTTGTTGCAGTACAAATTGCATCATGCATTTTTAAACACTCTTCACCGGAGAGAAACGTTATCTTCTTTTACTATTCCTCCATCTTATTCTTCAAATGTATGTCGTTGTTTATTCGAACTTCTTTTAAATATTTATTTGTGCAATTTCCTTTCTGCTTGCTATTGTCTTTTATTTAATTATTTAATCTTACGTATTTCCATGTCATTTGACTTTTTTGATTAAATTAATCGTTGATTAATCGCGTTACACCAACATTTATTTTGCTGGTCGATATTTTGGCACAGGCTCTATTTTGCATCACTAATTATTTCAATTTACAGAAATACAAAAAAATAAAGAAATAAATCGTTATTAGGAAAGCCATAGACACCTTATAATTAATGATAATAAATGACAAGCATTTCCTTGTTTGGTTTACGCATACTTCAAATGTTCGAAAATTACTCATTTACATGCGATTGCGTAAATTTAGATAATGAGGTTCCTAATTCAACAATCTCTGATAATCTGCAAGACCAACAAAAGCTAAAAAACAAAACTTTATAAAATTATTAAAATTCTTTTAAATTAACGTGCATACAAGCTTATGGGAACATTTTATTTATTATTCATTGTTTCGTTAAGATATAATTTAATTAGAATTAAATTTAAAGCTTTCGTCTTCTATCGGTATTTTTTCGTTGTGAAAACGTAATAAATTTAAAACTAAATATTTGCCGCGCGTCCTCGCTTGCAGATGAATTCTCGTCGTAATTATCTAATATTATCGATGACTCACTGAGTTAATTAAATAATTATACTTGACGGAAGTACATATATTAATTATTTGAGCTTAATTGTTGAAACTGTTTTAAATCGTAAGTTGAAAATTATAATGTGTATTGCTAATTTTATAGTGGCGAATTTTTAATAAAAATTAATACCTGTCCCTTGACCAGTTTGGATTTTACCTTGTGTGATAGTTCGGTGATCTTAATTGACCTATTAAAGGCCTTCGACTCTATGTTTATTATTCATCAGGGAATTAAATACTGTAACATTTTCGTTGTGATCGTACGTACATACAAGCATAAGTGATACCGAACGTTCACTATGCTCAAATGTCACCACACCAGAAGTTATTGTCAAAATCCATGATACAATTGAAAGACCGTAGTGTTGGATAGTTTTATCTTTTCTTTGTGTTAAACATGACAAACATAAATATAACATAGACTGATAACAATGTCAGAGGACCGAGTTACAATAAACATTCAGTCACCCTTTGGTTAGATCTCTTTTTCCCTGCTTTCTTTCTCTCTTTCTCGTTCACTGCGGAGCAGAGGATAAACGTCTTAACATCTGGGCTTCGCTTTTCGATTCGACAAGGACGTCATGCAAAATTACAAATAACCATTTACGAGTATCTACTCAAGACTATAGGACTTATTTACTCACCGGTGCCCTCTCCCGGCCCCGCCCCTTTCCAGCGGCGACTCTAGATGCAGAAGCTCCCTTCTGGGATACGAATTCACGGAGACGGTGTCCTCGAATGTCCATCTTCGTACTTCGCATGCATAAAGACAAATCTCAGGTGGATATTAGCATACCTTGCCTTCTGAGCGTACGTTCTCAGAATCATTGGTACTACTGCCTCCTACAGTGTTGCTACACCGGCCTAAGCACAGTCAGCACCAAGTCATGACCTTTCTTGGAAAGCACAATGCAATCACCTGGTCAGGTATTACAACTAGTTGTTTTTCCAGCATCTACTACTCACGCATCTGCAGTAGCGGATAAGGTCAAATGCCGTATACACGTGAAATGATCCCCCCCCACTCTCTCCGTTTAAGGCGAATGAAGAGCGATCATCCTTCATGATAGAATGCCCAATCTCTCTCTCCGAGCCATCAGCGGACATCACGTGATTGGCACCTTACTCTATCTCAGAGTATCATCTACCATCAGCAAGCCTTTTACTCTCGCACAATTACTTCATCACATGTCCTTGCAATTTACTACAACACTCGCGAGCCCGTTTGCGTAATTAGCGTAACTTTACCAAGACGTTCGCCCTCAAGGACCGCGCCTCGACTGAAGTGCTTTCGTTCCTTCTTTCCTTGCATCTCTCTACCTGAGACGCACCCCGTATCTTATCCCAAACCATAAGATAAAATAAACAAACGTGCTCGTGTTTTACAGATACATTGAAAATTCGTAAACTTTCTTAAATTCTAAACTTGATAAAATAAACAACGACAACAGCAGAAAGACCAAGAAACTGTCCTTTTTACTAGCGAACCTACGCCGTAAAAAGTGGTTTCACCGGCCAACATGGTCATGGCCATAGGATGCACACGGCGTAATCCACTTGGATTTCCTTGAAAAGGGAAAATAATCAACGGCGAATATTATTCTAGCTTATTGGATCGATACAACGTTTTGAAAAAAAAAAAGAAAAAAAAACGACTGCATTTGGCGAATAAAAAGTTCTCTTCCATCAACACAATATACTTATGTATGTACTTATTATGTACAGTTGTCAGAGCCAAAATCTATTAATTAGGTTTCGAATTGTTTTCACAACTATTTACTATATTCTCCAGTTTTAGCCCCCTCCAACTATTTCTTGTTTCCGAATTTGAAAAAAGGGCTCGGCGGACAGAAATTCAACTCAAATGAGGTCAACAATGCAACAATCGCCTATTTCGAAGGCTCGGGGAAATCATATTATTCGGAAGGGGAAGGAATCGAAAAATAAAATATTTTTTTGCCGAAAAAATTACTTCCGTTTTTTCTGTACTTACCACTCCGTCCTCGTAGCTAGGGGTATAAATAGTGAAGTAGTGTCATTATTCTGCAGAACAGATTTTAGGTTATATTCACCTCAAAGGACTTCATTCAAGTAGATTATTATTCATGCAAGTTGCTAGGATTAGAAGATGTATAAACATAATCGAAATATTCTGCAAACGCGTTAACAATGAATTGAGGTGAGTTAAATTCACGATCGTTGAGTTTCAGTAAATCTGATATTGTGGTATTTTTCTTTTTGGCTCGAATGAAGGACAAAATTTTGTTGGATTAACAGATATAGAAGCTTCAGTCTCCGATATGAAATTTTTATATGCAGCATTAATAAGACTGTTGACATCAGAACGGTACCTTTTGAAAAGTTCGTAATATTATACTGTTTTATGTTTTTTATAGCTCTTAAATAAAGAAAATTTAATACGTAAACAATTGATAATTTCTTTGGTGAACCACGGGGGATAATGGCGATATTTACGTGATGATACAGTGTATGTAGGAACAGTTTCACTAAACACTTGGTTTAACATATCATAAAAAAGAGTAGATGCTCCCTCGACGTCATCAATTATTTCTAATGGTGACCAATCAATATTTGCTAATTTATCATAAAGTAAAGATGGTAGCGTGATGTACCAAAGTTGAACGTAATAGCTAGTGTTGAATGGTGAGCATCTTCTTCAACAAAAGAGTTGACTTCCCTATTAACTGTACAGTTAACATTGGACAACACAAGATCTAAAATGCGCTCAAAAGTATTAGAAGTAGAATTATACTGTTAAAGTTCATAAAGTTATTTAACTCAATACAAAATCTATCGTTCACATCATTAAAATAATTCGGAACATTAAAGTCGCCTATGATTAATACATTATCATTCGTGTTATAACCAAGTGAATTAAAAGCATCGAGAAACAAAACGAAGTTATCAAATGACACTGACGGCGGAATATATACAACGAAGAGTATAAGGTTGTAGCCATAACCATCATTTAATTTAACTCCAACGATATCAATAGCAGGTGTAGCATCGAAGAGGGCTGATAGATCCAAACTGGAGGACTTGAAACCATTTCTCACAGCGAGTAAAACACTTCCTCCTCTTGACAAATCCGTAGCAACAAAATTTCTATCACATCGGTAGATGGCATAATTATCGGGAAAGATCTCACTCCATAGCACATCATTGCTTAACCATGATTCCGTAATAGCAACGATATCACAATCACTGGAAGAAATGGCATTGTAAAACCCAACAGTCTTAGGTCCTTAGTCCTCTCACATTCTGGTATATACATTCCAATGATCTGCGTCTGGGTTAAGAATTTAGTTTAAACGAACGATCTTGGGGACATCATTGACAAAGCGTATTTTAATATTTTGCTCGCCATTAGCAATTCGGTCATGTAATTCTCGTTTAACTTTATTATGCAATTTTATTTGCCTAGGCGTTCTTCATATAAAGACATTCTTTTTTTTCAGTCTGAACGAGTGATGTATACTCTCCGGCACATAACATGAAACGCTATACCAATGTCACAGCCTTAAATAGCACTGTCTAAGGTTCATTTTCGAACGAATTTATTGCTTTTCGTTTTTAGTGCCGGCGATGGTACCTAGATACAATAACTACTTATAAAAATTGGTTTTACTATGTAGTGCCGTTTGTCAATGGCGTGCGTAAAAAGATCCCTTTAACAAACTATGCATTTTAGTTGAACAAGTTAATACGCAAACTGTTAAAGAAACGCATAACGAAATATTCTTACCTATGATATATTGAAAAACAATTAATAAATATATGTAATTACACCTATTTGAGAGCGGCGCGAACTCATATCGGAAAATTTTGTGTTTTTACAAATAGACCTTCACCTCGAGTTTTTGTGAGTATTGTGTAAATGAAGCTTCCACAGGTGCGGTTTATTGCATTTTGTTGAATATGAATTGATCAAATAATACATGCATAAGTAAGCAGAGGTTTTAAAATAAAATGACTCTACCGTCTTGTGATAGGTCAGTTTTTTTTTTTAATTTTTCAACAGATGAGAAATCTACAGTAATATGCATATCTCATAAGTAGCAGCACATATTTGAAGATTATATAATTAAAACAGTTGAAGGTAATAATTAAATATTTTTATTTAAAAATATATACAGCGTGTCTGCTATGCAACTAGGTTCCCGGTGTGATAGCTTCGGGTCTAATATTAACAGCACCTATTTGCAGAATTATACTTTCTGTATACATAATTAAATAATTAAACTTATTCAATTTTCCTTAATGTTCTTTTAACCACTTCCATCATACGCTGTATCACACTTATATTGACTTTTTTTGACACAAAACAAAATACGCTTTTTCAACTGATCCGTTGTTATTACTTACCAACCATCTTTCTATACTAGTTGAGACAAAATGGCTCAGAAATGTTTGATCGCACTCGCCTGGAACGCTGGAACACGTTAGGAGGGTTAATCTTATTCTGGACATAAGATATATTGTTGCTGTTTAACCATTTCAGCGTAGAATTGGCGTGCATTTAAAAAAAATTGAATAGTTCGGGAAGGCATTTCGACTGATAAGTTAATGCATCCATAGGTACTTCAGGCATGTTTGATGTTGAATTGCTGAAACGGATGTATGACTGCATTTTTTTTTTCTTATCAATTAGTTAACCTTTATTTTCTTTTATCACTTATTCTTTGTTCCCTTTTTTCGTTTGTCTTCTGTATGTTTTGGCCTCAGTTGTCCCATCCTTTCATAGATATTTTGATTCGAACCTTTGATTTATTTTTAGTTAAGAAAAAACGTTTTATTTTTCAAACGTTAACTAATCAAATTAATGCTATCAATAAGTTGAAAAACTCACACTCCTGTGGGATTGACGAAATCTCTAACATATTAATTAAACATTGCAGAAATTTTATTGCAGAACCCTTAACTTATATTATTAACTTATCCTTTCAAACAGGTGTTTTTCCCAATCGCTTAAAAACTGCGTTGGTCAAACCAATTCATAAAAAAGGTGACACAGATATATTATCAAATTACAGACCGATTAGTATTTTGTCATCTTTTTCAAAACTCTTTGAACATATTATGAATGATAGATTAATCAGTTTTTTTAAAATTAATAATATATTTCTTCCTTTTCAGCATGGTTTGAGTCAGAGAGGAACCTTTGTGCAAAACGGACGTACCAGTGTTAATGTGCGCAAACAGTTTTATTTTAAACTAATAAAATCCAATTTACAACAATTAAAATGAGTGTTAAAAAAATCTGCGAACTCAAGAAATGTGACCTGATAAAGGAACTACAAAAACGTGACATGTCTTGTTCAGGCAAAAAGGATGAATTAATACGGCGGTTAAAAGACTTTTTCGATTCGGACTTCGTAAATGAAACTCATAAAAATTTAAATAATGAATCCATACATGAACTGAACAACAGTTTTGATAGTGCTTCTAGTGTTAATACGGTAGTTCCACTCCAGAAGAAAAAATGCTATAAGCGTAACATCAGTTTTGTGAAGCTTATGAACAAAATAAACCTTCTTGAACAAAAAATTAATGCCCTTCAAGTTGCTAATACAAAAATGAAGAAGTTTATTAGAAATAGTTTGAAGAACTCCCGTGGTTTTAGTGATTCGTGTAAATTAGTTCATGAATCCAAAGTGTCCGTTGATTGCACTCTGAATAAAACTCAGCCGATAACCAGTTCTTCCAGCGCTAAAACTGAGCAGAGTTGTGATGACTGTGATAAGACTTATAACAAAAATAAAATAATAATACTCGGCGATAGTAATGCCCGTAATTGTTCTCTGGCATTAAAATCATTCGTAGATTCCGACAAGTATGAAGTTAGCTCAATTTTCAAGCCAAATGCTTTTCTTGAATCAGTGATTGAAGATGTTAATAATATTGCTAAGAAACTTACGAAAAATGATTATGTGATTGTTATGGGCGGATCAAATAATGCCCTTAAAGGTTCTAAACCGAATTATGACAAACTTTCTGTACTACGGAAATGCTGCGATACAACCAATCTTATATTAATATCTACACCGTTTTGGAAAGGACGGAGCGTATTAAATAGGTTCATTTTTGACTTCAACCTTGAAATCTATAACAATGTCGTTAAAAACAGCAGAATTATTTATTTTGACATAAACGGAATTTTAGCTGCTGACGATTTTACTAACCATGGATTGCACATGAATCAAAAGGGCAGAATGAAACTATTTGAAAATATTGGTTCTGCAATTAAACCTGCTGAGAGTATTAAAACTTATGTAAACAAGGAAAATTTAATTACAATTCATCCAACAAATGAAAGTTGTGTTTTCAAAAGCGTTCAGAAAGGACACAGTGAATCTCTTATTCCGCAAGTAACACAAGGCATTAAACAGGATAGTAAAACAGTGAACAATAAAGTGAACAAGTGTTTCTTGAAAGCAACGACGATCTCGTGAAATCTTTATTTGTGTTAGTGCACCTTAATGTTCAAAGTATAACTAATAAATTAGATTTAATTGAAGTTTTTCTGAAACAGTATTTGCCCCATGTTTTTTGCGTTTCCGAACATTGGCTTGGTGATAGTGAGTTTCCCCTGTTTGACAATTACAAATTGTGCAGTGTATACTCTAGGTTAAAAAGCAAGGGAGGCGGAGTTGCTATATTTGTAAAATCTGATCTTCGCATCAAAAATATTACGGTAGATGTGCACTGTGTCGAAAAAGATTTTGAATATTGTTTGCTGCAATGCTTTGTAAGTAATTTTAAATTCTTAATTTGTACTGTTTATAGATCTCCGTCGGGAAACGTTAGTAGTTTTCTTGATGCCTTAAATGATTTAATTGTTAAATTAACAAATATCAGAAACTGTACTGTAATAATAGCTGGAGATTTCAACTTGGATTTTGCTGATTCTCATGGAAACTGTTTACATGTTTTAGATTTAATGGCCTCCTTTAATTTCTTGCCTGTGATTAAGCAACATACTCGCGTGACGAATAGTAGTAGTAAAATTATTGACAATATTTTTGTTAATAACTATCATGACAATTCTAGTGGCAATATAATTGAGCCGGGATTTTCTGATCATTTTGCAGTACAATTACGTCTTGATTTGGGAACATACTCAAAACCATGTGTAAATGAAAAATTTTGCAGAAACTTTAATAGTAAGAATAAAATTAAGTTTCATAGTTTATTACGACATGCCGACTGGAATACTGTTTACAGTGCTCAAAATGTTGAAAATCAGTATAGTTCATTCTTAAAGATAATACGTTTCAATTTTGATTCTGCATTTCCATTAAAAAGACTTAAAAACACCGCAAACAGTAAGGATTGGATAACAAATCAAATTAGACAAAATTCTGTCAAACTTTGTAATTTACATCATAAATATAAATTGACAAATTCATCAGCTGATAAAACTAATTACTTAAATTTTAAAAGCAAACACAGGAACATCATTACGGAAACTAAATTAAAATTTCACAACGAAAAAATAAGGAAAGCGAACAATAAAATGAAAACGGCGTGGACTATAATTAATAAAAATTCTAAACAAAGTAAAACCAATGAAATTCAATTAATGGATGGTAACAAATACATAAGTAATCAGGAGGCAGTTGCTAACTTGTTAAATACATTTTTTACTAATGTCAATAACAGACAGTCTACCAATACTGAAGAACAATTTTCTATTAATCAGTCTTTCTTTCTCTGTCCTGTAACCGAAGTTGAAATATACAATACAGTTATTGAGATATCTAGCAAGAACTCAGCCGGTATAGACGAAATACCTTGTTCGCTATTAAGAGAAGTGGCTGATGTATTAACCCCACTTCTTACATATCTCCTAAATGAAAGCTTCAAATCTGGATATTTTCCTTCTGAATTGAAGACTGCAAGAGTGATCCCTATCTTTAAAAAAGGTGATAGTAGTGAAGTCTCTAATTATAGACCTATATCAATCCTACCAGCTTTTTCTAAAATTTATGAAAAATGTATGTTCAATAGATTATTAAAATATTTCCTTAAATACAATCTTCTTCCGAAGAGTCAATTTGGGTTTTTACCAGGTAAATCAACTACGGATGCTATTTTTAAATTTCTCAACCTAGTATATAATAGTCTTGATCAGAAAGAACCTACAATAGGTATTTTCTTTGACAATAGTAAAGCTTTTGACACCATTTGCCACAACAGTTTGCTTAAAAAGTTACATGGCTATGGAATTCGAGGTCTTGCCTACAAATGGATTAGCTCCTACCTATCTGGTAGGTCTCAAATTGTATATGTCGAATCCGCTAAATCATCCGTCTGTCCTATAATAAATGGTGTTCCTCAAGGTTCGATTTTAGGACCCTTATTATATATTATATTCGTGGCTGATCTTCCATCACACGTTTCAAATGGAACTGTTTGTCAATTTGCCGATGACACATCAATTGTTGTTAGTTCAAAATCAATACAATCACTATCTAAGGAAATAAATACTAGTGTTGACGAAGTAGTAAAATATAGTACTAAAAACAATCTAATTATTAATGAAAAGAAAACCAGTTTTATATACTTTAAATCTTTTAAAAATAATGACTGTAGTATGCTAATTCGCCTTATGGGCAAATCCATACATCAAGTTGACTGTTCCAAGTTTCTAGGTTTGCATGTTGACGAATATCTTAAATGGACTACTCATATTGATCAGTTATGTAATAAACTTAACTCATTAAATTTCTTAATATTTAAGCTTAGATCAATTATTGATTTAAAAAATCTAAAACTCTTTTATTATGGGAATATTGAATCTCATATTAGATATTGTATAATGTTTTGGGGAGTAACTACTCAGATATCGAGAGTTTTTCTACTTCAGAAAAGAATTCTTAGAACAATGTTAAAGCTAAATTCACAAACTCACTGTAGGCCCTTTTTCCAACGTTTTAAGATATTAACCATTTACTCGTTAATGATCTATGAATGCTGCGTCTATGTTAAGAAAAATCCGGGCTCATTTAAAAGAAATTCCGATATACAACAACGTTACAGTACTCGAAATGCACAAGCTTTAAATTTCCCAACACACAGCTTAACTCTTTTTGAAAGAAGCCCTCTCTATATTTGCATTCGAATTTTTAATCAGCTACCCTCCGAGTTGAAATCTTTCAATATGTTGTCCACGTTCAAAGTCCGCTTAAAATCGTGGCTCATTGATAAGAGTTTTTATTCAATAGCTGAATATTTTGATCTATAGACAAAACATGTTTTAACGATTGTGTAAAATTTAAATGTTCTTATTATTTTTTATAAATTTGTGATGTTTGTTATGTTTTTTTACGTTATTTACATTGACACATACCATATCATGTAACATGATCTTAAGGTAAATATATATATTATTATTATTATTATTATGGTTTTATAAAAAATAAAGATATTGATTCGGCCCTATTCCAATTTTTTGATAAAATTTTTTCAACTTTAGATCACAAAAACCCTGCGCTTGGGATTTTTATAGACCTAACAAAAGCATTTGATTGCGTTAACCACAAAATTCTATTAGAAAAATTACATCGGTATGGAGTTAGAGGAAACACCTTAAATCTTTTTTCTTCCTATTTATCACACCGTACGCAAAAAGTAGTAATAAATAATAACACCTCAAAGTTTGCTGATGTGTGTTCTGGGGTACCACAAGGATCCATCCTTGGGCCAACACTTTTCATTATATTCATTAATGATCTTGGATACTTTCTGCAGAACAACAACTGTAAATTAGTGTGTTACGCGGATGACACTAACATAGTGGTAACGGGTGATAATTTTTTAGATGCTGAAAAAGAGGCTAAGAAAATTTTTGATCAAATAGAAATATGGATGTTGAAAAACAATCTACATATTAACTGTAACAAAACCTCATTAATTTCATTCAGCAACAATAGATCTAATACTATTAATAATTCTGACTCAAAAACTCTGCATAGAATGTTTTTACCACTTTCCACCGAGGCTAAACTACTTGGGCTAACTGTAGATTGTCATTTGCAATGGTTTCCTCACATAGATGCACTTTGTTCTAAATTAAGCAGATCCTGCTTTGCATTACGAACTATATCTGCGCATTGTAATGAAACAACCCTACGAACTTTATATTTTTCAAACTTTCATAGCCACTTAAGATTTGGTATCATACATTGGGGTCTAAGCAGCAAATGGCATAGAGTATTTATCTTACAAAAATATGCTATGCTAGCTAAACTTAAGCGTCGTGACTCGTGTAAAGAAGCCTTTAAAAGCCATCAAATACTAACAGTACCATCCATATATATTTATGAACTCTGTTGTTTTGTATATAAACACCCTGAATTTTTTATACAAAATAGATCTAGTCATACTTATCACACAAGATTTAAACTCAATCTCAGACCTGATTCGCATTCTACTTCTTTATACCAAAAAGGTACTTTTTTTAATGGTTGCAAATTCTTTAATGCTCTACCTTCAAAAATTAAAAATGCACACAACATTAATATATTTAAGAAAGAATTAAAATTATTCCTGCTTCAGATGAACTGCTACTCCGTTGACGACTTTTTTCTCTAAATGTACCTGATTTTGATACTATACATTACATTATACCTATATATATATATATACTGCTGTTTCTGACGTTTATCAATATCAGATTGTACTAGCATGATGTATGTTATGTTATACCCTGGTATTTTGATAATAAATTTATTATTATTATTATTAATAAAATTATTATTAGACATTACACACGTTCGGCGTTTCTGAAACATTTTACTCTGAGAATCCCTTGCAAGGTTTGAAATTAGGGAGCATCCCAATGAACCTTTATTTGTACACAAAAATTTTCTTTATTTTTAAATTTGTATTCTTATTATATTTTTCCCGTATGCCAGCAAATAATTTTAACTTTAACATTTCCTCTTACTATATACGAAAATGTTTGTATACAGCTTGCGAATCACTGCTAAGGTCGCACCGACACTTTTTTCTGTACTAGGGCTTAGAAGTTGCTCTCGCATCACTACTTGCTCCGCTTTAGTTTATGTGAGGAGCTTGATCTGTGCAGATGTTGCTTAACCCTTTCGTTGCTTTCTTATAACATCTTTTAACATTTATATTATTTCGTTTCTTTAAATAATATTGAATTAATAAATTTGCCAATTATGGAACTTTTTTCATACCAACAAAAAAAATATTACCATTGCTGATAGTTAATCAGGGAAATTACACGTATATTTCAAATTGTTGTCGTTGTTTATTTTATCAAGTTTAGAATTTAGGAAAGTTTATGCATTTTCAATATATCCGTAAAGCACGAGCACGTTTGTTTATTTTATCTTATGGTTTGGGTTAAGATACGGGATGCGTCTCAAGTACAGGGACGGAAGGAAAGAAAAGTGCCAGCGCTCAGTCGAGGCATGGTCCTTGAGGGCTATACGTGTTGATAATGTTGCACTAATTACGCAGACGGGCTCGCGAGTGTTGCAATGAATTGCAATGACATGAGAGTAGGGGATCATTTCTCCTGTATACGGCATCTGACCCTATCCGCTGCTGCAGATGCGTGAGTAGTAGATGCCGGAAAAACAACTAGTTGTATACCTGACCAGGTGATTGCCTTGTGCTTCCAAAACGGTCATGACTTGGTGTTGACTGCGCTCGGGCCGGTGTAGCAACACTGTAGGAGGCAGTAGCACCAATGATTCTGAGAACGTACGCTCAGAAGGCAAGGTATGCTAATATCCACCTGGGGCTTGTCTTTATGCATGCGAAGTACGAATATGGACATTCGAGGACACCTTCTCCGTCAATTCGCATCCCAGAGGGGAACTGCCGCATCTAGAGTCTCCGCTGGATGGTGCGGGGCCGGGAGAGAGCCCCGGTAAGTAAACAAGTCCTATAGTCTTGAGTAGATGCTCGTAAATGGTTACTTGTAATTTTGCATGACGTCCTTATCGAATCGAAAAGCGAAGCCCAGATGTTAAGACGTTTACCCTCAGCTCCGCAGTGGACGAGAAAGAGAGAAAGAAAGCGGGAAAGAGAGATCTAACCAAAGGGTGAGTGAATGTTTATTGTAACTCGGTCCTCTGACATTGTTATTAGTCTAAAATGTTTAACAAAAAAAAAACTATCCAACAAAACAAAATTTACAACATTGTAGAAAAAGAAAACAGATGAGTTTTTCTGTAAGGGTCATGTCATGAATTATGATTGCGACTGTACATTTCGCGTCCAATTAAATTGATAATGATTTCATTTGAAAATTTTACAGCTCTCTACTTATCAACGTGATTCGCATTATGTATAATATATGTATGTAAGTGCCTGGATATAATTGGATACAACTCTACATATAACAAACAAAAACAAGATAGTATCGTCTGCAAAGACTTTTGCGTGTATCGTGTTAATGAAACGACCAGAAAGGATACACTCGTGCACGCACACAATGGAATGAATACTCATAAATACGATGTGACCAAATACATGAACTTGCCATTTACGAACAGAAGGACCTTGTTGATATGCGACGGCCGGCTGAAATGAGCGGTGTTTACGCAATGTTTATGCAATAATTAATACCCGTTTCGATTTTTACTTAATGGCACGATATGTTGCCGTGCAATGCATCATATTAAAAAAATACCTTGTCCTTGCACCTAATAATTTTCACTTGACATGGTTTCGATAATTTGGCCAAATAAAATTTTGGGGAACGAATTAGTTGTCACGTAATTAACATGTAAATGATGATGCTATTAAAATACAGGTTTACTTTTTGCGTAAAACTTTTAATGTGTCGAGTCTATATAAATAACCCAAACAGTTTCTGTTATGTACGGTGAATTTACAATTCGTTAACACAGGAGAAAATTACACCATTTATAGAAAAAGCGTATACAGTGTATTTTGGTTTCGAAATTGGACATCAGGATAAATCTTAGGCCCCGCATATAGTTGTGCACGTTGTGAAGTTACTTTGAGAACTTGGCTTAATAAGAAGAGCCATGGTATGCCATTTGGAGTTCCAGTGATTCGGAAAGAACAAGCAAACCATTCAACCGATTGTTACTTTTGCAGCACGAAAACATTCGAATTTTCGGGTAACAATGTGAAGAAAATTAGTTACTCGAGTTTATCATCGGCTACTAGACCGATAGCTCATTCAAACGCTTTGCTAGTTCTTAAACCCACTACAACTCTGTGGAAAGAACATAGTAGCATGGAGGAAGAAGGGCAGAATTGGCAAACACTGACGAGGAATTTGTACGTATACCTGAAGAAGAAAAGCCACATTTAATCATGCAATCAGATTTCAGCAACTTAGTTAGGGATTTAAACTTGCCTAAGAGAGAAGCAGAAATCCCCGGTTCTAGACTACAAGAGGGGAAATTGTTGGCACCTGATACACGTATTTCTATTGTATCGCCATCGTCAAAAAGAGTTCTCCGAATATTTCTCAACTGAAGACGGCTTCTCCTCTTGAAGTAACATTGACAATTTGATGGTGGCATTAGAATATGAACATAATCTAGAAGAATGACGTCTTTTCATGGACTAATTCAAATTGAGTTTGAAAGCTGTTTTTCTTCTTATGAGAAACACTTAGCAGTCAGTTTCTATTGGCTACGTTCTGCACATGAAAGAGTCGTATAAAAATATCGCACATCTTCTAAAAAAAATTAATTACAAAAATCACAAACGGTACATCAATGCTAATTTTAAGACTGTAGCCATGTTACTTGCATTACAACTTGGTTGTACAAAAAATTGCTGTGTTCTCTGCCAATTGGACAGTAGGTCAAGAGACTCCCATCAAACTGAAATTTGGTAAATGTATTTGCCTTGAGTCACTATAATTCTGTCGTTGTAAAACCTGTTATTTTACGTTCATTAAAGTTGGTATAAAGGTAACATGTTTCGATAAATCACCATTTTAAAAGCTTTAACAACTTCTTTAAAGCTCGTGAAGGAAGACAACTTAGTTAAGATAGATAATCCTTTGAAACTCCCATTATGTAGTTAAGTATTGGAAACTCAGACAGCAGTATGTGCTTGGCCATAAGAATATAGTTTAGCAACCATTGGTTAAAAAGCAAACAAAATTTTATAGCCGCCACTATACAACGTATTAGAAAGTAGACGAGATTTCATCGATAAGAAACCTATACTGTCATAAACTATTCGGTCAATTTAAATCAACAAAACAGTTTTGCAAAACTAATTAATACTTTTTTTATTTGAAGTTAATAAATCATTTTTATTAAAAAAAAGTTTGTCAGAAAATGAATGAAAATAGTGCTACTCTTTTTTTCTTTCTGAGATATGAATGAGAACTAAGGAAAAAAGCGTTTCAGTTTTATACAGATTTTGTTTGCACTTATGGTAAATAAAAGTTTTTTCATTTATTTTAACGACTTTTAACTCAGTTTTGTTTATATTTAATTAGTTTTTATTTCTGAAGTAATTAGATCATTATCAAACTTATTTAAATAACTCATGTTATTTTTTTAAATTCGTCCTTATTTAATTTTTATTTCCTTGTTTATCAGCCAATTTATACATTTTAATGTATATATAATATGTATATATAAACATAATTACATTCTAGAAGCAGATGAATTTAAAGATATACGGAAAACGAATAAATAAACATTCGCTTCCCACTTAACATTTTTGTGATTCGCAAATTATCATTTTCTTACTAACTCGCAATAATCTAATGTTTGTAGTTTGTTCCGCGTTCAAAAATTACAACAATAACCTTCGATAAATCCGCTGTAAGCGGAAGGTATTAAAGTTCTCCGGTGTGCACAAATACTTTCTAGAAATATTATTTTGTAGGTGTTTCCAAGGACTGCAGGACGCACTTGACTATGAGAATTATGATTTTAAGTTAAATATTATTCAATACATTATCATCATCGAAAAGAGTGAATCTGTTGTAATAAAATTTTGGAAATAAGAAGCTGATTAACATTGATTAGACCTAGCATTGTATTCGACATTTAGTGGTCCGAGTATTGAAATTCAATATTTTTCTGTGTATTGTAAATAATAATTAATTTCATAATAAAAGAGTACGTACCTGTATAATATAATAGAGTTGTTAAATTGTCAAGTTATTCAATTTATAGGACGTTTAATTATTCAAAGGAAAAAAAATAATTTATGGACTTTGAGAATAGAAAAAAACAAACTTTATATTTTAATTGGTTAATGAAACTTATTTTAAATTTCATGAGATCCTATAACATGAAAATAAGAAAATTTTCCAACTTGAATTTCCAATATTTGCTACAAATTTAAAAGTACCTATACGAACTGACTTAGGGGGTCATTCTAATCGAAGTTGCAAGTTACACCGTTGTATCATGTTACTACCGTGCACTCTGCTCTGGTAATACCACCTACTTATTTTTGCATTCTAATTCAGGGTGGTAGTTCAGTGGCAAAATTACATATGCAGCTAATTTCAGTGTCGTATTGTACGCTTGCGAACGCACGTCTCCCGTCTTGCCGCGCTTTTTACTCAGAAAATCATATACAATAAACAGAAAATCTGGTCCTTGTCCAACATTATTTTTTCAAAAGTATATTTACTTATATTGTGGTAATACGTTATGCGCAATGAATGATTTGTGCAGTAACAATACACAGAAGCCTCACAGTGGAAAACTAGTTTATTTAATTTATTTATTTACTTACAGTTTGTTTTGTCAAAAAAGTTTTAAATTATTAATAAATTGTAAGTATATAATTATCAAGGATGTGTAAGACTGAGGTATGTATTAAAATGAGTGATTCTAGCCTACAAAAAAGAAGTAAATTTTTTTAAAGGGTTCTTTCGCTGTTATTGCTGTTTTAATTGAACTCATAAGCTACTGCGTAACCTGACACACACCTGACATTTCAATTAAAATTTTTATTAAAACGTTAATTCTTACTACTCATGCGCACACTGACGAGAGCAAGTTTACCACTGCTTTAAAATGGTTGCAATTTTAGATGCAGTTTGCGACTGCTGTGTCACAATTAGAATACCAAAACAACAGGGTTGCAACTAGTTACCACGTTACTAAGGAGGTACTACCGTCGTCAGGTTGCAAGCATGAATTAGAATGACCCCCTTAGAGATGGGTAAATCTATGACCTTACAAGTGCATTGACAATCAGGGTTGCCAGTTCTCCTATTTTTAATAGGAGTCTCCTATTTTTTAACAAAATCTCCTACTTTCTATGAAGCATTAGATATAGGAGAAAATCTCCTATATTTTCACGGAACAAACTTTCTTATGGTCGTCATAAATTGTTGCGTTTTTCTTCCAAAAAGAAACCGTTTTTTTAATTCTTAGGGAAATTTAAGTCATGATGTCATTTTATGCGGCTACACTGGCTACAGATAGTGTTTTCTATTATTGCCTGCATCACATTCACATATGATTCACATCGTTTATCGGTTAAAAACTCAAATTTTACTGTTGGGAGTATAAATGGATATGAATTGCATTAATCATGACAATAATAGCGTTTTCCACTGGCTGCATCGGTGTACACTCAGGATATCTATATCTCGTTTTATTACATAAAGCTGAACCGAGATGAAAATACACTCAGTGCACACTAGTGCAGCCAGTGGAAAACGCTATAAGAAAATTGATGAAAGTACCGATGACGTAAGCGGGAACAGTAGCACCAATGAATGTAATAGTACTTGTTATTATTATATTATACTTTAAATATATTATATAAATTATATTTTTATTTTCTCATTTCCATGTTCTCCTATATTCTCCTATTTTTTTAAATAGAATCTTCTATACTTTAACTTTAAAGAGCTGGCAACCCTATTGACAATTGTGAAAGAATCGTTCTTATTAAAGAAAAAGTAATTTCAGTTTTTGATATTAATTCGTTCGTACATTCTCGGGATATTAAAGAAGAACAAAATTTTAAAAAACTAACACCTGTATGATAAAGTTGCATTTTTGACGCGTGTTTTTATGAATTTATTTTTTTCATGGGAAATCTGCTATTTTTTTATGTCATCTCTAGTATATTTAGTGTAGAAAAATGACTTTATAAGTATATATGTATGTAGTTATGCAGAATGTACAGGTTTTTTTTTATATTTTGCATGCCATCTAGAAGCTTTATTTTAGGAATTAGAGAAAAACTTTAAGCACAAAAGTTGTAGGGTTTTATTCCTATTATCTTCTAGAGTTATCACGAAAAGCAAAACCGCAACGCAAAGTGGAGAAAGAAATATGTGTATGTAGTTATGCAGAATGTACAGTTTTTTTTTTTAATTTTGCATCCCATCTAGAAGCAATATTTTAGGAATTAGAGAAAACTTTAAGCACAAAAGTTGTAGGGTTTTATTCGTATTATCTTCTAGAGTTATCACGAAGAACAAAACCGCATCGCAAAGTGGAGAAAGAAATACCATTAGTGTTTTTTTTTTGTTAATGGAATACCCTGCGCACTATTCACTGAAATGAAAGATCACGTTTTTCTGATTTCAAAAATGTAAGTATACATACTATGTATATTGATATGTGGATGATACATTTGTGACGTATTTGAGTGTAAAGTTTAAAGTACAAATAAATTAATATTTAAAAAGTCAAGGTGGCCAGGAGAAAATGATTACTATTAATTCATTTTGAAAGGTTTCAATATGGTTTCAAATATTCGAATTCGTATTGTCATTTGCTAACGAAGAGTGATTTAGAAGTGTTTTTAATGTTAATGCATTGATATTAGAACTCAAATGTCACAAACGGTTGATCCAAACATCAATATACAGGCTGTCCCATGGCATAACTGCCATAGCTTAAGAACGTGTTGCTAAGGTCATTTTAAGTAAAAAAATGTCTTATGAGCATAATATGTCCAAAACTCATTCGTAACGGATATGCAAGCATTTTTAATTTTAAAAGTCTATGTCCGGATATACACTAAAAATAGTGATCTTGTTGAAAGTCCATAATTAGGTGTAATATTTAATTAAAATTAATAAGAAGAATACTTCCTAATTTGATAACTTTTTAATTAGGCTACCGGTTTCGATATAAAATCTTCATCAAGCAGCTATCGTCATAATGTGAAATTTTGAAAATACTTTCATTGGACAGAAGAAGGAGAAATACTACATAAAAAAGGAGAAATACTGTATACACTATTCTGTCCAATGAAAGTGTTTTCAAAATTTCACATTATGACGATAGCTGCCTGATTTTATATCGAAACCGGTAGCCTAATTAAAAAGTTATCAAATTAGGAAGTCCTCTCCTTATTAATTTTAAATAACTTAAGGTCGAGATATCCATCTCCATGTTATTCGACGAATAACTTGATTTTTCTGAATTGTTGATTGATTTTTTATGAATTGTTTCCTTGGTAGTTATTCGTCTAATAACTATTAGCCAATTTATTAAGAGGTGGATATCTCCGCCCTAAGAATAGTTTTTATTTATTTATTTAGAATGGAGGAGGGTAAGAGGTCACTTGACCAAAATCCTCTTGACTACTTCTTATGGAGACATCTGAAAAGTCTCGTTTAAGCCAAAAACTATGACACTAGAGAAGAGCTTATTGTTAGAATTTATTATAAACGCTGCAGATATTATTTGTGCTGATCACACACACTGCAAAAATTGTGTTTCATGATGACTGACGTCGATTCGGATATCCGACGTATGTCCGACGAAGATTATAATTGCATTCACCGTACAATAGAAATATTCTACAGTGGTAAACATGCTGCAATAAGTGCTTCTACATCAACACATTGCACAGTGGGCTCAAACAGATAATTAAGGGAACTTTATTCAAAAAATCATGTATTTTATTGATATCAAAAAATAATACATTTAGTTTAAACAGACTCTTATTAAGTCGGAACGACCCCTTAGTTGACTGAAAATGTATCTAGATGTTTGTTTTGTGTTGAAGAAACTGAAAGAATGTGTTGACATTCTCAGTGACTGTCATTGTCTCATTTGATTCTACGTCATTTCATAATATTATTCAGTATTGTCTATCAATAAATATTTTTGTTTTTGCAATGTCGAACATTATCGAAGGTTTATAGATGTTTACAGTGTATTAATTTAGCTGCATCAACGAAAAAAATGAATATTATTAAGCACATTTGATTTGTCTCATATTCTAAAGTCACATCTTTTTTTGCAAGAGTTTGCATATCACTAATTATGTATTTTGCTATTCTTAAAAATGCAATCTATTGTTTTCTAATCAAAATACGTGCCCGAACTTGCCCCTTTTCTGACTTTTTTGAATTATTGTTTGTTATAGATAAAATGAAATACAAGAATTTATTCCAAAAGTGGCTAACTCATAAACATTTAACTCATGTAAAAATGTGAAGAATTAAAAGTTTTTGTGCTTAGTAAAGACAAGATGACGGATTTACAACATTTAAATAGAAAGAATGAATATTTTATTAAAACTATAGAAGAAAAATGGAAAAAATGTAATCGAATCTCATCGCGGTTTCTTGCTGGTAATTATTCACGGTTAGAGAAAGCTCATCAATAAATAAGTATAAAAAATTAACTGTAACTTTTATTTACATTTTTTTAATTTTATTTTTACTAAGATAGTACATCAAAATTATCTAACTACTTAAATTAGTAATTTTTTTCAGATAGATTATCTTTTAGCTATAATTTCTTAATATATTCTTCATTTTATAATGATAAATTATAGTTATACGTAATTATGCCTTTTTGGGTCAATTTTTAAAAAGACTGATCTTTCGTTATTGAGTCAATAATAAAGTTCTCCTAATTTACTATGTGAGACCACTGTGCATTGTCACAAATGAACTGATTAACCTTTGTGGTTCACTGAAAGCTTTCGCCTTGCGGCACAATAGGGGTTAGGTTGCGTAGGTTATGAAAGGCAGGTTCGTACTCAGTGTAATACTTTAACATATCTCCCAAACGATACCATTTTCGTAGAATTGTTAGAGGAAAAAAGTTTTTATACAATGTGTCCACGGATCGACTTGACGAGAGTAAAAACTTTTTTAATACCAATTTTACGCAAAAAAATTATTCTTTACAAAAGTTCTGCTTCTCAAGAAATGTCAGAAACAATGGTTGAATTTAAATTTTGAACTACAGTGTGTCCATAAAATTCTAATTTTTTAATTTAGTATCAATAGATATCAAAGTAACTTTTTTATCATTGGTCTTAGACAAAAAAATGTATTCTTTACAAAAAAATTTAAGGTTCGAGCATCTTCAGAAACTACACATAAATTTAAGTTTCTTGACTACAGGTGTCTGAAATATTCGAATTCAAATAACCAGACACTTTTTATTATTGATTTTACGCAGTTACATTCTGTGCAAAAACATTCATCTACTCAGCAAATCTCAGAAACCATACTCAAATTGGAGTCACGAAATACATGGTGTCTTCAAATCTGCTTGCTTTGTTTTCTACAAATTAATTTAAAAAGTATGAAATTTTCATGCTGTATGTATGGTCACCTATCTACTACTGCGATATGGCTCCTTATTTATGGGACAGCCTGTAGTTATGTTACGTATGTAGTTAGTTAGTCTTTATACAGTAAAACTTCTCCATTATGGATACATACGAGCCATAGTGAACTGTTCACATTATAGAGCGGTTCAAATTTAAATTGATTCAAGCGTTCCTTTCTTATAAGAAAAATAAACTTTTTTTTTCAAGAAGTTTGAAGTAGAATGATAGCTTAACGAAGCATTCTTGAATACAAATAGGTGGGATTAAATCGTCTTATCCCTAGGAATCTGTGTTAAGCCATGTCAACGAAATGTAAAGACACCCTACATAACACGTGATATCAAGTAACAACTATCTATCTCTAGATAGAAAGAAAGTTTTATTAAAAAATAAATTGTCAAAATAACAAAAGATATGTACACATAATTTCACAAATAAAAATAAACTTTTATTTTCAAGAACTTTGAAGCAGAATGATAGCTTAACGAAGCATTCTTGAATACAAATAGGTTGGGTTAAATCGTCTTAACCCTAGGAATTTGTGGTTAATCCATGTCAACGAAATTTAGAGACACCCTACATAACACGTGATATCAAGTAACAACAAGAAAGAAAGAAATTTTTATTAAAGAATAAATTGTCAAAATAACAAAAGATATGCAGACATAATTTCAAAAATAAAAATAGTGTAAAAAATTTAAATTTAAAAAAAATTAGGCCTGCATGTAAGAACTGCTTTAATTTAAAAAAAAGATCACTGATTTCGGTTTGCTTTTTTTTGGAATGCATCTAATGAAACAGTCTTCCAGATCTCTTTGGAGGGAATTCACCAGCCTCGTCAATTTTTCATTGCCTTTGTTCATAGAGCTTTTGTCATTGCTAGAGCTTCTTCAAAGTTATCGATTTTGTGAAAATCCAAGTCTTCTTCAATTTGAAATAGTATTTTTGGAAGCCTTTAATAAGTTAGTCGATGTGAGTCAGTCTAATGTGTTGAATCTATGTTCATATCTGGTAGGATCGTAAGTTCTCTAAGCCTGTAACTCAACTATGCGAAAATGACGTCAAAATACGCAATTTTTGAACGATTTGTAGTTTTGAGTATGAGCGTCATTTTGACGTCATTTTTGCATACGAATCTTGTCGCATGGTTTGAGAATCGGGCCCCAGTAGTGGAAATTTTGTTAGGGAATCAAAAGGATATTGCAAAATAGTCCCTTCTTACACGCACATTTAGGTAGAACAGGGAGAACGGTTCCACCAGGATACCAGGATAATAAAAGAAAGGTACCAAGAATATGACGACCGACCACTGTAAACGTTACAAAGGGATTATCCTGAACAAGAACTTAATACAAAGTCGTACAGAAAATGTTTTTCATAATAATTTTTATATTTTTCTTTTTTTAAGGCTTACACTGCTTCAAATGAAATGTTATAAGATATTATGTTAATTTTATATATGAGAACAGACTGCAATAGATTGAAATTACCCTAAATCGGTTCTCAAAACTCTTGCTGCAGAATCACTTTCTTTCCCTCTGTGCAATTATTTGTATTATTTAATTTTAATTTTTTATCGTATTGTATTTAAAAAAAGAAAGCAAACATTTAATGTATATTTGTTAAATATAATCAATAATCGACAGCAAGTAATTTAATAAAATAATATTTAGAATAACTAACCGCCGATGCCGCGCCGATTTTTTGATAATTTCAAGGTTTTAGCTCTATATAAATATTATACTGAGGTATACATGGAAATTCCAATTTTTATTAAATAAGATCTTGAAACCTGTTTTCTGGGAGAAAACATATGCTTCTTTTATTTTGTTAAGTTTCTAAATAACGAGACATTCAATAAACAACTCATTAAAGCAGGTCAAGGAAAAAAACAAGTACGTATTTTCTTAATTGTACAAAGCAACTGAAATGTCAGGTATGTTTTCTTAGGGATTCCAATGACCTTTTTAATAGTTGCTCTCAATTTTTAGAACTGCTATTTTCAACAACGTAACGGTAAATAAAATACAAACACAGAAAAACATTTCTAAAAAAAGAAAAAAGAAAATTTTAAATAAGGTGACCACTACCCACATTTACATATATTCGAGCTCTTGTTTTAACAGAGTTAATTTCGTTAGTTTCTACTTCCAATAGATAAAAGAAATTAATTTGGTTAAGGTGAATTTACACTAACAAATTATAAAACTTTGTGTTAGGTACATGACAGTTTTACAACTTGTTAAAAAATCAAATAAAAAATGTTATAAACCGTCGATGTTTTATAATTTTTTTCGTGTTTTATAACGAGTTAGACGTTTCCCGGCCAGTGTCGGTAAAGATTAAAGAAAATGTATGTAATCAAATTAATTAAGTAGCTACTCGAAGTCCTGACTTGTCATCCGAACAAAATTTTTAAAACTTTCAACAATTAGTTCTAGAGTTAAAAAGTCATGTTCATCACATTCAAGATCACTGTATTTTTAGCGACTAGAGATGGTCGAACCCAGAGTCGTCTTTTAGCTCTTTTTTTTCTGGCTTTTGAGCAACACTGCGGCAACAGCAGCTGCAAGGAGAACCTCATCGTCGGACGCCATAATGAATTATTTTATTCCATGGTTTGGAATACGATACGGGGTGCGTCTCAGGTAGAGGAATGGAACGAAAGCACTTCAGTCTCCGGCGGCGGTCCTTGTAGGGCGAACGTCTTGGTAAAGTTGCGCTAATTACGCAAACGGGCTCGCGGGTGTTGTAATAAATAGCAAGGACATGTGATGAAGTAATTGTGCAAGAGTAAAAGGCTTGCTGGTGGTAGATGATACTCTGAGGTAGTGTAAGGTGCCAATCACATGATGTCCGCTGATGGCTCGGACAGAGAGTAAGAGATTGGGCATTCTATCATGAAGGGTGATCGCTCTTTATTCGCCCATAAATGGGATTTGACCGTATCCGCTAACTGCAGAGGCGTGAGTAGTAAATGCCGGAAAAACAACTAGTTGTATACCTGACCAGGTGATTGCATTGTGCTTTCCAAGAAAAGTCATGACTTGGTGTTGACTGGGCTGTGGCCAGTGTAGCAAACACTGTGAAAGGCAGTTAGCACCAATGATTCTAAGAACGTATGCTCGGAAGGCAAGGTATGGTAATATCCACCTGGGGTTTGTCATTATGCTTGCGAAGTACGAAGATGGACATTCGAGGAGGGCCCTGGTGAGTAAATAAGTCATATAGTCTTGAGTAGATACTTGTAAATGGTTATTTGTAATTTTGCATGACATCCTTATCGAATCGAAAAGCAAAGCCCAGATGTTAAGACGTTTACCCTCAGCTCCGCAGTGGACGAGAAAGAGACAAAGAAAGCAGGAAAGAGAGATCTAACCAAAGGGTGAGTGAATGTTTATTGTAACTCGGTCCTCTGACATTGTTATTAGTCGAAAATGTTTAACACAAAAAAAACTATCCAACAAAATGTTATACAAATGTTATGTAACATGCATATAACAAGTTGTAATATACATAATTTATATTTACATGTTTTGTTATATAGTGTAAACGCACCTTTACATTTAGTTTTTCAAGTTATATAACATTTAATTCCGAAATGTCACCACTGATTATTTATGTTTCTTATTTTTAAACATTGACGCCATAAAGTTATTTGCATTTCATGGACAAAATCAATGAAGAAATGAACGGTCGCGAGGCGAGCTATTTTTCTAGGGATATCACTTTAGCGAAAAACGGACGTTGGACCTTTATTGATAAAACTACCACGCTTAAATCAGGAGACATAATACATATATTATTATACGGAGACATATGCGGAGTACTTCGACGGCGAGAGGAAACTGGAATATCCCAAGGATGACCAGCAGTATATTGTAACTGAAACAGGTTAATAATAATTTTTCAGGAAAAAAGTTTACAGTAGAAAAATCAGAAAAGATTTTAAGCAAGTTGCGTAAAAAAAATTATTACTATAATACATGATTTTGCAATTCATTTATTGGCTGTAAAATGTTGATGCATGTAGATATAATAAAATAACTGAAAAGAAGGAACTGCTCGGTTTTTAACTTCTAAAATTTCAAGTTTCCTAGAATCTTTAATAATTTATTAGGAATATTTAGAAAGATTAGATGTAAGCAACACTAACTAGGAAAGTATCCCAAGTATCTTCTTCCGATATTAATAATGAAACTTGGTATGTTTGTAGACCGTATGTAAAACCACTTTCCGAAGCTGCCCAAATTCACTTTGAAGGGCCTTCCCAAAATTGGCGGGTTTTGAAATATTTGTAAATAACTCCGTAATCATAAGAACTTAAAAAATATTCTTGTATATGTATACATACAATAATTAGTCACCTGATTTAATTTTTTGAAGTTTTCCTTTATGGTTCACACTCAGTGTTTCACATTTCAAACACGATTGAAGAAATTGCGACAAAACCCGATAATTCTAAGACACCAGAATCCACTAAAACTTCAACTCTGGTCTTAATGCTTAAGAATATGGGCCTCATTAATAAACTGAGTACTTCGCAACTGCAACGGTACGTGCTTATGGAGCAGTTGAAACTGATACGGTATTATAAAAATATACAGGGTGGTTCTTGAATAGACCGACAAAAAAATACTGACGAAAGAACTTCGCAGAACATGGGGAAAAAGTTAAAAAACTTTATACAACAATTCTGCCCTGCTAAGGCAGGAAGTCTGATCTTCTGATTTTCTGATCTTTGCGTATTCGGGATGACTTATTTTATCATTCTACAAAAGCTAAAAATCGTACCTGTGCCATAAAACTGTCAAAATGAATGGTAAAGATTAGTCGGAACTACAAAAATAGGTTTCCAAAGTCAAAATGTCGTATCTGACTCATACTACATCGTTTAGTCGTATCTGACAATATTTTCTTCAGTTGTTATTTCAAACAATGATTAATAAAAAGGACAATTACTAACTCACTTAAGTGGTATATAGTACATGCCACTTTTTAATAAAAAGAATCTTAATCGTACTTTCTTAATTCCAAAGTTCATCTGTCGTATCTCCATAATTTCAAATTTCTCGAAAAAGCGTGACTTTCATATTTCCAGGTTATAATTATTATAATTATAGATTCAGTTCATTCTGTTTCATATATACGTCCAAAATCAGGTTCCTACAGTAATACGTTTTCGTGGCAGAATACGATTCACAAATTTGCATTTTCCCACAAACGATACATTTTCAGGTACGGCTTCTTGTCTTAGCAGAGCAGAATTTACAATTAGGTAATTAAAAATTTACCCTAAATGCCCATGCAAAAGACGAGAATCAAAAGTGTACATCTTTAAAAACGTACAATAAACGCTTAGGGTGGTACGCAGATAATCAGAGTCGTTCACTCATAAAACTTGACCGTGAATTAATAACACAGTTGCACAGCTGATGATGAGTGCGTCGTATAATAAGTGTATTAACTGCTAATTAAAGTCAATTACGTTTTCAAAGGTGTACAAAAGTGAAATACTTATATCGAAGCAAACAATAATTTACGTCGCCTTAAAAAATAATAAATCGAACGCACGTATTGAATTTTGCTAGACTTTGTACAAATTTGTGTTAATAATAATTTGTCTTTTATAATAATAGAATTTGTTTCTCACTGTTCTTTACTGACTATAATGTTTTAAATTTTAGTTGTTATCACAATTTCTTTGTATCACAAAATCTTCTAAGCGGACACTAAATCGCGCAACTATATACTTTACGTTTCGCAGTCGTTCGACTGCTTCGTCAGAAGTGAAAAAAATATGTTGTTCTGACGAAGCAGTCGAACGACTGCGAAACGTAAAGTTTATAGTTGCGCGATTTAGTGTCCGCTTAGAAGATTTTGTGATACAAATTTCATCGGACAAGAACCAACTGTAAACACAATTTCTTTGTTATTAGCAAAGTCTATTATTATTAAAACATCAGCGATAAACCGAATAAATAAAATAAAGGAAACCGACTGATTAAAATGCAACGCGTAATATTGGTCCATAAAAAGATATCGAAATGTTTATGACGGACACGTTGCTTGTAGGGATAAAAATTATTTACAATACAATTTAAATTAAAATTAAAGAAAAGTACTAGGAATTCTTAACACGGAGATTTGAATTACTAAGAATAGATTTGAATTATTGTTTTCATATTGTAGTGTTTTATTTGTTTACCTGTCAAAACATGTGTTCAATGTTGGACCGTTATTCTTATTTTATACAACTTGTACGGAATAATTTACTTCAGGTGATTTGCATACATTTGTCAAGTCAATTGTGATGCCCCCTCCCCCCCAATTAGACTTCCTTATTGAATATTACGTACAAGTAAATAGACACTAAAACTGTCCAAACAAACCACAACAATTGAAATTTATTGTCCCTTTAAGTAACGGTGGTGAGAACTTATCTTCAAAGAGTTCCAAGAACGGTCGTCCAGATGTTAAGCTACCACTAACATGCCTTAGTCTGGCCCCTGTCTATTCTATCTACTCGAGTCAAAGGTTTTACTGCCGGCCGGCTGCTATTATCTGTCCTAATGACCTAGATTATATTTAGGGTTGAATGTCCCTTCGGAACTCGTGCGACAAGTGGCTAATCGTTCTAGTATTTCCTAATTATGGCCCGATCGTCGATGTAACCCTGTAATTTCGTTGTGATCACCTGGTTCTTTTGGTGAAGCAGCCAATAACTCTTTAGAACAAGGAATTAGATAATTTAATAATGAAACGCAACAATTAAATTTAATTAATTATTTATTCAAAAAAAAACAAAAAAAATGGGAAAAACTCCTGATATCCGCCTCTGTGGGATCGGAGATCTTGACCGAAAAGCCCTTGCGTTTGAAATCAATACAAATACACAAAAGTTACGATTTTCAGAAAGTACAGTAAACTCGTTTAACAAATTTCACTTTCGAATATCGGCGCGATCTATTTTCTTTCGATTCACACCGTTGGTGGTTTAATGTCTACACAGATATCTGTTGAAGAGCTCTGCTCCTTTAGTTAGATTAATAATTAATTGAGTTTCAACTGAGCTCGAGTCTTGGTACAGTGTTCGTACTCAAAGACTTGTTCTGTTCTGTTCTGTTCTCAGTGGTACCACAGTGTACTTAATTAACGGAGTTAATTAATGAATTAATCAGATGGTTTAGAGAAGTATGTGATACAAATGCCCGCCTTCAGCGATCAAGTTGCAAGTAAATCAGTAGCAATCACCTATTTTTCAGCCCCCCCCCCCGTTGGAAGTGTTGGTTAACCCTATCTCTAGCTAACCTGATTAATATGGTGCGTGTAGTGAGCCAAAACTTCTTCTACTACGTCACCTGAGCGTTAATTAAGGGCTTGGAGGGCGGTGATATACCCACTTGCCTGGTTTTCCAGGACCCTCTGTAATCGCCCTTTCGCAGCCTAACCTAGCTAATTAATTTAAAGCGCAAGAAATGAGTTTTGACTTCCTTATTTGCACTCCACTATGGGTGGTTTGGCATAACAGTCTCTAGGCAATCGCTTCTAATTAACCGACAAATCTCTCGGCAAAGACCACAGTTTGACCCTCCCCCATATACAGGGTGTGAAAGAAATCTTGTTACGAAAATGGCTAGAAATGTAGTTCAAATTGTTTGGTTTCCAATTTGCCTGAGAGAATCCCCAAGCGTAGAATGATTTCTAAAAGTACACTGTATTGAAGTCCAGGTAGATGTGGGAAATTGTTAATTGCTGTTGGTTGATTAAATTACAGAATTTGTCTACTAATTAAAGAAACACTGACCCATCAATTTTTTCTAAGATGAAGGTCAATAGTGAGTTTTAATACTCGCTGCAATGTAACTGAAAATAGTTGATTAAATTTAGCTCAATGTAATGGTACTATGAACCGTACTGACTCTTTAGTCTAATTAACGCAAATCAAATTATCTCTACGCAGATATTACCATCAAAGGTGCGCTGAAGGAAATAAATAATTGTCAAATACCTAAGGCGTATAATCCGTGTCCACTTCCACACTGTCCACTTTGACTTAAAAACACTCGCGTCGCGACGCCTACGTGTTTAGTTTAATTGCCTTTCTTGTCACACTGTATTTAAAACCGTACCAAAATAAATGATTTATCAAAAAATGAATAAAGACTACAAGCGCCTAAGGAAAAACACAATTAAGCCAAATTAGAAGTGAACTCGACCGTTCTCGCTAGAGCTTCAATGCTATCTGTTTCCTTTTCCGCGTTCCTATCCCGCAAGTCAAGATTAACAACACCCCCTCGGACTTGTCCGATAGATCTTGAAAAACCCACCGACCAATGGTAACCGTTGATTTGAATTCTAGCACACGCCCTTGACTGCATTTTTCTCACAAACAAGTATAAATTATGAGCTCCAAACTGTCATACGGAATGCGTCTGTCTCACGATGTCTGCGATTTGTTTCCTCGCTAACTACGTTTCAAGAGCCTCTTGAATTGACAGAGAATTATTACGCTAGACTGGGAGCAGAAACAGACAAAAACAAAACACTTCAACTCGAGCATAATTCGATCTGACTTTTCCGTTAATGTTCATGTTACCCGCGACAAACTTTTGTACAGAAATTCGAAACACAAAGATAAGGCTACTTCACATGGCAGATTTACGGCTCCCTGTGTGATCTATCATTAACCGAAGGGCCGGCACGTCGCCAAGCTTATCGCTTAAAAAAAAACATGTGTTCGTTAATTGAAATAGAACATGCAACCACCGCATTTGTTTTGAAAACAAATTTAGCAAACGTTTTAAAATATTTTGAAGTTCATATTTCAGCTGATCACGTCAATTCCGTTTAAAGGTCAAGTTCACGCCCGACGCCGCACTGCAACAATAATAAGGTGACCAGATTTTAATTTTGGTACGGCGGGACAAAATCGACCTGGGGGGAGAGAATTTGGAAAAATAATTAAAGTACATCATTTCTTCTCCGATGAAATTCACAAATTCTTATATTTATATTTTTTCATTTCTGACGAGACTGTCAAACGATAGCGAAACGTTGAAATGATTGAAGCGCGTTTGATTTTATCGCGTATTAGTAATTTTTACCTTATAACGTTGGTATTCCTGCAGATAATGAATTCGACCTAAATTACATTAGCAGGTATTATTGTTTTCATGAGAAAAGAGCTTTGCGTCATAAATAAAGCGCGCTTGGTCTTGCATCATCAGACATAACGCCATCCTTTTATCTTATTCACCGTTGACAAAGAAAATAAAAATTGAAATATTTATCTGTTAGAACTTCGGTGATTAATGAGGCAGAGCTCAAGTTCCGTGAATTTGATAATAAGTGTACTGTTGTTTTATTTTGATTTTCTTATTTTACTACTACTATTATTATTAAAAAACGTTTTTCGTATTACCACTTTTATCGCCGTATTTTCTCTTTCATTGGTAAATGAAAGAGCCACATGAATATGTAGAAATGATAAAATAATAAACAAATTAACCGATGGTAAAACAGTACAGTACGGAACTTTTAAAAATAAACTAGCAAGCAGCAACACCTTTCAATTATTTCTGAACACATTGTATTTCGAATTTAACTGGCAGAAGTATATTCTTTCCAAAAAGCGGGATTTTTTAAAACTCCCGGGACAAATTGTTAAAATTCGGAACTATCCCGCCAAAAGCGGGACGTATGGTCATCTTAATAAAACTATCAAGCGCTTTTATGTATTTGTTTTGGGGCTAATTTTTCATAATTGTTTCTGGAAAACCAAAATTTGTACATTAAAAAAAAAAATTACATTTTCCCCATATTTTCTATGCTTCTTTTATAAGTATTTTTTTGCCGATCTATTCAAGAATCACCTGTATATAAACAGAAAAATTTTAAAACTATCTTTACAAGAATGCATTCAGAATGTCAATTGGGAGTTAAACTTTTCTGTGGAATAAAAAGTGACAGTCCACGTCCACATTAGGAAGGGTCCATATAAGGGAGATTAATTTTATAAATACTTATATCTTTTTATCAACTCTTGCCATGGAATTTCGACGGCATGTCTTAGCTTTACTGTAAAACACATAAAACAGCATCAAGAAGTGCAATGACGTACTTTTCACTTAAGCTAAAACCACAGTCTACATACAGTCTTGTCACTGGCGCTAGTTTCGCGTACAAAATTCTTGGAAACTCGGGGAAGAATGCGCAGTAGTCTCGCTGTTTCTATTCGTAGTTTGGTTTACCGGCTTGGTTCGGGCACGTTCGGGCAACTGCAAACACTGCAAGATTTTAAATTTAAATTGTTTGCGCCACGTAAAAATCAACGCACGGAAGAATGCGCAGTGGTTGCATTGAAGACACAAAGATCAAAGCACGGGGTGGACACTTATATTGGAGAACTTGGTACCTAGCAAAATGAGGTAGTAGTATTTCCCCTAATTGTAGAGGTCGCAGCAGTGCATAAATTTAAATTTGGCGCCTTACTTCCGTAACGCCACCGACCTGTCCAACCAATCGAATGCAAGTTACAAGCGTTTTATGATAGCGTTATGCGATTATGCTCTTTGTGGCATGGCGTTGTTGTGGTTTGTGTTATTTTAAAGTTATCGTTTATTTTTAAAGTTTTATCGTTTAAACATTTTATGGAAAACTGTTTCGGCAGAAATAATATTTTACTTCGTACAGCTGTTCTCACTGAACATTTACCAGGTAGTAATCTGTCTTAAATTTTGGTAGATAACCATTATTATTAATTTCAATTATGTTATTTAGAGCCTCTGCAAATAGAGATGATAAATGAAGAGATCCAGCAATTAGATTAACCTGTTCCGGAAGGTAACAGTATACCTGTTCCAGAAGGTGAGAATATTTTTGGATTCGTTGCCCTGCATTTAGTTTATGGTCAGTACTGTCGACATTGTTTAGTCCGTAGTAATTTTTTGTTTTGTTTGAACACTAGCTGTTTGATTGTGGAGGTTATAATTTGATATGAAAATTTGAAAACAAAGGTCAGAATCTTTTATTAGCATAAATCGATTTGAATGTTGAAAAGTGATGTATCAACAGCTGATTCTCTCACAATTGTTAACCTGAACGTTTTCACATTTAGATGATGAACTGATGAGCATTTTTTATTTTTATTAAAACTAAGCAGACTATTAAGTCGACCTTGTTATTTCAAAACGATGAACAGACCAATGAACCATATTTTGAGAAATCACAGTTTGTAGTTTTAGTGTAGAACATATAACAGGATGATCGTGAATTTTACTGATCTGTTTGTCCTTTTGGAATTATACGGTCCAATTGTAGACTACATAAAAATTATAATTTCATATATTACTCTGACGTTAATTCTATAGTGGTTGTATGTATTATAATGCACTGTACTTATTTTAAATGTACTTAAATATAATTTGTTTTATGAAACTGTGTTTTATTTTCGGTTTTACAAGTTATTGCTGGGTTTCACCAACACTAAATACATGTAATCATCGACTAAAAGTAAATATTGCTATGGTTACACATGGTAAAATCATAACAATATTTATTTTTAACGTATGATTATATTTATTTAGTGTTGATAAATGATAAATGAAAATTAAATATTGAAATATCAAAGGTTATATTTGGGTTTGGAACTACGGTTACTTTTTCCCCTAATTGTAGAGGCCGCTTTACAAGGTACTCAAACTTTCTATTGAGTGTCCCATCTATTTATGTATTATCTATGGATCAAAGGTACCGACGCCAAGTGAACAGACTGTGTGTAGACTGTGCTAAAACGTTCAGATTTCATGGCAAGAGTTGATAAAAAATTTTAAAAATCACTCGGTAGGAATGTGAAGGGACATTATAAATTTTATTAATAACTGCTTGATTCCAGGCCAAAAGTTTTTGCGAGGCCCTCTGCGGTGTTAATTCCGCTCTACCAAGAAAACATTATTCGCAAACGAACTTTTAGCGATGTAAACAGTTTTACAGCTTTACGTTGACCGGTTTCCCACTACTCGTCGACCATTTATTTGTTTTCTTATTATACGGCAGCCTATTCTAAGATTTTTGCGGGCAACTTTACAAGACAAATAAAATAAAAATAAGAGACTACCTGTACTTGTATAGAAACATTTGTATTCAAGATCGACAGGTGTTGCATTACCTTGAACGGAACTTGCCATACTCTTCTAGCCACGCCAACAACATGACAGCAATTTTTACATTTTTTAGAGTGAAACCCTGTACCTATACGAGACTTCTTATACGTAAATAATTTCCGAGATTCAAGATATTTAAACGGTTTCCTATTTTTCAACCTCGAGACGCAAATTTTAATCGATCGTCATCAATTATTTATTTATTATTTCAATTCTTTTTTATTTCCTGAAGTCTTCTTTTCGTTAATAATTCTTAACCGACAAAACGTCATTGAACGCCGAATATCTTCATGATTTTAATATTAATAAAAAACAGGGAATTTACGCGGTTATTTTCATCTTGAACCTGAATCACTGTTCGAACGTGCAACATACATACATAATTACAGTGTACGTACGTGCGGAAAATCATTAAGATGGCTCGAGGAGGAAATGTCATGAAAAAATCATGAGTGAAATTCATTTAATTGATTTATATTCTCGGCTGGCGTCTTGGTAATGACCTAATTTGTGCAATAAAGATACGAAAGCGAAGTTAATTACGTAATTATGTTTGATGCAGTGGACATATTAAGTGATGTTAATAAAAAAAATTAATGTATCACTTTTTAAATTGTTACAGGAATCCACTTCTTTACTTAGGGCGTGTACCGAAATTACCAAATTGTAACCAGGTTGGTTGTGGTTGCTAAATATTGCGTTCCGTAAATAACAGATTCCATTTAAGAAACGCAATATTTAGCTACCACAACGAACCCTGGTTACAATTTGGTAATTGCGGTACACGCCCTTAGATGTTCGGTCGGTGGCATACAGGCTGTCCCAAACCTCTGGAAAAGTCCAAGAATGCCCCTGTTATATACATTTTATTAAAAATGACTCACTTATTTTTCGTTTTGTGCAAAAGTTGGGTCATATAAAAATAATGTGTACTATAAGCTAAGACGTGCCTTTTTCTGTCTTTATCATTTCATGGCGTACTGCGAGAAGTTTTTTAATTGAAAATCCGTTATATTCCGTCTTTTTCTACAATACCTGTCAAATGTTTTTGATGTTGTTATTTGTTACCTGAATGTTAAGAAATTTCAAAAATTGCAGTTCTATAGGTATTTAGAACGCAGGGTTCTAACAGAAACCCTAGAATTTTGACACTGGCAGGTATTATAAGGTTTGTTCGAAGCGCAGTTCAGAACCGTTCGAATCAGTTGGCCTTTGAAGTGGTGATTTATATTGATAGCTCTTCGAGAAGTACAACTTTGATGAGTGCATGTTTTGAACGATTCGGAATTAGTCAGAACTCGCAGCTCGAACATATGTATAGAAAAAAAAACCTACCTACATACTTGATATTGTCTCGAAAGTTCCGAAATCGATACAGAACCATTGAGAACTGTAGGTAATTAGCAGTTAGAAATTATAGCAAATTATTTGATCAGGAAGGTTACTTAAAATCGTCACATTTTACAGGTGATAGGTGCTAACTTTTACAGTCTGCAGATTCAAAAGTAAAACAGACTGGACACTAATTTTTTCGATTTTGGCATTTTCATGAGCTGGTGAGCTGGTGTGGTGTACTTTTCGTACCTCATTTCATTTATACATGTAATAAATATTGTGTTTCTTGAAAATTTTTATAACACTGTATCTTCGAAACGAAGCAATTTTCAAAAAATCATCAAAGATATAATTATTCATAAAATAACCCAAAGAACCATTCCTTGAATTTTTGCCGTATGTTTAACAAACATCCTATATAATAAGCTAATTTCCTGATACTACTACTATTTATTTGGTGGAGTACGAATAGGGATTTTTTCAATGAAAATAGCACATACAGCATGAGCATATGTATTTTGATTGCCTAGTAAAATGAATTTCTAACTTAGTGCAATTTTAAAAATGTGGAATATTAGTCATTCTAATTAATACTTATAAATAAATTCGTAGGAAATCAGACAGTACTGGTCCATCACGCCAATCCCTTTGTCGGCCATAAGCAGCATGGAAAAGCCTGGCGTGCGCGTTACGCATTATTATCAGCAGTATTATCAAGAGGCAAATCCCTTCCCAGTCATAGACTGTCAATGTATGGGCACCTATTTGGATCCAAAAAGGACGACGAGCCAGCTCTATACTATATAGTATCTATAATAAAGATCCATTGGAACAATGGTATGGGCACATGGATATGAATCTGTAAACAGCCGAAAATTTTAAATCTAAAATTAATAAAAGTAAAATTCTTTGTCACTTCAAAAATAACGAAGGAGTTTCGAACTCAATCTTAATATAAACTTTCCCAGGCCTTGGAGGCAAGTTAGTCTCAACATAAGAGGCCTTCCTAAATAAAGAGCATTTAGATTACCGTAAGGTAAACACACCGCCAATATCGCGTGGGACCGTGAGCTAACGCCTACGCGGACCGATAAGCGTCGGTCGAAAAACGGACCAAATAATACCGTAACGTTAGGCAACTTAAGTCACTTCGGTGCCCAAAATTTGCTATTTTGGACAAAAGTTAAACGGTTAGCCGCGAGAGCGCAGCATCTTTCGAAGGAAAAATTTAAGAGAGGGAGGATTTTGAATTTGTAAACAATGGCCCGAGGGAGAGATAAGTTTCAAAGAAATTAATGAATGTTCACCGAGTCATCTTCGAAAACGGTTACGTTCCCCTTTTGTTACATTCAAAATTTTATTAAAATGTTTTAAATTATTTTAATTGCATCATAATTAATATTTTTATGTGTATCGTCTAAAGTTTTATTTAAATTAATGTTCGCCTGGCCTCGGTATAAGAATGTTCAACTTTCGTCCTAAACGAACGTTCTCTTTTCTTTCCAAACATCGAAATATTCCCTTTGTTCTACGGTCATTATTGTGCTTTTATTAACTTAACCAAAATTTAAATTGCAATCCTCGCGCGGGTGTGGCCCGAGTTTAAAAAAAGTGTGAGTGCAAGGAACAAGAACTCTTTCAAGCCGAGTCCTCCCCAAAAGGGTTACAGCGAGCCCTTCACCCTCAAAAAGGGAAATAAATCTAAGTCCTCTCTGCTGCTGGGATCTACCTCGAACCCCTATCTGGTAGGTGGATTTGTTAATTTTATCTGATTTGATGTGGATATCCTGTAATACCGCCCTCCAGGGTAATTCATTACTTCTTTAATATACCCTGCCTTAAGCTAGCACACGTCTTTTATTTACAGTAGAATAAATTAACTATGATTTTAAGATACTCTTGCACAGTTCCAGCCTAGAAGGATCCTCCTCCGAAGTATTATTAATCGGCCAGGAAATTTAATTAAGCATAATAGGGTTCGGAATTCCCTTAAAAATCTGGTGGTGGCAGTGAATTACGTTACGTTACCCTACTTTTTCTAAATCATCCAAATTTTATTTTTGTCTAACATGCTTGGTTAAATTTCCCACTAAAATTACGCTACCAAAGTAGGAAGGGTTGTAGCGACCACAGCGCCACCTGCGGCACATCTCTGTACTATTGCCACGCACCAAACTCTAACACCCTTCCACACCACACTCAGCCCCTCTACAAGATGGATGCTGGGGCTATATAAACGCGTGCAGAGCAGCTCGAAGATCATCCTTCCCCAGCCAGCTGCAAAGTTGGAACCTCCTAACCAAACCCAGCTGCAAAGTTGGACCTCCTCTCCAAAAGCCAGCCGCAAGGTTGGACTCCTAACCAAAGCCAGCCGAAAGGTCGGGATATCCTGGTTTCCACGTCCGTCAAACACCTACGACCACCCAGCTTCGTCGGACACTGAAACGCATCAGCAGAATACGCCGCGCCGTTTCACCGCTTCCCCCGACGCCAGAAAAGAAGCCCGTCCGGTCAGAAGACGTCACCCAGCACACGGCTTATCAACGACCACTCCGTCGAGGAATCCGGTTCAGCACGTCCTCCACCTGCAACCATTGCACCAGGACAACTATGAACTCATCCCCGTGGACATACCGTGCACATAACCACCAGGTGATCTGACATATTAACATCCTTGTATTATTATTATTAATAAAGACATTTTGTTTGTGTCTGTGACAATCAATTGTTTGGCTAAAGAATACGACAACACACAGCCCCCCAAAGGTTTAAAGACGGGGAAAGTCTTCAACTTTCACCATAGCCCTACCTTACAACTCAAACATTACAATTGGCAACTCGAAATTTCCTATTGGGTATTTTACGTCTTACACTGGAAACATAGTCGCCGACAAAATAATTCGTCCTTGCTGTCAGATTTAAAAAAAGGTTAATGTTTTTTCGTAATACTTGAACGTTATTTCATTATAACTACATTGTTTCCATGATTATGCTATCCATAACGGCCTAGGGCCGGTTAAATTTTAATACCACGGCCGTTATTACTATTTGCTCTATATTTCACACGTTGCTATAGTTACAACTAAGTCACACTCATAATTTGCTAGAGTTACAACTAAAGGCGTTTTCGGAAATTCGGTCGGAGCAGTCAGGTTCTTGGAAAAGCGTTCGTTTATTAAACCTGGTTACTTGTTCTGCATTCGAAAATTAGTACAGGTACGCGACCCAAGTAACTCTGGTCATTGAGTAGAGTTACATAGGTTCTGTTATGAGGTTATGTTTATCTGTTTCCTTTTTTGAAGTTAGGGTAATTTGAAATGTGTGACATGTACTAACGAATAATTTAATTTGTTTTAATTAAAGTGTTTAATTATTTGTGAATTATTTTGCACAAAATGACGGGTTTGCCAAATTTGGCCAGATGTGGTTTTTGTGTTTCTGACCTGACAACCACATTCACGTTCGAAAATTAACCAACCTGACTACTAACCTGCTGGGGTTAATCTTTCCAATCAGAGTTATTTTCCGAAAACGCCTTTAATCACACTCATAATTTTGCCTACTTTTTTTGCCTATTTATTATTATGAATATTTTTGCCAAAATAAAGATTATTTCATCATTTAGTATTACGAAAACTGAAAAAGAACATACGGCCGATACGCATATAACGAACTCGGATAATTTATAGCCTCCGCTGGCGCCTCGGCCATAGAACTTATCCTCGTTCGTTATATGAAGCATATCGGCCTAATACCGTTATATACTATTAAAGATTCGATATGATTCATAAAAACTTGTGATAGAAAGGGTGATAAAGGGTTACCCATTCCTAGACCTTTATCTTGTCTGTAGAATTTGTTATTGAAACTGAAATCAAAACTTTTTCAGTTTCAATAACAAATTCTACAGACAAGATAAAGGTCTAGGAATGGGTAACCCTTTATCACCCTTTCTATCACAAGTTTTTATGAATCATATCGAATCTTTAATTTTTAATTCTAACAATCCTCACAGAAAACATTTTTTATTGGTATCGATATGTCGATGATATACTTTTATGTCGGACTGGTAACGTTGATTCACTAATTAATTTTCACAATTTCATCAATTCAATAGGAGACATTTCCTTCATATTAGAAATGGAAAAAACAATTTTTTAGACCTAACAATCTCAAAAATAGATAATAAACATCACATTAATATTTACAGAAAGCCTACACAAACTTCTCATGTAATACCCTTTGATTCTAATCACTCATTCCAACAAAAAATGTCGGCCTTCCACAGTTACATTCATAGAGCTTGTAAGATTCTCCTTTCTTCTGAAGCTCTGAATTCAGAAATTAATATATTGAAACATCTGGCTATTGAAAACGGTTACAGTCCCAATTTAATTTCCAAATTAGTATTCCAAAAATAGCAAAAACTCCTTAACTCTTCAGCTTATGCTTTACCTTATGTCTCTCCTGAAGTTAAATTTATTAAATTGAATTTCTTTGGTCCTTTGTCTTATAAACTAGGTTCCTCAATCAAGAAATATTCCAAGATTATAAGAATAGCTTTCAAATCTCCAATGAACTTACATAAATTTGTTTGTACCCAACAAAGGCGTGATCCCAATTTTGAATAGATCCGGTGTATACAGGTTAAAATGTGACGACTGTAATGCATCTTATATTGGCCAATGTGGTAGACAATTCAAAGTTAGAGTATCTGAACATTTAAAAAATCAAAATTCGGTTTTCCATAAACATTTACAAATCCATAAACATAAATTTTCTACTGAAAAAGATTTTACACCCCTACATTTTTGTGAGCATGGTATAAGATTAAACCTTTTAGAACATTTAGAAATTTTTAAAAATCTTAACAACAGTTCCTTCTGATCGCTGAATCTAAAGTCTACTCAAGATTTTCCATCTCTATTTTATACGCTTCAGTCGATCCCAGACCTCCGTGATTAGCACTTGACATTTGTTCTGAAACAGTTTTAATTTAATTTTAACATATTTCTGTATGTTGCTCAGTTTTAATCAATTTTAACTTGCTGTTGTATGTTGCTAATCTTGTCTAGATTTTTTGTAAGTTTTGTTAATTCCTCTTTTTATTGTTTTATTTTTAATTTAACTTTATTGTACCTAGTGGAATTTACCCCTGATGATGGCGTTTCGCCGAAACTAGTAGGGTTTTGATGATATACTGTGTAGTATAAAATTTTTGGACTTTATTTTGATTTACATTTATTTAAATATTTTATTATTTTGCAATGTGTATTGTATTACAATTAATGTAAAAAAGTGCCTAATGGTCCCCACTCTCCCCTAAATTTCAAAATTTTGGTATCGCTGTAAAGAGGAAAAAAGCTATACCGAATGGTTTTATTACATCGCTAATTAAAAAGAAAATTCGATTGTACAAATATTTTAATAACTAAGGGGTGTGCACGAAAAAAATTGGACACTTGAAAATGATCTTTATACATTGTAGATACATACCACAGACAATACTAAAGCAGACCCACCACGCATATTAGTAAAAACACCCTAGCAACTAAGTAATTTCAAGCAACTAAACCAGGTGACACTACGGTTGGTTGCATATACAATAATAGGGTTTTCCACTGGCTGCACCGATGTGCTCTCAGGATATATCTCTATCTCGTTTTATTACATAAAGCGGAACGGAGATGAAAATACACTCAGTGCACACTAGTGCAGCCAGTGGAAAACGCTATAAGCCAGGGAGCCTATTCTTGACAAATGCATTTTTGCACTCGCATATATGTGTGCATATACAGGGTCTCCCAAATAGAGTGGCCTATTAAAAGTTTTTGGGGAAGGGAATATACAAGAATTCTGAAAATTAGTACACTGCCCTAAGGGAAAGCAATTTTTCAGATTAAAATATTTTTACTTTTATATCACTTCCGGTTATACCGGAAGTCGCCGTTAACTTTCTTATTTTAAATGGAATGCTATACTTTTTATTGCAAATTCTGATTATACACATTATTTTAAATAAAAAGTGTTAAGGCTTCCCTATACCTAAATGTAACCGATCTTGAGATATCTTCAAATTTATTTAAAAAATTGTTTAGGTGACCATTCATTTAAAACAATGTATTTACGCCAATTTCAAATTTAAAGATTAAAGTAGCATGTCGTTTAAAAGTATGATGTTCAGGCTTTCAAATCATATCCTAATTATCCCTGAAAAATTCATAGGGTGGTCACAATATGGTGTCGAAAGTCATTATGTTTAACTGCCCAAAACTCAATTTTCGTAAATGAAACACCCTGTATATTTTTATATCATGAGATACAGAATCAAATTCTACATCGATTGGTATTAGCATTCCCTATACCTATATCTTTTAGTTTTCTTGTTATCAATGATTGTTTATTTTATTCTGTTAATTAATGAAATGAATGCACTTATTCGTAGCAAGCTTTGAAGAAAGGAGCAGATATTGAACTGTTACTTTTTAAGAAATAAATAATTGCTAACGATAACATTATTTTGACGTACGTCAAAGAATAATGCTATTAGGTAAATACCTACCGTAAGTTTACCTTTTTCATAAATGAGCGTCTTTAAAAATTAAACATGCTTTGAAAAACAATTTTTTTTCAATTTAACGTTTTTATTAAACAACAAAAGCAATATTTACAATTGGTAAAGTGGTAAAAATAATAATGAATAATTTTATTTATTCTAATGAAAAATTTATTTTACATTCAAAGAGAGTGCAATAAAATGGTTACGAGAACGAGCAGAAAATTTAATGAAAAGTATCCACAGTTACTGCCAATGACAGAAAAAAAATATAGAAGATTTGAACGTATTTTTTAAGAAGTAACACCATCTGACCAAAGAAAACTTCATTTGCTCCTGTAACTAGCAATGAAGCAAATGAAATTTCTATATTAGCATTCGTTGACACTTATTTATTTCTACTTATCTGTTAATGGTATAACTCAATAAATATTTTTATTTTGTTGATACTTACTGCGAAAAATTTCGATAATTCTAGCAAAATATGCCGTTATAATAAACAATTATTGATAACAAGGAAACTAAAAGAAATAGGTATAGGGAATGCTAATATCAATCGATGTAGAATTTGATTCTGTATCTCATGATGCAAAAATATACAGGGTGTTCCATTTACGAAAATTGACTTTTGGGCAGTTAAACATAGTGACTTTCGACACCATATTGTGACCACCCTATGTATTTTTCAGGAATAATGAGGATATGATTTGAAAGTCTGAACATTATACTTTTAAACGACATGTTACTTCAATCTTTAAATTTGAAATTGGCGTAAAAACATTGTCTTAAGTGAAAGGTCACCAAAATAATTTTTTAAATAAATTTGAAAATATCTCAAAATCGGTTACATTTAGGTATAGGGAAGACTTAACATTTTTTATTTAAAATAATGTGTATAATCAGAATTTGCAATAAAAAGTATAGCATTCCATTTAAAATAAGAAAGTTAACGGCGAGTTCCGGTAAAATCGGAAGTGATGTAAAAGTAAAAATATTTTAATCTGAAAGATCGCTTTCCCTTAGAGCAGTGTACTAGTTTTCAGAATTATTGTATATTCCTTTCCCCAAAAACTTTTAACAAGCCACTCTATTTGGGAGACCCTGTATAAGTGACGCAAAGTAGGAAAAGAAATACTATATTTTACACGTTTCACAAGAACAAGAGGCATTGCATCATTCGTTCTGTTGGGGCACTCCGAGCTTGCTTCGCTACGCTCGTCGCAAGCCCATTCTTGTTAAAATAAGCCTTCTTGTGGAACTTGTAAAATAATATAGGTACTATTTTGTCTATTGCATTTAAAATTAAATTAAACCACCATATATCTTAAATTTCAAATTTGCAGGGTTCCACTGTGAATTGGAAACATTACAAACCTACAGATTTGCAGTCTCTCCAATCACTTTGGCTCTTAAAGCCAACAAACTTAATACATCAAATGTAACTACTAGCGAGGTAGGTATGAATGAAATAATTTTAACTTTTGAAATTTTAGATATTTAATGATTTAACATCAAAGAATGCACTAGTAACAGTATATAAATATTGGAATAGCAAGTTTTTTCATAAATCTATTAATGTTTATGTTTTATTCTACAGCATTAAAATTTATGTGTTTTAGGAAAGAAAATCTTTAGCTCCTGCTGTTAATCGACGACCAACAGCAAATGTAAGTACGTGCGTTGACCTCATCCCATGTGTCTGAGAAATATAACCTACATACTTTTAGACAAGAGACTCGTTCTTGTTGAAAAGCAGATACAGCAAATTGATGAAGGAAATCAATATTTGAAAGAAGAAAGGAAATTAAAGCTTGAACTTCTGAAACTTGGGCTTGCTGTAAAAAAACACAAATTTGTGTTGCTATTGCTTCTTTATTACAAAATTCATAAATTACCAAAGTAATTGTGTATGAGGTCCTCCCGATAATTTATAGGACCCTGGTTGTTATTTGTAATTTGGGGAATACCTCCCTGAATAATTAAGTAATTCAATTATTCAGCATTTAATTCCTCAGGAGATGATGGTAAATCTTCTTTTGCTTCAATTGCAATATTGTGTAGAACAGCAGACGCGACTATCATTGTTAGTACTGTGTCCATTGGACAACGAAGACCATATGCCAAGATGGGAAACCTTCGCTTCCAAATTCTAAATGTCCTCTAAAATACTATAAAAATTTAAAACAAGTAAACGTTGGGTTACAGATGAAACAGCACTAGCAAGTCAACAATTAAAGCCAACTTAAAGTCAACAGACAACTTCAATCCTAAATCATTCTGCTTTCTGCCCATAGATTCCTTAGAAATCAGGAAAATCATCCGTAATTTAAAAAACCAAAATAGCGCTGGAATTGACAACATTTACACAGTTATATTAAAGTCAATTAACGATGCAATCTCTGGGCCACTAGCTCACAATTATTAACTTTTCATAGAAACGGGAGAATTTCCCTTTTCACTAAAAACTGTACTAGCTGTTCCCATACACAAAAAAGGTGACCCCACAAATACAGATAACTATCGACCAATCGCAGTCTTAATAAGTGTCAGATTGTATCTTGATATGAGTACAGACTATGCAATCAATTACCCGAAGAAATCGGGCTACAGAATAAAAAATTTTGTACTTGCACCATTTCTTCATCTTTGGTCATTTTTATGTATTGATTTGAAAGACCAGCTAGAACTCTTGAAACCTTATTTATAATACGGGAAGCAGAGGATTAACATAAACCCATAAAATCACCTACGAAAGTCTGGTGGGAATTTGTAGCAAAAAAACCTAAGAGTGGTCGGAATTTGATTTAATGGTGACACACTGTTGTTTAAATTATGTATTATCAAATTCTAGTTGATCTATACCTTTTAAATTTAAAATTAGGACTAAACAAATTCAAATTGGGAATAAACAAATTCAAAATGAGAATAATCAAATTCAAATTGGAAATAAATAATTTCAAATTGGGACTAAACAATTTCAAATTGGGACTAAACACATTCATATTAGAACTAAACATATTCAAATTGGAACTAAACAAATTCAATTGAGGATGTTTTTAGAGAGGACGAATTTGCCGATAATCATGCTGAGACCTTCCCCATACAGCTCAATATTGAACTCGCGTGGTCTTGTTTAAAAGCTGGTGTTAAAGGTGACTTAGCAATCCAAATGCCACAAATTTTAGCAGGTGAGGCCAGGCCAAACATTGCGCAGACGAAATATCGTTTACAAAAATTAGAAAACATAGTGCGATAAAACATGACTAATAAAATTACCGTACCTATACCTAACTGTATAAGATTCGTTGCAAACATCCAAAGATTCATATCTGATGGGTTAAATATGGTTGATGTAAAATTTTGATTTAGGCATATAATGATTAGTTAGGTAGTTACATTTCGTTTTGTTATTATTACCTACGAACTCGTATTCTTTCTGAATTAAAATATTTTGTTCCAGTTTGAATTTATTTAAACCCAATTTGAATTTGTTTATTCCCATTCTGAATTTGTTTCGTCCCAATTTAAACTTGTTTATTCCCATTTTGAATTTGTTTCGTCCCAATTTAAATTTGTTTAGTCTCAATTTGAAGTTGAAAAGGTGAAGTTGCTCCAATAGCATCAGGACTATTTCTTTTCTAAGATGAAATCTGCGAAAAAAACTTAAGTTATCCATATCATGGAAATGATCTGCTCTTTCATATAACCGTCTTGGAAACCCGTATTCTATGACATTCAGAATATCGCCATCATCTTCTAAAAATATTTCGTCCTCAATTTCAACATGTATTTTAAAATTTAAAACCACAATCGAGTTTATAACAACAGCTTTAAGAGTACTTTATATTTTTTAGGTTGACATGAGAGCTTAAACTGACAAAATTACACGATTAAAGTTAAACCGGTTTAAAGCGAAACAGATTGACGGTGCATACGATAACTAAACCCAATTAGCTCTAATCTCGTTTAATGGCCGATTTCTTCACCGTCTTATCTTAAGGTTAAATTTATCTGTCACTTAGAATGTGACATACAAATGGATCTGTACATACTTTGTGTCACATTCTAACTGACAGACAAATTTAACCTTAAGATAAGGCGGTGAAGAAATCGGCCATAAGTATGAGCAGTATAAGTATTAATAGTGGAGTTGTTTCTTTGATTAGAAACTGTGAAAATCAGAGAATCTTTGCCAATTTAACCTTATTTTTGTTAAGAATAAACAGTTCTTGAATAAAAGCAAAGAATGAAGAACTACCTCTTACGTTTCAAATTTTTCATTCAAGTATTTCTAGTTTCTTAAACCATAATTTGATTTTAAATATAAATTTATGAAAATAACATTAAAATAACTAACAATTCAAGTTATAAATATTCTTATTTCACTAATTTAAATATTTTTTAGTTTTCTTAATTTATTGAACAATTCATATTGTAAAAATGTAATTAGAAAAAAGTTTTTAATCGTTATTAGCCCTTATTGTTATGAATTTGTTGTGACTCTTATAAGACTATCAATTCAAAAATTACAACCTTTGATTATCGACTCTAATTATTGCATTTTCTTGTTACTGCTATTTTTTTTCAGTGAAATCTCTTCATATTAGTTTTCCAGAATTAATATAATCCATCCGCTTTATGTGTTGCTTATTTGTTTTTGGTACTGTTTGTGTCAGATCATGAAAAGCCAAGTAAATATACAGAGTTCCAAACAATGTGTTCTCGGGCAACATCTTTACAGCTGCTGAAAATACAAAAAAAGGTTCAACGCAATTTTTTTAAAGTATTAGAGGTTTATAAAATTATTTTCATCTACACAGAATGAATCAAAACAGTGGTGTCGGATGCAACTTTTTTTATTTCAAATGTCATATCTTATACACTGTGTCCCCGGATTGAATTTATTATATAGGGTCCGCCCATAGATGAAAATAATATTGCAATGCATTTCAACTTTATTAATTCTACCAGTCAAAATATCAACAATTACATGAAAATAATTTTATATTTTAGACTTCTAAAATTAAAAGAAAATTGCATTGGAGCTTTCTTTGTATCTTCAATTGATATCGAGATATTGCCGGAGAGCATACTGTTGGGACATCCTGAATATTTCTCTTCTGTTTGTTGTAAAAGTTATTTTATTTAATACATATAAAATTTAGACAAACACATAAATACATTTGGCAAAATTTTCTTACTTAAATGTCTCACTTTCTGTTAACATTTTAACTTCAACATTTGCACTATGCCTTTTATAATGATTTTCGAGATCACGTTTCCTGTTGAAGTGCCTACCACAAAACCGGCACATGTACGGTCGCACACCCGAATGCAGTCTCTCATGTGTTTTCAAGTTTGAAGACTGAGCAAATGCTCTACTGCAATATTTACAGATATAAGGCCTTAAATGACTGTGAATCCTTTCATGACAGTGTAAAGTACTGGTGCTTTTAAAACTCTTGTCACACTCAGAACAACTGTACGGCCTTTCATTGGAATGCACTCGCAAGTGTTTCTTTAAATCGCCTGCCCCATAACAGATCTTACCACACTGTTCACACTGTCTCATATTCCTGCGCTTATCATTTTCTTCCTTGCTCTTATCATAAACTCCTTTCTCTATCAGTCGCTTTTTTTCATGCAATTTAAGATGGCGTGATAAGTCGTACTTATTTATGAAGGCTTTGTCACATTCCATGCAGGGAAAGTCTCTTTCGTTGGAGTGAATCTTTAAATGCAATTGTAAAGTACGATTAGCCTTGAACGATTTGCTGCAAACATTACAGATGTATTTCTTTATGTTTGCGTGCACTTTCGAATGTATTTGCAAGTTACTGGGATGCAAGAAACTTTTTGGGCATAATAAGCAATCGTATTTTCTTAGGCCACTGTGTTTTATTAAGTGCTTCGTCAGAGCACTCTTTGAAATGTATGATTTTTCACATATATCGCATTTGAATTGCCTAATTCCATCATGTGAGCACAAATGCCGCTCTAACTCAGCACGATACTTGAGGATCTTGCCACAAACATGGCATTGTTGCACTGATTTCTCCTGTTTGATGTATGTCATATCACCATGTACTTTATGCAGGTGTTTCAATACAGTATGTCTGTTAGAGAAACATTCATTGCAAATTTCACATTGTTGTTTCTTCCTCGTATGAATTTGATATTTGTTTAAATTTAACTGCTCACTGGCACTGACTATTCCTCTGTGATCCTCTTCTGTATCATGTTTAACATTGTATTCATCACCAAATAATTTGAAATCGTCTGTAACTTCTAATTTGTCTTTCGTGATCATTTTTCTGAACATTTCATCTGTTGATCTGCACAGCTTCATGAATTTGAGGCAAGTGTTGAGATCGTTCTTGCAAATATTGCATATGTATTGGGGAAGCCCATCGTTTTGTTCTATCTGAAATAAAAATATTTACATCCTAATTTCCCACACAAAAATTAGTTGTTTATGAAACATACCTGTACTGAAACACATTTCATTATATTTACAGAAATGTTTTCTTCTTGAGGAGAGAATATGTTCAACAAATCTTTGTTGCTCAAGCAAATTCTGCACACTTCTTCCATCATCGGATCAATTTGGAAATAAACATTATGATAGAAAAAACGTAAAAATACTCAACATTAACAATTTAAATATTAATTGATATTTTGTTTTGATTTTTGACAGCTTCGTGAAGTCACCCTCATTAGCAGAGATTTCCAGCTCTAAATACACACGGTCGTAAATATGGTTGCCTATGTACCGAATTTCAAATCAACAAAATAAGAATATCAGGAGAGAGTCATACTAACATTAGTTTCTCGTCTAGTCACCCTAACCTGGTCACTAAATATGGCCGCTGTATGTCATAAGCGCACACAAGCGTTTTATACTCCGACGATTAACCTAGTTAACCTTGATTAGCCGTCGACGGTTTTACAAAATTGTGGAACGTCCACAAACCAACAGTTCATCATTGTTTATAACATACTTACTACATTAAATTTAAGTAAATAAGATTCGAGAAATATCAACTGTATTCTACGCAGTAATTCTATTTTAATTCTACATCCAATAAAAATTGAATCTTTATTGTTTCATCTTCTTATTAAACAAAAAGTAAACGGAAACAAATTTTGTTTACTTATTGAAAACGTAATGTAACAAAAGCGTGTTTTTGGAAACGAAATTTCTCTTTTCTGTAAAGAACATTATAATATTTAAGGCAATAAATTGACATTTGTTGTATTTTTATCAATAAATGCAATTCAAAGAACGTGGAAAGTGGAAACTTCCGTCAAATGTAATTGCATTCACTCGTGCCTCATGCCTCCTCTTGAATAAGATAGAAAGTTCGGACAAAAACTAAATAAACGTACATAAAAAATAGTAACTTTGAGATATAACTACTGAATATCCGCTAGGTGGCGCTGTGCGCACCATGGACTTAAGGTGCCAAATCAACACTCCGTACAGGTAACGCAATCCCATTCCTCTCGGGCAGTGCTGCCAATGGCCGGGAAATTTCCCGAATTTCGGGAAAAATGAGGTAATGGTGGGAGTTTTGCGGGATATAACAAAGTTACAGGAAGAACCGGGAATTTCAGATATCAGAAATTAAGACAATTTTTTATTTCTGCGTATGTCTTGTCGGTGCCGACGTTTTGTGAAACTACTGGTTCCGTAGGCATTATAGGGACCGTGCACATGCCTGCGTTCAGCGACGCCTGGCGGTGATTTATGCATTAGTGGTATGAAAACATTGTTTTTAGGTTAATACACCTGTGACACGTTGAAGCGACGTTATTAAAGTCACTCTGTAATTTTTAATTTTGCAATTACAATGGATGTTGAAATATATTTTAAAATCTTATTTATGTAAGTGGACGACCAGCCGGTAGTGGCCGGCCATCAGGCGCAGTCATCCTATGCATAACTTCAATAGCCAAGCGAAAATTTTGGTATTTGCGGAAGAAATTTTGCATGGCATTGATGGTCAATAAAATTTTTGGTTGTGCGCAGATTTGTTGTTATTTCTTGTAATTGTATTAAAAATATTTAGGGCTTTTTCTAAATTTACTCAAATCTTGCAACAAGTTTTATTGTTTGATGATCAGTACAATTTCTAAATATGCAAAATTTATGCAAATCCTGCGTGGTGTCACTAATAAATGTGAAAATATATTACAAATTGAATTCTATTGTTTATGAGCACAGTATTTGAGAAAACACATCAGAAGATCGGCAGTTGATTATTGTTGGACATGGGCGTTTTCCATTATTTCTAAATTTTTCCTTTCAAACACAGTGGATTTTAAATGCATGACCTCCGTACACAAATTTATGGAAATTTGCCTAACTGGAACGTATTCTTCACTCTTTTTTGCTCTTTTACACCCATTTGTATAAATAAAATGGATAACGAGAGTCACTCAATTAATGTAAAAGTGCTATAAATTAAACAAAAATCTGTGTACAAACCTCAATTTAAGAAACATCACTAATATAATCAGTCTTTTGATACAATTAACACAAAGTATTCCAGTTAAATAGTATAAAACATGTTCCACATGCATTTGACATGAAGTCGGTCTGATGATCGGTTGGGGCCATGGCCTTCTAAATGAAAAGCGAGTTCTATCTGGCCTGCGCAAAAGTGCAGTTCAGGCGTGCTCCGCCAAGCACTACTTATGGGGCGCTTTTTTAACTTAAAATCTTGACAGTTCTGTCACGTGTGAATGGTGAATGAGTTCGTGTAAGAACAATTAATGTTATTATTGTAAAAATTTGAGCATGCTGGATATTATTTACGTTAGAATAAAGTGGAGTATTTATGTCCAATTTCGACAACTTAATTTAGCATTAAACTATTACGATTTTAGATTAAAATCTTACCTGCACATACTCAAAATTTCTGTGGTAAGTTACAACATGTATAATAAAGCTTCTTTTCTTACTGTGCGTAATTATCATCGCCCTTTTTAACACGTTTTATTTATAACACGAAAGCTTTTTAAAATGACAGTTTTTCTTTATTGCGCAAGCATACTTCACTCCGACGTGATCAAATGATTTGTGCATGAATCTATAAAGTTTATACCATATAAATTATGTTGTATTACGGTAATTACAATATTAATTAATTTTGAGTGAACTCACTTTGATTGACAGTAATGACAATGCATTTCACTCAGTGCCGTCAGTGCCCCATAACCAGCGCCAAAGTGGCGACTTTTGGCGTTTTCTCGAGCACAAGAATTCAATGTAAATTTTTCAAAACGCCCAGGCCAGTTAGAACTCGCTTTTCATTTAGAAGGCCATGGTTGGGGCTATTGTTTATATTGACTTCTTCACATGAAACGCATACCATCAGTATCCTGACCGTATTCACAATACCAAGACTAACCATCCGTTAATCATCAACCGCATTTGAAACTGGCCTACATTTGTTGACTTGCTTTCCGACTTCTCATGAAATTCTTCAAACTTTCATTTCATCTGAGTCTCCTGCACATTTTTCGAATGGTAAACATGCATTTCGTCTCACCAAATCAAAAGCTGTGCAGTCGCGCTGGGCGCAGCATGGCTAACACTGTTGCCAGTTTTCATTGAAAGGAATAGAGAATATTTGCGGCTCATTTCAATGTCTCGTAGTTTCCTAGTAAAAATGCCGATTTTTACTTCGTATCGTTGAATTGAAGTCTCAAATATTGACTGTTAGACAACAAATAAATGTTTCTTTACGTATTTAATGTTTTAATGCCATTTGAAACAATAATTAGTTAAGAATGTTTGACTCTACAGCCACCCAGGATTACAATAATTGTTGGACACACGTTATTATTAAAAATGAATTAATGAATAATATTAATCAATTAATTAATGATGTTAATATTAATAACTAATAATCTAAATAATATCCTTTATTAAACCATAATAATAGTTACGGCAATAATGTATATTCATAAATAGCACGTGCAATCATTAAATAATCAAACATACTCACTAAACTGACGTCGACTGTTGTAGACGTGAATGACAAACTAATATAAAATAAAACGGTTTATTAAAAAAAACGGTTTATTTTAAAAAAACTACAAATGTATTTCTAACCGATAATTCTGAAATAAGCGGGAAATATTAATTCCAATTCCGTCAAAACTGGCAACGCTGTCAGCCTGGCCAGTCATGCGCTGAGCGCGTTGAATTTGGTGAGATAAACTGCATGTTTACCAATTCAAGTTCAAATGCACACTGGGCATTTGAAATGACAGATGTACATTTGAACTGTCATCATACTGTCACTCGTTTTCATACCACTTATGCAAAATATGGCCATTGGTGGCGCTGTCATCGCATGTGCACGGTCCCTATACTGTGGTGAACTTGAACCATCTATCATTAAACGCGCCTATTCCCATGCCATGTGATTCCAGCAACCAGCAACATAATTAATACATTAATGTTTACCAAAGTTTATTAATGTTATTTTTTTAAGGTTTATATTTCATACATACAGGACTGTGTTCATAAAAGACACTCTAGAGTTACTCTTGGCTAATATTGCAGTCTCTCTCGTATAAATGAATTTATGTATTTTGTTTCTCATCTATGAATCATAGAAAACTAAATCAGGCATGGTTTCCAAAGCAACAAACACATTTTCTACATCCTACTTAAAAGTGCGGCGTAAAAAGTGCGCCCGTTGTCATAATATAAACACAAGACTTCTTGAAACAGATAAGCGAGACGCAAAATAAGCAAATAATCATGATTAAGAGAGATACGATTACACGGCCAAGGTGTACTCGAAGGTATATTTTATGAACGCAACCCAGCTGAAATCAATAAAAACGGGAAATGTCAAAAAAAAAATTGACACATTTTTTCAATATTTTCATAGTGTGAAAATGACTTTATTAGAAATAGGTTACAATTATTTGACGCTACGTCAGTTTATAAAAAATAGGTTAGATATTTTTAAAATGTATGTACTGTCAAGTCCCTGTTGACAAGTTGACAATTAATTGACAAATGCAACCAAATTTAAAATTGGAAAAATTTCATTTCCCGTTTTTTTTAATTCAGCTGTACGTATGTGGATTGTTGTGAATTACTTTGTTACATTAAAGTATTAAACTTTCATTGCTTTAAGATTTAAAATACAGGGTGTTTCAATAGTCGCGACGCAAAATGAAAGGGGTTGTAGGGAATTGAATTTCAAACTCTTTTTTTAATATAAACCTGTGTCCGATTTCTACTCATTTAGTAGATACAGGACCTCAAAGTTGTTACATGTAAACTTTTATTACGGTACAAACATTGCAAATTAAAATTAAACAATAAACTACTGTCAAATACTGTCAATGTAATCAAGTCATCGCCACCTAAGAACTTCAAGCATATCCATTTCCGGGGAGCATTAAAGGAAATAATTTTTGCTGTCGGAATTCGTACAGAAGAACAGGTTTTGGAAAGAATTAATTTAGCTTTCGCTGAAATCCAAAATGGGAATTTTCAATTTAATTACACCCATGAATTAGTTCGTCGATGTCAACGAAACTTGTGTTGCAAGTGGAGGTGTTTTTGAATATTTGCTTTAAACAACCCAAAAGGATCATAATCAAGTCATAGCAAGCTACGTTAATAAAATGTACATGTAACAAAGTTAAGCCCTGTTTCTAGTAAATGCGTAGAAATCGCACACATGTTTATATGAGAAAAAATGTTTGAAATTCCATTCCCTACAACTCCTTTCATTTTGCGTCGCGACTTTTGCAACCCACTGTATATTAAGACTGATTGTTTTTGAGTAATGTACTTTCTCATGTTGAATCTCATAAGTAAATAAATATATAAAATTATTTTTCTTGCATCTATCTCACCTAAATTTATTTTTCTTCTGTTGTTCATTTTACTTTTGAATTGGCGGGAAAAAGCGGGAATTTTTGTTGTAAATTTCGGGATTTTAGAGTTTATACTGTTGGCAGCACTGCTCTCGGGAGAAGATTGAGAAGCAAAGATAACAAATACAATTATCGCAAGTGCAATAAGGAAGACAATAGTTTTAGGGAATTCTGTTTACCGCACTGGTTTCAATTTAAAAGTGTATTAGGTTATCTCTAGTTAGTTATTTACCAATCAAAAAGTTGTTATTTTAAGAAGTGCAGAATTTTTCTTTTACGAGAAAGGTGGTATCATTAAATGTCATGCGATAAAAGTTTGGGATGCGATATTTAAACTCGATTTTCTTAACCACTGACAGTAACTTTGACAAACGTCACTTCAAATAATATATCCAACTGTTTATTATCCCTAGATGAGAAGAATGTGCGACAAGGATAAAAAATCACTAAATGCGTTACCTCTATACGAAGTATGTTGATTTAGTACCTTCATGGACTAGAGTGCCTTAAATAAGAGTGAAGTCAATTTCTATTGGTCGCAAGCGATTTTCAACCTTATTTACCAAGGTCGGTAGCTATTTTTGTGCAAGAAATGGACATGTTTCAGAATTTGGTCTACCGGTTTAATTTCTCAACCACCGGAGCATTCCAGACTTCAGTGGTTGTATATTTAATGATGCGTTGGTAGGGGCCCCGGTTTAATATACCGATTACATTCGGTGAATTGTGAAATGGTCTACGTGTATATTGCGCAATATCGACGTCGACAGATATTTTGAGGCTAGTAATTGTTTTTTGTTTTGAGGTATATAGGTTAATTAAATTAGTTAAACTTAATTATTCAGTTTGTATGTATACACAATCCGTCTGCTTTTTATTTCGGCTTTGTAGTTACAGAAAGAAAATAGTAACGATAAACCGGTTGGCACCACCTAATTTTGAACTTCCCTCCTATCCCTTCCAATTTAGCCCAAAAATGGCGCCGTATGTCTTCACTCTTATTTAAGGCAGTCTACATAGACTTACCCATGACTTACCGTCTCAGTACTGCAATCAGCCGCCATTTTAGTGCAAGATATTGGCGGGAAATTTAAATGTGTGACGCTAACAACGACACACTTGGGCATTTTAACCTTTTATTTGACGGGTGTTAAGTTTGATTAAACATGCCGGAAAGAAAATCACTCCAAAAATCGGCCATTTTAGTGCAAAAACATTGAGCATATAGATTGCGGTACTGTATTTATTTAGTGACTGTACAGGGACTTCAAAATTCTAAATGGTAAGATAGCTTGAGTGGCATATTAATATTATTTTAAAAGAATTTTAATTCTACATCCAATGACATTATCAGTTTTTAACAGTCTTCATTTATTTTTGAGATAATGACAAAAACCTTGTGTTTGCCTAAAATTTCTCCTCCATGGTAACTTTGACACAAAATAAGATAGGAAGTTTGAACAAAAACCAAATAACAGTACGTAAAAAGTACTAAGTCCAGAGATATAATTACATTAGAAGATGGAATTTTAAATAGCAGGGTGGTTTAAGTGACATTTGAAAAGAACTTCAGTTTCACAACCAATAACGTTATCAGTTTTTTCAGAGTTTGTTTTAATTGGAGTTAACAACATTTGAACATTTATTACATGAATGATACATGGCCAGCTCCATTAACATTCACTGAAGTGTATGTATGGCCGTTTCAATTCGGTTGCGAGAAAGCATGCCGTGGAGTATAAGGTTACTGTATCGAGAAGGTAGCGCCAACTTTCTATCTTTTTTAATTTGGGGCTAATCAAATTCATTCATAAACTCCTTAGCAACGGTAACTTGTTATGTCTCTATTCTTTTTCTTCTTTAACGTTTCATCGCTTTCTTTTTAATTTGGGGGACTAAGCCGCGGAAATGAATAGCGGTACCTTCTAAATACAGTAACCTTAGTGGAGTACTCCCCTCAGCGCTCCCTATTAAAGATACTACAAAACTACTGATAGTAACGTAATGACCATGGCCAGCTACATTAACATTCACTGACGTGTATGTATGGCCGTTTCAATTCGACTTTTAAAAATTTTGACGGTACTCCACTCAGCGCCTCTTGTGAGTTTTTAAGTAATTGCAGTTGACTGATTCGTAAAGCGGAAGGAGGCAGTAGTAATAAAGCCGAACCGGGGACTTTAACTTACAATAGCTACGCGCCGCCCTCACTCGTTCAATTTCCGAACTCTTTACTACCTACAGTTTCCTTCTAACATCCATATTATCATAACATCATTAAATCAATTTTTCTAATTATTACAATCCTAAGGTTATTTTCTTTGTATATACATTTCAAAAATTCTAAATTATTTATTTATAATACATATGTAATTCTAAATCGCCTATTTCTAAAAATATTTACACTAACATAAAATATTCGACAAAACACATTTAATACAGTACTCTCAATTTACTTTATTATTTACAAAATTATTTCTTTATGAAAATTTAAAAAAATTACATGCTGCTCATGAACACCGCAGTGGAGTGGAAAGTTTAACTGGAATAAATTCTGTAACTTAGAAAATTGCCATTTGTAGCAAAATTCTTGGAACAGGTCAATTTTTATTTTTATGGCGCATATTATAAATGGATTTCTTTAACTTTTCAATTATTTGGAAGGATGAAACAACCCCTAACTATTTTTTTTTAATGGAAGGGTATGTTGAGTAATTTTTTTTCTTAAAGCTTGTTCAATTGGGAATACAGCTACGTTTTTATTTTTTAATTTTTCTTAAACAGTAAAAGGCGAAAAAATAAATTTTTGACTAGAACGATTTTAACGCATCAGATGTTCAAAATGCTCGCCACCTCTCACTTGATAATACCCTAATCGATTATAAATTCCATTCCTAACAGTTTGTAACATTTCCGGCGTTACTCTCCTAATTTCATGCAGAATTTGAAGTTCTGAAGTTCTGCTATGTCGTTTGGTTTAGTCACATAAACTTTACTTTTTAAATACCCCCATAAAAAAGTCTAAAGGGGTGAGATCTGGAGATCTTGTTGGCCACTCAATCGGTCATCGGTCATCTTCTTCCTATCCACCTATTGGGAAAAACTTCAGTGAGGTAATTACGTACAATTAAAAATTTAGCGCATTGGCAGCGCCATCTATTGGCTGCACGCAACAATACGATACCATATGGAATGCTTATTTCTTCTCATCAAATAATAAAAATGGAGTTCCTGAATTTTTGGCATTAAAAACGGTTTTAGTAAAAAATTCTTTTTTTGTTTTTACCTTTTACTGCTAAAGAAAATAAAAAATAAAACGTAGCTGTATTCCTAATTTTTTCAACATATCCTTCCATTAAAAACATAGTTAGGGTCGTTTCACCCTCCAAATAATTGAAAAGTTAAAAAAGTCCCTTTGTAATATGCGCCATTAAAAATAAAAATTGACCTGTTCCAAGAACTTTTTTACATATCGTAATCTTCTAAGTTACAGAATTTATTCCAGTTAAACTTTCCACTCTGTATACAGCTGTCCCCAATGAGTATTCGTGACAATATGTATGTATAATTGATTGACTATTGCGTTCTTTAGTATTTTTAATCACAGATTTTGGGCATCAAATTCAAACTAACTTAAAAAATTTGACAGATTACGTCAACTTAAAAGGGGTTGTGGTTGACTCGTATGTCCAAATTAGCAGTACTTTTCATACCTGTTTCGTTTCATTTCAAAGCTGCCAAGCATGGAGAAGAACCTCATATTTCATAGATTTTTAGTAAAATTAGAATTCAAAGGTGTGAAACCCGATAGACAATCACTGTAAAATTAAGTGTTTTCTAACGTCAACATCACGTTTTGTAAGGCATATTTATTCGGTATACGTTAAAATAACGTTATAAAACGTGGGTTAAAAATTTAGTTGTAAATTATGATTTATCTAACGTATTAGTTTCGTTAATTTTTTTCTCATTTATTACGTAGAATAGTAGATGTTGAATTAACGTTGAAATGATGTGGTAATCAACGTATGGTAGATACATCGCATTTACTCATAGTATAAATCACGTCGTAAAAAGACAAAATTGTTACGCATATATTTCACGTTATAATTACGTCCATATTAAACTGATCGTTAAAAAACACGTCATACAAACGTGATATAATTATGGTTGCTAATTCAACCAAAAAACAACGTTGCATTTTTCAACGAATAACGTTATTTCCACCATTACAACGTGAAATTAACGTTGAATAAACGTACATGTTTTCGCTGGGTAATCTGATGATACTATCGCTTAACAGTGTGCCATTTTTTTTAAATTTATACTAATCATCCAAAACCAAGATTAAGAAATCCAAAAGTTGGATATTAATTTTCTGACTACAAATATTTATTGTAAACTTGACTGGAACTAATTATATTAACTAGTATGGTAAAATAAAAGTTTCTTTTGCTTCTACAGCACAATTTAATAAAAACAGAAAGCTCCTTTTGCCAGTTAACTACCGAAATCATAAATCTACCTACTTATATAATTTTTGCTGACTTTCAGCTTTGCTTGTAAAATCAGTATAAATTAATTAGCCAACAAAATATTTCTTGCACACAATTTTGAATACTGCAACTACTAAATAAGTTACTAAAAAGTAAATATGTGTGTACACTTGTGTCTTTTTCGTTGATATTCAAAGTAAGTTTCATTATACGAACTTTGAAATATTGTTTCAAAGGCGTTCAAGAAAAGTGAGAAATATTAAAAATTTTAAGTGTATTTGTAATGTTAGAAAATCAAGACAAAAATTGAGTAAATACATTTTTTTCCTAGAACTCAAAACGTAGTAAATTCAGGTCTGAGAAATAGGACACTTAAATAACATTTGATAAACAAATCTAATAAGTATATTAACTTTCTGACTGCATGTACTTATATTGTAAACGACATACAGTAATAATTTTGAAACGCTGTAACTAAAACAATTTTTAATTAAATTAACTGTGAACCTGTAATAAAGTAACACTAATTAACATCAAAGAATCATAACTCTAAACTCTAAAACATTATTTAGTTTAATAAATTAAAAAATAAACTCATACTGACATCTACCGACTAAATAATTAACTGCAGGACATTCTCCTTGTTATTGGAATTTATTGATTATTAACTTTCTTTTCGAATCAATTTAATTAGAGTCACATTCAAAATTATTTTTAAAATATAAACGTGTTGTTTTCAAATGTTTTTATACACAATACAATATGAATGTGCATTTTTTAATAGTTTAAAGAAACTCATAGATGGCACGCTACTACTTGCGGTGCACGTTTACAGCCCTGCAGTTAGTAAAACATGGTCGTCGAGGACTGAAAAGCATACTTACCTGGCGTAGGGACTACCGTGATCAACAAGGCGGTTTCCCCAGGGTGAGGCCCTTCCATTGCACTACGGTCGGGCTGACCCCTGCGATTACTCCTAATGCGAGTAACTCGGGCGCGTAATTTTTGGTAGTCGGGACTGCGTGCGCGCTGTCCCGGATTTATTTTAAACAAGCATAAATATTCCAATTAGGTAATGGACAAAAGGTGGTTTTTCTATCACGGCTCCAAACGTGACTGCTCCGTAAAAATCACCGTGACAGAAACCCGTGATTTTGTCACTGGGGTGACTGCAGTCTGTTCGTAGTATCCGTGTCCGTACCTATCAATTAAGCGTCACGCATTCGAGGTGAATCAGCGACTGCTAGTCGCCAGTAAAGAAACGTACAGAAAAATTTAGTCTCCTTTGAGAAATATAAAATTTATTGTAAACACAAGTCGCCTTATTTTCACACGGCGTTAAATACGGTTGAAAACTGAACAAATTAATTTATTCTTTGTTTGGTGCGCCGCGCCGTACCTATGTGCGATAATTATTGTTTCGCACGAAAGTGTATTTTACGTGTCTACAATACGGTAGTTCCGTTCGAAATTTTGCATTCGAATTATTCGTCATTCGAAGATTTTAGAACGAAGTGAAAAATCTAGGTAATGATCAAGGAGCTACTTGTTGCGAACGCGAAATAGCTCCAGCTTAAACTCCGAACACTGCGTAATTCCGTCGAGTCCGGCGAACCGAACAACGGGTCTTGGGCAAACGCAAATCACGGCCACCGGAATATTACCAATTCCGTCACAGTTCCGAACCGTGACGACTTCATCACGGTGACAAAGTCACAGGTCGTGAAATCACGACCCATCCCTAATTCCAATACATTGGTTCTCAATAGTGATGTCAATAGCTGTATTTCTTTTAATTGAGTATCTCAGTTTATTTCAAAAACTTACAATTAGATAAATTACTGTTTCTTTTACCTATAACAAGTGAGTTTAAGTGAGACAATTTGCTCAATTCTCAATTAAACTGAGTCTGCTCTTGAAAATACTTTCAATTAAACTGTCTGCTCTTGAAAATACTTTGAAGTGAGTTTTACGTGAAAAATTTCCAAGTTGCTAGGAAAAATTAGACCAACTGAGACGAAATAACTGAGTTTTAATTAAGATAACCGGTATTAAAAAACGGAATTTTTATTTCAACTACGAAAGTAATAAAAATTATAATTATAACCTCCAGTATAATTCGACATTGTTAAAATAACCTAATTTTTACCAGTTGCTGGTGCACACTCAAACGAAATCTAACCTCAACAAACAATCTCACTAATGTCCGTATTCATAGTGCTTCCTCGAGGCTTGCTTGAATGAGGAACCCTTTAGAATGGGATTGCAGTACGGCAGTTGCATTACACAACTCACATTTTAAGGGGTTCCTTAAGCCTCAAGTACACGGGGCGAGTTTACAAGCTACAAGCCGGCTTTTTCACAAGCAGCTCGTAAACTAGTCCAGTGTACTCGATGCACTCGCTCCGTTAGCCGCTTGTAAAAACGCTCTGGAAAAAGTTGAACTGCCGGCGACTTTACACGCCACTCGCCGGCTTTTGAGCGAGCTAGCTTGCAAACTAGCCACGTGTACTCACAGTAGCTTGTGCACAAGTGGCTAGTAGCATTGGTTTCCACACGCCAGCTAGTTGGCTATTGAGCAAGTGGGAGATTTTGTGTGTACTCGATTACTAGCGCACTCGCCGATTCGCCGGCTTTTTACAAGCCGGCTTGTAGCTTGTAAACTCGCCCCGTGTACTTGAGGCTTTACTGAAAGAAGTCCCGAGCAAGCACTATGATTCACCTCGAATGCGAGACGCTTAATTGATAGGTACGGACACGGATACTACGAACAGACTGCAGTCACCCCAGTGACAAAATCACGGGTTTCTGTCACGGTGATTTTTACGGAGCAGTCACGTTTGGAGCCGTGATAGAAAAACCACCTTTTGTCCATTACCTAATTGGAATATTTATGCTTGTTTAAAATAAATCCGGGACAGCGCGCACGCAGTCCCGACTACCAAAAATTACGCGCCCGAGTTACTCGCATTAGGAGTAATCGCAGGGGTCAGCCCGACCGTAGTGCAATGGAAGGGCCTCACCCTGGGGAAACCGCCTTGTTGATCACGGTAGTCCCTACGCCAGGTAAGTATGCTTTTCAGTCCTCGACGACCATGTTTTACTAACTGCAGGGCTGTAAACGTGCACCGCAAGTAGTAGCGTGCCATCTATGAGTTTCTTTAAACTATTAAAAAATGCACATTCATATTGTATTGTGTATAAAAACATTTGAAAACAACACGTTTATATTTTAAAAATAATTTTGAATGTGACTCTAATTAAATTGATTCGAAAAGAAAGTTAATAATCAATAAATTCCAATAACAAGGAGAATGTCCTGCAGTTAATTATTTAGTCGGTAGATGTCAGTATGAGTTTATTTTTTAATTTATTAAACTAAATAATGTTTTAGAGTTTAGAGTTATGATTCTTTGATGTTAATTAGTGTTACTTTATTACAGGTTCACAGTTAATTTAATTAAAAATTGTTTTAGTTACAGCGTTTCAAAATTATTACTGTATGTCGTTTACAATATAAGTACATGCAGTCAGAAAGTTAATATACTTATTAGATTTGTTTATCAAATGTTATTTAAGTGTCCTATTTCTCAGACCTGAATTTACTACGTTTTGAGTTCTAGGAAAAAAATGTATTTACTCAATTTTTGTCTTGATTTTCTAACATTACAAATACACTTAAAATCTTTAATATTTCTCACTTTTCTTGAACGCCTTTGAAACATTATTTCAAAGTTCGGATAATGAGAGTTACTTTGAATATCAACGGAAAAGACACAAGTGTACGTAATATTTACTTTTTACAATCTGTCTTTCTATCGCTGGAAATACTATAGTAGTATTATTTTGTATATAATATTTTTGTAAACGACGGTATGTATAAATAAATAAATAAACAAACAATTTGAAATCTGAAAAAATTGAGTTCAATTTTATAACTGGTACTATACTGCACTGTAATTTATTGAATGTGTGTTAAGAAATCAGATACACTATTTCCAATGAACAGAATTAAAGAACCTATTATTATAAAAAAAGTATGTGTTCATTGAGAACTAACAATATTAGGAAAGAAAAAAATACAGTGTAAAAATAGTTTTCAGTTATGTCTAGTTTATTCCCTTTAGGGAAATTATAAAATTTTTAAACCTAATGATTTTAATAATTCTCTTTATCTTAATTGATGAATTTCCAGCGTATGGAATAGAAAGGAAATTATTTAAATTTGAATTATTATTATCCATTATCGGTGGGAATATACAGGGTTGGGCAAAAGTATGGAATATTCTTTCTACAGGTTTACAAATCTTACGGTTGCTACAGACACGAGCAGAATCGACACATAAATTTACAATAGAAAAAGAAGTTAACAATTTCCTTAAAAAAATTCAAATATATCGTAAACCAACTAAAACTTATAATTACATAAATTTTAATTCACTTCACCCATTTGAACATAGAGTTGCCGCATTTCAATCTTTCTTTGATCGTCCCTTTTCAATTCCTATGAATGAATTTGACTTCAGAGAAGAAATTAACATTATTGTCCAAATTGCTTATTTTAATAATTTCCTCATTAAAATCATTTTCAATATTTTTAATAGAGTAAAAAGCAAACTATCAAATAACCTTATACAGGGATGGGCAAAAGTATTGAATATTCTTTCTAGCGCTTTAAATATTAATTTTATGAAAAATTTGTTAAGAGATTATTTTAATAGAAATTTTTTGTCATCTTTTAGCCTATTTAGTTTTCACTTAACTCCCAAAACAAAATCGCAATAACAATTATGTCATTTTTTTAAATGGCAATATAGGTCGTGTGATACATCATCAAATAGTATATTTTTTTCTCTTTTCAACAGTAGTACATTTTCCATGTTGATATGAAAAATTAACTGATATTTTAATAGAAATTAGTTTGATAAAGTAATCCATACTTCAAACAATAAATTCTGAACGATCGGAGGGGAAAAGTGAAATTGCTAGGCAAATTAAAAGAAAGGATTAGGCAAGAAGTGGCTTCTACACAACCAGACGCATTAAAAAATGCATTACAAAATTTTATACAACGCTTACATTATTGCCAAGAAGGTAATGATGCACAATTTGAGCATTTGCATTAGAAATTTGTCCTTTTCTTAGTTTGTTTTTCGTCTCAAATCGTTTCTCTTTTTATTCTCTTGTTAATTACATTGTTTCATTTTACCTTTGGGAATTAAAATTAAATTCATAATTAAAACTGAATTAATTTATTGTTTGAGTATGGATTACTTCATCAAACTAATTTCTGTTAAAATATCAGTTAATTTTTTATATCAACATAGAAAATGTACTACTGTTGAAAAGAGAAAAAAATATCCTATTTAATGTTGTATCACACGATCTATATTACCATTTAAAACAAATGTCATAATTGTTATTGCGGTTTTGTTTTGGGAGTTAAGTGAAAACTAAATAGGCTAAAAGTTGACAAAAAATTTCTCTCTTAACAAATTTTTCATAAAATTAATATTTAAAGCGCCCAACCCTGTATAAGGTTATTTGATAGTTTGCTTTTTACTCTATTAAAAATATTGAAAATGATTTTAATGGGGAAATTATTTAAAAAAGCAATTTAGACAATAATATTAATTTCTTCTCTGAAGTCAAATTCATTCATAGGAATTGAAAAGGGACGATCAAAGGAAGATTGATATGCGGCAATTCTATGTTCAAATGGGTGAAGTGAATTAAAATTTATGTAATTATAAGTTTTAGTTGGTTTACGATATATTTGAAATTTTTTAAGGAAATTGTTAACTTCTTTTTCTATTGTAAATTTATGTGTCGATTCTGCTCGTATCTGTAGCAACCGTAAGATTTGTAAACCTGTAACTCAGTTATTAAAATATGAAATTTTGAAGTTCTGTGGAAGGTACGATTTCTCCTAGGTCCCTGAGATTACTTGTAAGTCTCTGTGGTATTATCTTATAGACTTACAAGAAATCGTATCATACTGAGAACTTCAAAATTCCACTTTTTAATAATTGACTTACAGGCTTACAGATCTTACGGTTGCTACAGATATGAACAGAATCGCTCCATTAATGTTTTGATGCTATATAGGTTGAATTCTTCTAGGAAATTAGTAAGAGATGATGGAGAACCATATTAAATAATAAACATATCTAGCATAAAATATGATGTATTTTTTTACAAATATTAATAGAAGAAAAATATTCTGATTCTAATTTACCCATGAGTAAATCTGCTAAAAAAGGGGATGATAAACTACATCCCTTTGCTAAACTATCCGTTTGAGAATAAAATTCTTTGTTAAAAATAAAGAAACTTTTGTTCAAGAGTAATTTTTAATAATGAATTTATAAATTGAATATTTTCTTTTGTTAAATTAAAAGTGTTAATAGGTCGTTAATAATTTCAATATATTCAAAAGCAGAGATTGATGTAAAGAGATTAATTATATATGTACATCTAAAGAGAGTAAAATATACAGTTATTTTTTGATATATGAGTTTAGTTTATCAATTAGATCCGAAGTAATCTTAATACTGTATTTATATTTGTATTGTAAATTAATTTTATAAAAACTTTGATAGGCAATGTGCAAATGAGTTAATAACAACAGTCTTACATTTTCCTGTTATACATAATTTAATAGGAAATAAAATAATCAAAACTTGATAATTTAACATTTGAGGAAATACTAACTAGGAACCTAGTAGAAATAAAACCAAAGAATAGACAAGAAATTACAGACATACTTGTAGACCAGCACTGGCAACCTACTCTAAATTAATGATTTTAATTATGTTTTTGCTTGCACGTGTAACTTTTAATTTATAGTTAAAGTAGACTCTTTTCCAATGAAAATTTATTATTTATTATAACAAATTCTTTTTAACGAACATTTTAAAAATCGCACGGTTGCGGGTTGCGGTTTAAAAACTTAATTTGAAGTTGAAGCTGGTTCGAAAAGTAATAATAATAATAATTTATTTAATAATGCCAAAAAACAAAAATATCTTTGGTATACGAAATAATTAGGCCTTTCGGAAACTCGCTCGGGTTACTCCGGTTAATTTATTTTCTCACTTTTACATGCACGGGAAACAGAGTCGTTGTTTCTCATATTTCTACCAGGGTTGCGCTCCGAGCAAGTTTCCGAAAAGGCCTATATTATGTTTAAATTTAAATTTTATGGGCCGATCCTTGCGGTACTGCAATGCAAGGCCAACCCGTGGCGAGAGCGGAGCAAGCTCCTTATTCCCGCCGCTTTCCAAAAATCAGTTTAATATACTGGTCCCGCATGCGGGACGTATCAGATATTAAGCTGATAAGAACAGATACTACACTTTGATCTTAGCCATAGGCCGAGAAGCGATACCGAACAAACCCGGACAAGGTTATTTATATTGAGACGGGGCGTAAATAAGCGTGAAGTTTAACGAGCGCCATCTAGAAGTCATCAGAAGAACAAGAATGTCAATAACTATTGCTGGAAGTACTTGCCAAATGAAAGTAATTATACATACTTTCTTAAATATGAAATTATATTATAACATTGCAGCGTATTTGTAACAAATAATACATCATTAACAAGTAGACAAATTTAATTACTTTACAAATCTATAAAAAGTGGAATTAGCAAAATTAATTAATTAATGGAATTGCAATTTGTTTAATAATTTAATTTATTATTAGGATTCATGATGAGTATTATATGTATAAATTAATAACTGAAGATGCAATTTTTTGTCAACTGATTTTCATTTTATTATTGGTTTATCAATTTATTTTGTCAACTTTTAATTTTATAATTTTTTAATTTTTACATTTTAGGGCAAACTTTAATAAAATACCATTGCAATGCTAACAAATTGTTTAATTTATAATGAATAGGTGTACGTCAATGTATTTTTTGAGTTTGCTAAATAATAAATATTAAACTATTATTATTATCATTTAATGCTAACCTGTTCTCTTTGTAAATATAGTTATATCATATACCTACTTGTAATAAATGTTCAATTGTTTTAATTCTTTCTAAACTGTAACTGAGGCGATTAGAAGCAAAGGGGTGTGTAAGTGACTTTTTCACACAAATCGAGTTATGTGCATAAGCACAAATTTATCGAATTTTTAGAAACAATCATAAAAAGATATTAGAAATGTGGGGTGTAATGTCAGAATGACCACAATTTTTAGTAAGACATGTTTATTTCGTTGTTCGTTCTACATACGCCATTTTTATACACTAGTGTTACCAACCTTCTTTCTAGCATGCGCTGCACCTGCGGGCACAGATCAGGCCAGTCATTCATACCAACTGTTTACATACTACAGAAAGTAAAATATTTTTATCTCATTAATTTTTTAATTTTTATTTGGCCGTGATTTTTTTATAGAACTTTGAACTTCTTATTCTCAAAATCACAAAAGTCGCACCGCTTTGCTTCTGACCGCCTCAATTTTATTTTATTATTATTCTGAATTTCTTCATGATTTTCGACGTCAAAAAATATTTTTGCAGAGAAAATGTCTGATTCATAACAGCTCAATTCCTCTTTGAATTTAGTCGTCATTCAGTAGTGATGCGATAAAAACATCACGCCGTTCTTGGGACAGTTTAAATTAAAAATTTTTTCTAGATATAAAACAAAATAAGTATATTAAATGTAAAAAAGAAAAAAGTGTGCATTGGCCGGGAATCGAACCCGGGCCGCCCGCGTGGCAGGCGAGCATTCTACCACTGAACCACCAATGCTTCGAGTATAATTTCTTTTATCTACTACTTTACATTTCAGTTCAATTTCTATACAATTTGAGATTAATTTTTCTACAACCGTGCGTAACGTAGTTACTTTAAAGGTTAATTTTAGTTTATAAAGTGTCACTTTTCACGCACTAGTGCCTAAAGTAAAATGAATTTTGTTTAAAAATGCGTGCGTGCCTAACTGACAAGTTATTACTTTTTCTTGTCCAGCTTCATTGAGTATTCTGTTCAATAACAAATAAATAATGAATTATTTTGTAAATAAAGGTCTTCAAGTAAAAATTGACTAAAATTTCACCAAAAAGTTTCACAATGAGCTCCATTGTGAAACTGTTTTTGGTGTCACAATGAGCTCATTGTGAACGCAAAGTAGAAAATTGATCTCCTTGGTATATGGGGAATTTTAGTTGTAATGCGTGGCAACACTGAAAACCTTTCGTTTTAATCAAAAGTCACTTTAACAAGTTATTAATTTTTCTTATCCAGCTTCATTGTGAGTATTCTGTTAAGTAACAAATAAATAATGAGTTATTTTGTAGAATCTAATAAATATTTTCAATTAAAAATTGACTAAAATTTCCCCAAAAACAGTTTCACAATGAGCTTCATTGTGAAACTGTTTTTGGTGTCACAATGAGTTCATTGTGAACGCAAAGTAGAAAAAGTAAATTGTTATTTTTTCTGATACCATGGTAATATCGTGGAATTTTTAACCCATTTTACATTCGAAAAATAAAATTGTCCCAGATTGATTTGAACAAAACTGTACAAGATTAAAACTTGATAGAAACTACGAAATCTTTAAAAAAATTATACCGAACTAACATTACAAAACAAAATTAAGTTGATGTTCTCCATTCTTTGCAAAACTGAAATTATATTAATAAATTCTAGTGCCACATAGCTGGCTCTGGGGGGAGCTTCAGCCTCCTTAGCCCCCCCCCCTCCGTGGGTGCGCCACTGTTTTTCATGACAGTGGGACATGACATGGCAGCTATGAAAAATGTCGATTTTATGTAAGTAGTTACGGATTTCAAATAGATCCAAAATAAAAAGTATTTAGAAAAAGAAAGGGGAAGATGGTCATAAAGAAACGGAATGCTTAGTTCTATTCTACTGAATCTATTAGACGCAGAAACAAAAAAGGACCTGTAGAAAGTTGAATCAGACTTGTAATGTACCTAATTTATATTATAATAGATATAAAGCAAAAAAGAAAATCGACTTTTTTTAATATTCTCATCTGTATCTCAATAAACAAAAGAAAAAAAATCGATTCTGTTAATGGATGCGAATTTCTTCCAGTTAACCAAATCTATGTACTAATCTTTTGCAGTTTAGATCATTTAAAGAAATTGGCAATACGAAGTATCCAAAACCAAAACATTATTTTTTTATCAACTGAGCTTATGCCTTCAGAAGTACATTTTGATCTATAACTTTACTGTTCTCTAATAGCATTTCATCAAATTTATTTTCAGTTTTCAAGGGTTTCAAACAAATAAGCGGAGCTTCCAAACTTATTAAGACTCGTTTTAACACAAGCAATAAAACTGAAACTCTTTAAATATGCTTCTTTATTAACAAACAAAAACCTCTGCATAAATAACACAAGTATACCAATTTTATTGAAATTTTCAAGGCCTTAGTAACTTTCATTTATTTATCAATATGTAATCAACAAAAAATAAAAAATTGAATTTCCAATCGATGTAATATTGAGTTACACAAATAATTTTTACTTTTCAGTTTTGAATGAAATACGAAAAACGGGCCCCAAAAATTAGGCAATGAATATAATAAAACAAAAACATATATAGATAATACATACATAAATAAATATATACAATTTTTTTTGGGTTTTTGAATAATTAGTAACATTGAAAATCAGCCTCCAAAAACTTTGCAATTAAGTCATTATATTCAGCAGTCTTTGCGCTGGACGTTCAAATATAACGCGAAAATTAATATTTAAAAAAAATTATTTAGTAACAAAATCATTTTAAAAAGGTATCATATACAAGTTAGTAGACGTAACGTGTGTAATATTATAAAGCTCGTTATTCCTCAGCAAATGCAATTACTTCTTTTCCGGTTGCAAGTCATACCAAGAATTCAACGCCTGCGTTAAATTGTTTTGGGATAAATCTATGATGACCTGGAAAAACAAGATTTAATACTTCGGTTAACACCACTTTTAAAATCACCTGTCCCATAACGTTGCTGCTCGAGTAAAACAACTGTTTCTGAGTGCATACTGTCACTTCAAGCTGCTGAGTGTTTAATTCACCTTGGGAAATCAAATATTCGAAAGTTTCATCAAAAATTGGATTGCAGTTGTCCTTTACGACCTGCAAAAAAAAAATAATAGAAAAACTGAAATGGCTCACAGAACACTAAAACTTACGACAGTTTTACGTTTTGTGTCTTTGGCCCTGTCTGGTAACAAATACAGTTTGACGTAAGGATCAGGAATATTTGAAGGGTCCTTCAATGGTAAGTTACTATAAAATAATAATTGCATACATAATTTGCACTCAAAGTACCATCAAGTGCATAGAAAAGTAAACGATTGTAAATCCTATTGTACTAATTATGTCTGGCTTTAATTTACCGATGCTTCGACAACAGGCTAATGTTACTTGATTGTCACAAAAATTGTACTGTAAAATACTGTAACAAACCTTTAATACATATAAAACGTGGATTATTGCCTTCTGTTGGTAAACAAACTTTAATGTCAACATAGAAGCCGGTCTTACAAAACTAAAATAATGTAAAAAATACCTTTAAGAGCCGTTTACTTCTCTATTCAACCTGATCGCACAATGGAGACTTACGCAACTTGGTGGATTACAACGACTAATCGCTGCCTTGGTACACTGTAACGTAAAGTAAGTTGTATACGACCAAGTCCTGCTTCACCTGCAGACCTAAATTGTGATCAAAAAAGACGTTATGAAATTTTTTTTTTTTTTTTTTTGAGCCAAAATACTTACGAAGTCGTGCTCGGGGTACGATGTAACACGGTGTTATTATAACTGGGTGGGACGGACGCCAAGTACGTTACAGCTTCTTCGGCAATATCTTCTTCTACACTTTTTGGAGGATTGTTAGATTCAGATTGAATGATATTGGTAGAGGATTCCTTATCTGTCGATGGTGGTATAACTTGACGATCTATAATAGAAAAAAAAATATTAGTTTGTTTGGAAAAAATGTATTATGTCAACAATTTTTTTATTCCAGAAAAGTTGGGTGATATTATCGTGGAATACAACTGCTAGCAGAAAGATGGTAAAAGGTCACTGATGCAAAATGGTCATTATATAGTTTAAACAAAATTTATGTACTTATGTATATAAACATTTAGAATTAAAAAGAAAACGACATTTTTTTCCGAACAACCTAATATTTTCTAATATTTTATAAGACTATTTCATTTCAAAATTGTATACTAATTTTTATCATTCTAAAAGTGTTATAACTTGCAACAAATTTTGCGAATTAATGTGCTGACAAAAACGAAATAAATAACACAAATTTTACAGGTAATCGTGTGTTAGTAAGAATATTTAAACAACAGGGCCTCAATTCTCCACCATTTCGTTCAAAAAGCGAATAATTCGAATATGAAATTTGATAAAAGATTGAAGAAATTGTAGAGGTGCTATTTGAAAAAAGTAAGATTGGGGGTAGTTTCTGAGAGGTTGCTGTTTAGAGGTTACTTTTAAGTACTCTATCGTGAAGAACATTTTTAACGAAACCTGGGTTCAAAATACTAAAAAAAAAATTTGTACAAAGATACTACAAACTAAGTTTGTATCTGTTACTAACAAATGTATTTACAGGGTGTAATCGAATAAGTTTCACTTATTAATACTGTGAGTTCTTCATTACATAAGGAATTAATTCTGCAAATATCAATGGTCTTGCTCAAAAATAAAAAAAACTGACCTATCACCAGAGCGCATCGTCTTTTGTTTGAAAACCTCTGCTCGTTCGTCACTGCGTCTGCGGTCTTTATAAACACATCGTAAAATGATAAATTCCGCAAATGTCACGGTCACTGGGTCAGTGCCGCCCGCAATACAAGTCGATAACGATATCTTCGTCCATCTGTTTCATTAGATAATCGATAATAATTACATCATTACATTTCATAAATTGTAAACAAATAACACACTACGTGATTTAATTTATTAATTTCACTTGATGAAATGAAGAATGCATGTTTTAAGTACATTGATTAGAAACAAATTGGTGACGGGAGAATATTGCGGATGAGAACATTTTTTTTGTTCCATCAAATAAATAAATGTAAAGTAATAAGGTGCGATTTTATCGCTCGAGCTTAAGGCTCCCGACTTCCTTCCCGATATACGCCTAAAATATACTCAATAAAGAATCAATATAACAGAATTAATATTCATTGTATTAATTCAGATTTTCTAAGTATAATAAACATCATATTCTATACGGAGCTGCAGCTAAAATATGAAAAGAATAGTTAAAAACTAATAATTTTAATACAACAATTTTTTTTTCTAAGTAAATTGGGTCTTTTTTTATAAATAATGACGACAGTCCAGTGTCATATAATCCTTTTACAACAGATTTACGTTTTTTTTTTTTCCTAAAAGAAAAACTATAAAATATTTCCTACAAATGTATTGTTCGCAAGCTATAATTTTCATTTAACTTTATTCTAAAACTGAAACATAGATGTTCTCTGAAACTCACGTTTCTAGTAAAATATCTGATTGGTGATTACGACAAAGACCAACCCCTTACATTTTATGTGCGAATGGCCGCGTTCAAGTAACCGCAGCGCTGTAACGCTTTAATAAAGCGTAAACCTGAACGAGTTACATGTGATATCATTGCTTGCAGCGCTTTCTTCAAGCGGCCGCCATTAATCAAGCGTGTTATTTATATGCTACATTGCAGCGCTGCATTACAGTGTAAGGAATTCATAACCTCTACAACTGAATCCAGTTCAGGTAATTTAAAGCGCTACAACTTTACGCTGTGTCGCTGTTTTTGCCTGAACGCGATCATTATTTAAAGCAGGAATGCGATCCATCAAATATTCGCGGGAATTTTAAATTTGGAAAAATGGCAGGTGGGTTGTGACCAAGGTTACTAAAGAGAGAAGGTTGCCTGGTAACTCGTGGAGTGACGCGTCATCCAGTAGGCCATCTATTTGTGTAAATGCATTAAATGGGCCTACTGAGTGACGTTGTGGTGACGTTGAAAGTTACCAGGCAACCTTCTCTGTTTAGTAACCTTGGGTTGTGACAACGTGCTAAGCGTTGGTGCTACGTCTTGAGCACAGGCTTGGAAAGTTTAAAACATTGTGTTTAAAACATGTTTAAAACACCCAATTAAAAACAAACCCCTTGTTTTAAACAAAGGGTTTGTTTTTAATTGGGTTTTAAACTTGTTTTTTTTTACTTGATGTTTTAAATTCATTTTTGTGGTTTTAAGCGTAGAAGAAACACTTCTGATGTAAGTGTTTTGTATTATTGATACATGTAATATGTATTTAATAATAAAAAATTAGTTGTCTTATTAAGGGCCAGTTTGATAATGGGATTTAAAAGAGACTTTAAAATTAAAGTCACATTCGTGTAAACATCTTTCAGCATTTATTATTTAATTATTATTGTAAATTAGATGTATAGTATATAAATATACTTTGTGGCCTAATAATCAAAATAAATAACTATAAAATTATTAACAATACATAAAATTTGCTTTTAGAAAGTTACATTTTAACTTTTACTTTCTTTCCACATTTCCTATTCATTTTATCAAATTTATTCCATTTAAATTATTTCATTCTTGAATTGTTCTAGGAAGAAGAAAATTTATGAATATTTGTTTTCGAAAATGTTATTTTATATGTAAATTTATGATATTTTCTAGTACTTGAATCATTTACTTTTTATTTATTTATCATTCATTCCATTATATTTTGAAACATAATATGTCGTTTGCATTTATTAAATATCAACGGATCAACATAAAAAAATTTAGGCAGCCTGTAGAAAATTGCCTGTAGCAAATGGCAATATGAGTTCGAATATTTGTATTTTGTATTTTTATTGTCGCAATAACACAATCAGTGTTTAAGTCAGATATACAAATAAGTGCAACTAATTGAGAAAGTAGTAGGGTGACCATAAGAAAAAACATGCGTGTGTTTCAAAAACTCTGAAAATTCGTCAGTAGAAGAGAATGCATCATCTTTTAAAAACGACATTAATTTCATTTTAAATGTTTTGTAAGACCACTGTTTTACTATTATTGGTAATTGAATATAGAGTTTGGTCCGTTTCTCGATTTGCTTAACCTGAAAAATTGAGGACGCTTTTGAAACGTTACAGGTATAAAGAACATACCTTAGAACGTCTATTTAGTGCATTTAATTTTGTATATTCTAAATTAAAATATCAGTTAGAATATCATTAGAAGTACAAAAGCTGGTAAACTAGTTACAATTTTCAAGGACGTAAATAAGAAATAAAAAATAAAATTGAAATTAGAAATTGCATATGTAGAAAACATTTTTAGACGAAAATTGAAAACCCACAACTGTTTTCTACTTTTTTCTATTTTCAACCCTAAAAACTGCAAAATGAATCTCTAGAATTTTTATTGTAAATATTTTTAAACTTTTATCATTTCGCAATACAACTAATAACTACTTTTTCCTTTTTACTATGTAATTTAGGTTGTGAGAGTATTTGAAGCAATTAAAAAAGTGTAATAAATTTAAACAAAATATTTGTTTTATTTAATTTTAAACAGTTTTTTTTGTTTAAAACATGATTAATTTTAAGTCAATTTTAAACATGTTTTAAACAAAAAAAGCTGTTTAAAATCAAATAAAACAAATGTTTTGTTTTTTTTTTTTTAAACAGTTTTTTTCCAACCCTGCTTGAGCACTAGTTTCAATAAAGATAACCCGATAAAGTGGTTGCGTTTAAAAGTGTTCTATGTTTAAAGTGATGTTAATTTTGAAATAATTACAATACTGTTTTATATGCGAGAAAACAATTTAAACAAATATATTGCAGCAGTAACACGATTCTGCTAAATCTCAAATTATAGAGTATGTACGGAAGGACACAAATTAAATAGTACATAGAAAGCAGCACACTTTAAAAAATAAAAGAATTAAATCTAAAACATACAGCAAAGAAGAATATACACTGAAGTGCGAAGTAACGTCGTAACCGTACGATTATTATAAACATTACCTAACTTTTTATATTCATTTAATTACGCTTTTCTACAAAATGGATAATAAAAGGCAATTAATGAAATAAAACATTTAGGGCCAGTTTACAGAAAATTTAATTGCAATCAAATTTTAATGACGTTGTTAATTTGACAGTTCGCAATGTAATTTTTATGGCAACTTAATCATGATTAGTTTAATTCGAAATTAAATATTTGATTTGCTCTCTGTAAACCCACCCTTACTTTATTACATAAACCTCGAAGATGTAAACAAAGCCTTTAACAGTTGACGCTGTTGACAACTCGCAGTTATTCACGGTTGCGACATACTCTTGCTATCATAAAAAACTAGGACAAGATTTTTTAAGCTGTGTAAAATTGCTACCGACCATAAATTTAAAATTATTTGAAACGATCACTCATTGTCAATCTTTCCTATAGTAAATATTCTTTTAAAAGCTAGGATAGCTGCTTGCATAGAAAAGGGTGTCACAGTTGACAAACTGCTCAGAATTTCAGCGTTAACAAAAATACAGTTACTGACTTGACAGCAAAGTAAGATTCAATGTAATAAAATAATAGAAACGCATGACTACTGGATTTAAAAGTTGTCCTAGTTTTTTATGATATCGATAGTACGTATTACGTACTAAGCTACGACGCAACGTGCCAGCATAAAATAAAAGCAAGTTCAGAGCCTTCTTGGTAACGGATTTTTTGAACGCATGTTACAATAAAAGTACATGTTACTTAATTAACTAGCTAATTAATTATTATATTATTTTTACTGAGAACGAAGTAATAAGTGCCGTGATTTATTTGTTTATTGTAATTATTTGGTAATAGAGACGATAAGCGAATCGAAAAGTTATAGTTTCGGCGGGCATGCGCGTAAGCATAAGGTACACTTTGACGGATCGCATTCCTTTATTTAAGGCTTACTGTTTATTTATAAACTCTTTAAAAGTATGTTATGTAAGTGCTAGCAGGTATATGTCAAAGCTGTGATATAATGGCAATAAGAAATAAAGATAAACAAACCCGTTTTTTGTTTTGTCCAAAAAAATTAAGGCAAATCTTGACAATTTGAGGGAAAAAGCATAAAAGGGAATTTTTGTCTCAAAACCGACGCACTTTTCACATCCCACTTGTAAGTAATGTGAAAAGTGCACCCATTGTCATGGAAATAATGTAAACATAAGACTTGAAACAGATGAGAAAGATGCAAAATATATTAAAAATCGTGAGTGATAGAGATGCGATTTACGCCCAAGATTCTCTCGGAGTTCTAAGCCGTTTTTTGGCGTACAAAACTGTTTTAAAACCGAATGGTAGTGTTTCAAAACTGTTTTAATTCTGACGTCATTAATGATGATCCCGCTAAAATAACTTTCCTGTACCGTTTCAAAACACAATCGATTTGCAGGTTATGAGTAGCACTTAACTTGTTACTTTTAACCCCCACTCCACCTTGAAATAATTTCAAAAAATTTCACAACGTTTTGAAATGTATGCAGCCGTTTCAAAACATGACGTCATTGTTTCAACGCTAAAAAATGCACATTTCGAAACATACGAAATAATTTCAAAATAGTGCACCGCCAAAAAACGGCTTTAATTTGCGAACGCAACAGCATAGGAATACAATTGACATTTCTCGAGTCTCATTTAGTTAAACTTAATAGTTGCGTTCTTTTGCCACAAATCTTACCTCAAATCACTTAAACGTCATTTCCGTTAACAGGAACAAGTAAGTTTGAACGGATATTTCAATCTAGCAACCAATGAGAATGCTCGAGCAGCAAGATGGGAGGTCCAAATCGGAATTCAAACTCATTTGTTCATGCTAGCGGAAATGACGTTTATCTGATCTGAGGTGAGATTTGTGGTAAAAGGAAAGCACCTAATGTGGTAAGTGTTTTATAAACAATGATGAACTGTGGATTTTGTGGACGTTCCAGAATTTTGTAAAACGTGTGTGCGCGGCGTGCGCCTATGGGCCAGTTGTATAAAACGAGTTAATCACTCGATCAAGTTAATTGTGTGGTTAAGCAATATCATTGGAGGAAAGTTCAAGTTTGATCGAGTGGTTAACTCGTTTTATACAACTGGCCCTATTATATGACATACAGCGACCATATTTAGTGACCAGTTTGGACGAGAAACTACAGTTAGTATAGCTCTCTCTTATTATTCTTAACTCGTTAGTCAAGACTGAATGCACAGAGAAAATTTCAACGGCGGGCGACAGATACATGCATTGGTCTCCGTAAAAAAAATTTGGTGGGGGTTCATCAGCGACACGCCTACTAACTGTTCCTTCCCCTCACCCTTTAACCCTCAGAAACTTTGGGATTTCAAGGCGTAAGCCTTAACAGTAAGTACAAGTTTATTGTTTAATTCACGTATAAATCATTATTTGCTTTCGGAATATTAAATGATAAACTACGTCTAATAATTAAAAAAGCAAATTTCAACACAAAACTTGCAACTATCGTAATCAACTAGCACTATGAATTGGCGTACATACAATATCTGCGCGATTTTTCGGAATTTTGTTTGTTTAGTCTGAAAGTAATAAAGAATCATAAATTAAGGGATGACAGGCTCGGCATGCTTTTTGTTCCAATAATATTTTTAGAATGTGACCACAATTGAATTACTTATTTTTTTACTTATTGTTAGGTAGGATTCATGATTGCTGTTTTATTTTAAATGAAGGGAATAAATTAATAATATTATGTAAAAATTATTTTGTGAAAAATCTGCATTTCTATTACTTAAATATCAATAAAAAATAGCTGGAAACCGCCATATTCTTTCGTACGAAAATAGTGTTGGGCAGAATTAAGTTCTTTTAAGAATTAAATACTCGATTCTATTCGAGTACATACTTGCAATCGAATATGATCCTAGTATGAGTACTCGAGTACAAATATAGATGTCGAGAAGGATACATCTCTTCGATCACGAACGACTCGAACTAATATACCGTTAATACGATTCATTTAAAGTTTGAGTTTTAGAACTTCGCTGCTTGTAACAAGAGACTCATCCAAGGCGGCTTTATTGTTATTTATCCCATATTTTTAAGCATTTCATTTATTTTTATAACTTTGTCAGAGCGTTAAATTTTTTTTTTATAATTTGTTCATATGTTCCTTCTTCGTCATTTATTTAGCAAATAAAAAAGTATACCTAAATGAAATGCATCAGTGCATTAAAATTAATTTTTCACGTAAATAGTTCAGTATCTACCCTACGCTTATGATTGGACATACAGACAATGAAACGGCCACGCATGCAATGAAGACGTAAAACTAGTAGCGAGATGCGAGAGTGGTAGCGGAAGGCAAAATTCAGAATCAAATACAAGTGAATACATTGCACATCGATATAAGTACTTGAGTACATATTCGAGTATTTGAATACAGCGAGTATTTGATATTTGAATACCCCATCACTATACGAAAGTAATAAATGACCTGCCTCAACGTTTTTTGTATGGATCTGCGGGTTTACTGCCCTATCATTTATTGCGCCCGATAGTAAACTTCGCTCACAGGAGCTTTAAATCTAACCCAGCGCTTCTCAAACGTTTTATGTAAAAATTGAAGGTATATTTTTCCAGAGTTACGTATGTCATAACTTAGCTTCTTTTCTTGTACATTAATAGTTGTTACAGTATGTGAAACTTAATGGATTACACCCTGAACAAAGGTATAAAGTTTATGTTCTTAAGGTAACTTGGCATAACAACATTCTTCAGGACAGCCATTTGCTTTTTATTCCCTTACCAAAAAAAAATAAGGCATGCCCCATAAAGTGTTGTACAGCTTTTTAACTCAATTTTCAATTCGTTCTTAACGTATCCCAGGATTTTGTTACTGTACCTACATAGAAAAGTGTAGGCTTTGTTTTGTGTAGATATAAAATGTAAAGAAAACTCGTGTTAGCATTTTGCACAGTTGATTACACAATACTGAAAGGTCGCAAAGTTTAACAGCAAAAGAAGCGCATAAAACTCAACAGATGGAGACCGTGTCAAAAGGACGACTGACAGGTTTTTCTAAAATCGTTTCTCTAAAATCTTTCTTCTTACATTTTTAAAAAATGAACGTACCATCTGCATTATTTGTAGTAGACGTTGTTGATTCTTGACGTATTAGAGGCGATGATTCATCAGGCTCTTCTGCTTGTACGTCTGTATTATCTTCATGTTTCAAAATCTGTGAAAATATTTTAACAATAATCGTCCATCTCTTTTCTGCAAAACAAATTTCAAAAAGAAACAAATGAACATTTAACTTACTCTTAAATGCATGGACATAAACAACTTGCTTTCTGGACCAGCTTTGAGCAATCCATAAGGCTGTTTTTGCACTTCAAGGTTTGGCTTACGAGCAAGTGTGTTCAAGTTAATATTTAACTGCCCCAATTCTGATCCAGTCTTCTGATCAATGATTTTTAAATAAAGCGTGTCAGTTTCAGGATTCATCACTAAGAAAGAGAATCCTTGCTCCCAAACAGGATCACTTGTACGCATTTGCACTCCAGTTTGTTTAGTGTCCTTGTAAAGCCTCAATTCAACGTATGGATCGGGTCTACTAGATGCTCTCGCTTGCTAAAATTTCACAAATAAATCAATATTAATCCACTGAAAATCTTTAAAGTACTAACAGGTAAATATTTAGCGGAGTCTATGAAGATAGTTAAAATAGCAGTGCTCATTGAGGTCACACGTAAATATTGAGTTTCTTCGATAGCCTAAAACATATTCCAAGCATCAGTATACTCTCGATATTGAGAGGTATACATAGGTACATACAGCTTTCAAATCTGAATAGTCCGGGCTCAACTTCAGCCAAGTCAAACGAATGTGCACCATCCCATGTTTCGCTTCCTCCAAAGTTATCCACTACAAGTAAATTTAATTTAATAACGTTTCAGATTAAAACTAGAAGAGAACCTACCATATCATCTTGGCCTTTTCTAGCAACATTTGCAACTTCTATGGTGGCTCTAAAAATTGAAGTCTTACAATTTATAATGTTTATAAGTTATTCAGAAAATCTTACTAAAATAGAATGTAAATGGTTTTAGGCCACACCGCGTATTAAAAAAAAAAAGAAATTAAAAACAGTACAGTGCAGCAGAAATTAGATTAATAGTAAATTTGTTAAAATATTACATCAAAAGCGTGTATTAGTTTCACACAAGACTGGATTTTATTTATACATAATAAGAATTTAGTTCTTAAAATAAATTTGATTTTAATCAAAAATTTCACCTATTTCACAAGTGAAAATCGTAGAAGTACTGAAAAAAAATTTGCATTTTCAAAATTTCATAATAAACGTAATGGTTATTCTTCTTTCCATTAACGAATCACGTTTACACTGAGTTAACACTACAAAACCATTGTGTATTTCATCCCAAAAACAAACCCAAACTGAACATAATAAGAATTAAATTAACCAACTGTTTCCGATTAAGTGTGCTGTACAGAGACCTGGTAAGAAATTAGATTAAATTAAGTGTTATAGTGCGTATTTTCTCTTTCATTTAACTGAACTCTGGAGTGCACATTCAACTTTAACAGTAGGTATACATAAAATGATGAAATTTTCTTTTGATTTTCAGTACCTTCCAAGAAAATCATCTCGATTACCGCTGTCTTTGTCAAACAAATTCAGAAGTAGCTGTGTGCCGTAGGCGAACTCCACGCAGCACTATACATAAACACACAGTTAAGCATCTCGCAAAAGAAAAACAGAATATGATTAGCAAAATCACGCCTGACGTCTCGAACGCGCGCAGAACTAAAAAAAACCCAAATCGTGATTAAATGCTTTCGTGTCTAATCACCTTCCCAGAGGATCGTCGTTTTGTGTGCCTGGCAGAGCTGGATCCCAATCCCACAATGTTAGGGTTAGCTGCTGGCCTTCTATTGAACTAACCATTGCCTATTTTCAGTGGTATTAAAAAAGAACTTGAAACATGCAAATCACATGTGCTGTTTAATTTATAACATACATAATTTTTGCATTGTTAAGTTACAGTAATATTTATTATACTTCCTAAAAAAATATTAAAAAATAAAATTTGCATTGTTAAGTTACAGTAATATTTATTATACTTCCTAAAAAAATATTAAAAAATAAAATTATTATTGTTAAAAATAATATCTAGATTTAAAAAGATCATATTATCTTTACGTTTCTCTTTTTAGTTTCACTTGACAAGCGTTTTCTTACTTTTTTTTCTTTTTAAGTTATAGGTTTTTATGATATTCTTAAGGCTGTTTTACATTATACTTTTTTCGTCTAGAAACTTTGACAAGTTCAATACTAGAATTAACTTGAATAATGTAAATCAGAAAAAAGTCATCCAAGTTTTCATACTAGAAACGTCTAGAAACTTATTTCCAAACTAGTTCTCAACCTATTTTTCGTCAAAGTTTACAAACTAGACTTGCGCATACGTGCACGTCGCAGTATTACCAACACCATAAAAGATAAACATAACTGTGATTGAAAATATAACCTTAAAGCACCTCCGCAATAACCAGTCCTGACTCCAAATACTAGGTTTCTTATTTTGTTTTTGCAAATCATAAATTTGCAGAATGTTTGAAATTTTCTGAAATCTGGTTTCCTTTCTTTTATATAAACAACTAACAGATTTGACAGGAGTCAGAAAGTAAATGTCAGACTAAGGGCCGGTACTTTCATCACTGATTAACTATAACCTTTGGTTTATTTCCATGCCTACAATTGTAAAGACAATTGTTTCTATAGCAATAAACCAAAGATTAATCAGAGATGAAAGTATCGGCCCTCAAAGTTTCAAATGAAGCTAAGACTCTTGATTTATTTTTCATAGTCTCTCCTTATCTAAATAATTTTGGAACGCACAGTATAATGTAATTAACTAGATCTTTATTCATTCAAGATTGAAGAATATATTGACAGGTTCTTAAGAGGAAGTAAAAAAAGAAACATAAAAGTAATTTGATATTTTCCTTTAAGACAATTTTTTTTTTAATTTTTAAAGAATTTTGAAAAATTTTAAATTAGATTGTCAATCTGTGCTTAATATCTATTAAAATTAAAGAACGTGTACAGAGAATTTACATACAGTGTAGAAAAGTGCGCAAAGGTAGGTGGGAATTACTCTGATTAATGTTTTCCATGTTTAAAATTACATATTAAAAATTTTCGTAGTAAGTAAAGTGTAATGTATAGGCCAAATTAATTGCGGTTTCAATTTTTTAATAAAGGAAACACTTTAAAAAAATAAACGATGAAAAATATATCAAAATCAGATGTCACTCGACTATTGCAGAAAATCCGAGAACACACTGTAAACGTTAGTTTTCAATAATTGATTGACATTATTGAATATTGACGATACAGTACCTTTATATTATCAGAATCGAGGGTTAGCGTCCGATGAGCTCAATTATTAATTAAATACGGTATTTACGTTGATGTATTTTTTTTCATTTTTACTTCATGTTAAAAAATTAGATATATCTTTAAAATTTACAGGGTGATTCTTGAATAGATCGACAAAAAAAATACTGACGAAAGAAGAAACTTCCCAGAACATGGGAAAAATGTTTTTAAAAAATTCTGAGTTCATGTTTCAGTATATGTCGATCGATCAATCGATTTGAATGAAATGATGAATTTGTATGTAGGTATCTCCTAACTTTCGTGAAACAGCCTTGCGGCTTTTGTCAAGTCACGTCATTTCGTCGTAGCCGGTTTTAGAATGTACAAATTTGTGTTCATAATTCGTCTTTTATAATAATAAAATTTGCTTCTCACTGAAAGCCAGACACAAAACGACATTATAACAATTAACAATCCAAACATATTGAAGTGTACACGGAATTTGTTTTCAAAACAAAATCTATTGTTGCATGTTTTATTTTAAATAACGAACACGTGTTCGAAAACTGCACGCTGTAAGAATGCGACCCGGGCAATTAAGCCCGACGCCTGTCCTTTTCCAAGAGGCTGGGTTACCATTCAGGAAGCTCTTTAGAAACTCGATAATCGCAGGCGACATTCAAATGCACCATGGCGTCATAGACATCATAAAACAAATCTACTTGACGTTTTAGATTGGGTTGCTTGGATTTTTGTATATATTTTGTCGCGTTAAAATTGCAGATACATGTTCCATGTGGTTAAAGATATCAAATTACATTGCAAGTTGAAACCTGTGCTGCAGTCTGGTTTGTTTCAGACAGGCAGCAGAAACTTTAAAAATGTCAGCTTGTGCACTTGTATAGTTAAAAGTTATGTGTGCTTCATTTGCGACAGACAACAGCGAGTATTCCTGATAAGCTAATGGGCTGTCTCTTGATACATGCGGGCATCTGGAATAGGCGTGAGTGGGAACTAAATGCAACGATTATGATTGGTCGAAGTGATTTCAAAATTTAGCTGCAAAGTCCGAGGGATGTGTTTTATTTTTTTTTTCTTGAAAGGACGTGACACGGAAACCAGGCAGAAACGTTCGAATCTCTTGAACGCACAGTCGGCTATTTGTAAAATCTGACTTAGGTTTTTTTTGTAGCGCTTGTAGTCATTTACTCATTTTTATAGATAAATCATTTATTTCGGTGCGGTTAAAATACAGTGTGTTAAGAAAGGCAATTAAAAAACCAAACACGTGTGCGTCGCGACGCGAGTGATTAAATCAGAGTGAGAAGTGCGCGGGTGTTACACGGATTATACGGTTTTAGGTAATTGACATTTATCTGTATTCCTTCATCGCACCTTTGGTGGTAACAATTGCGTAAGGATAACTTGATTTGCATTAATTAGTGACTAAAGAGTCAGTAAAGTTCATATTATCATTGCAATTAGATAACTTTAATCAAACTATTTTTATTTACATTGAAGCGAGTATTAAAACTCACTATTGCCATTCATCTTAGAAAAATCTGCTGGTCATTGTCTCTTTAGTTATTAGGCCAGTTCTGTGTTTTTAATCAACCAGTAGCAATTAACAATTCCCCACATCTACCTGGGAATTCAATACAGTGTACTCTTAGAAATAATTCTAACCTTGGGGATTTTCTCCGGCAACCAATTACTCTCTGGTGTCTTTCGACACCACGGCACCCGGGCGTCAGCCCAAATCCATGTGAGAATTGGCCAGCGGACCCCCGTCCGGCACGGTACACCCGCTGTCCACCAGCTATGACACTGCCACTAGGAGGCCAACGCCTATGCCGTTGGAAACACGCTAACGGTTGTTTTTCGATTTGTACAGGGAAGTCGTCGATCTAGATCACTGGTGTGAGGCAATTATCTCTGCCGCCGAAACCAAGTGCGCCAGCACAACATAAACAGAGAAATCAAGGCCAATTAATTGTCATTACGAATTTCGTGAAACTACGATGCCGAATAATTTGAACTGCATATTCATAGTCATTTTCTTAACAAAGTTTCTCTTTCACCCTGTACGTGTGTGAACCGAATTGTGGTCCTGCCGAAAGATTTGCAGGTTAGAAGCGATTCGCCAAGAGACTGAAATGGCCATAAACACCCACAGTGTAGTGTCGAAAAATAGTCAAATCTGGGTTCTTGCGCAACAATTTAGTTAGATAGGTTAGCCGACGAAAAAACGACGAAGAGAGAGATCTGGAAAAAAAGGGCCAGGAGCCAGTCTCTCAAGGCGATTGGAAGTAGCTGAGAGGGACCCCACCCGTCGACCTTAATTAATTAGTTTAGCCAGTGTTAGGGTATCCCACCACCTCCAAAAGGAGTCCCTGAAAAACTGGTGATTGCTATTGCTTGTCCTGCAAATTGATCGCCGAGGAGGCATTTTGTATCACATACTTCTCCCGAACATCTGATTAATTCATTAATTAACTCTATTAATTAAGTACACTGTAGTCCCACTGTGACACACTGTGCGTTGGTTTATTAAACAGAACAAGTCTTGAGTACGATCAGAAGTGACGAACACTAGTACCAAGACTCGAGCTAAGTTGAAATTCAATTACAGTAAAACTCGGATATAACGAGGGCTCAAGGGACTACGCTTATTGCTCGTTATATGCAAGTGATCGTTATAAATGAAAAAAATATATGAATATGGTGATATGTACTATGAACACCAAAAGAATCTGGGACAACTGTACTCTTGCATTTTTGTGTTTATTTATTAAACTAATAAGTTTGAATACAATTTTAAACAATTTATTTTGCTTCTTTTATGATAACGTAAAAAATACGCAAAAAAACAAACGAACAATTTTTTTTAACAATTAATTCGTCGTCTTTAGATTTTTTGTAGAGCATAGTACGTACTTCTACATCAAACAAAAAATTATTTTCAAATTTTTTTAAGTTAAACTCGCTATATGCAAGGTAAAACGAAAAAAAAAATTACAAAATTGGCCGCTATAAGCAAGTTCTCGTAATAAACGAACTCGTTTTAAACAAATATTTTTATATGTAATTTACCATATCGAGAAACGGGACTTTTCAATTTCCTCGTTATAACCAGTGCTCGTTATAAGCAAGTTTCACTGTAATTGTGAATCTAATTAAGAAGCAGAGCTCTCCAACAAATATCTGTGTAGATGTTAAACCACCAACGGTGTGAAACGAAAGAAAGTAAATCGCGCCGATATTCGAAAGTGAAATCTGTTAAGCGGGTTATACTGTACGTTCTGAAAATCGTAATTTTTGTTCCTTTGTATTTGATTTCAACACAAGGTTTTTACGCTCATTATAGCAGATCCCGCAGTGGCTGGTCCAAGGAGTTTTTACCTTTTTTTGCAATAAATAATTAATCAAATCTAATTTCGTGTTTTATTAATGTAATCCGCTCCTTTGTTCTTTCAATTGGTTACATACGCACCAAGAAGAGCTTCGTTATCCCAACGTAGATTCAGACTAGCAGCGATCACGAGCCATAATTAAAAGTATTATTATAGCGGATTCACCGAAGGGTCGTTCAACTGTAAACAGAATGTAGGCCAGTAAAAATTAACCTTTTAGCTTTAGCGCCGGCGGTAAGTCTTAGCAGGTAGTGACAGTCCGGAAAGGACGCCTAGGAATGCATGCATTTGTCGGATGACCATTCTTGGAATTCGTCGAGAATAAGCTCTCGGTGCAGCTGTTTAGATTGGCAATAAATTTTAAGTTGTGTTTGTTTGTACATTTTTATTGCTTATTTACTTGTACGTAAAGTAAGAAACAAGGGTTTTGAATTGGGCGCGTTACAAAATTACTAATGTGTTTACTGATTATAACGTTTTAAATTCTGGTCGCCATCACCATAAATTAATTAAAAAGTAAAAATTTTTAACATTAATCAGAATTACACTACCTCATTGTCTTTAAATTAACATAATTAAATATTTTATTAATATTATTTTAAAGATTTTAATTAATTATGAGGGCATTTTTAAATTGCCTAGTCGCATCATCTTTACAAGCACATTTCCTTCGTTTTTCTTTTGTTTTTAGTGTAAATTAACAATGTAAAAACGTATTAAAACAGAAAATGCAAATTTAAAAATGCGGATGACCGAATTTTGATTTCATAGATTTTTTTTTGAGAGGTAAAAAAAGATTTAATTTTGTTTTTCTGCATTTTCTGTTTCAAATATAAAATAAATATCAGAATTCCATTACATCAAAATATAAGAAACAAACGTGAAAGTTATTCTTATGTGCTTGGCCATTTGCACCAAATACTTAAAATGAGCTTAAATTTAAGTGGTGTTTATAATGTGACTTTTTCATGTTATACAGCATTATGTAAGTCATATTCTAAGCGACGTTTAAAGTTACGTTGAGCTTAAGAGTTTGGTGCAACTGGCCACAAGTAATTTGTAAGACGCATGCTTATTTCACATAATACATAAGCAAAAAGCTTAAGCGTGATGAGGTATAAAGAAAGTAACACCAAAAAGTGTTTAGGAGTGACAGTGAATGTAGAAATTACAGATGAATGATAATAGTTTTTGAAGAGATACACCAACATCCCTATGAAGTCATATACATACAATATGCATTTGTAATTGTAACTTCAATTCTTTTCAAGGCTGCTACATTCACTTACAGTTTCAAATGCACTATTTTAAGTCAGTCTTTAGTTAATTACCCATCGTTAAGTTTAGTACGTTTCGTTCATATAAATTTTGCAGTTATCTCACCTGCCAAGAAACTCGTTATCGGAGGCATCGTCATAATCCCACACGTGCAAATAAAGTTGTTGTCCGTTGGCTTCCAGTATATTAAACTAGTAATAAATACACATACAAATAATAATGGACAGATCAGTAAGTCGTCAACCAGTTGAGTTAAACTCGATGTGTTTATTGTATTTCTTATGTTATGATGTTAAAATATAAATAAAAAACATATTGCAGTGGCAAATATTAAGTGTGTCGGTATGTGGTGTGTGTTTCGATGAGTCTCGTGCATATGTTTTAAATAAACTATACTGCAGATTAAATTAAAAAGAAAACAATTGGATACACATACATATAAGAATACCAAAAATATGTAAATTTCTATGTAACATATATGTTACAGGAATGTAATTTGTAGAAGCAGTATAAGCGCAAAAATGTGCTTATACAGAACTCATTGTACAAGAAGATGTATGTATTGAAGAAATACATATAGCGATGCACCTTGTATTATAAGTTGTGCGAATTTTTAAAACTTCCCAACGTAGGTACGCTAAATGTAACGGTCGCAATCGCAAATGTTTGGTTTGGTTCTCGAGGTATTCATATTCAGTTTTTACTAAAAAAAAAAAAAATGCAATAATTCCACGATAGCAGAACTTAAATCCAATGTAAGGTTAACAAAGTGGCCCTGAAATTTAAGAAGGAATTCAAAAATGTAATAAAATAAAAGGTATTTACTATATTACGACAAGTATATCTTTAAAAATATTTTTTAAATATACTGCTTGTAAACTAAAATAATTTTGGTAACAAAACGACAATAGAGTTATGGAGGAAATATTCTAGGATGAAACATCCAGTATGTATGTATGTCCAATTAACATGTAGTATAATTTTATTTTAAATTTGAATTGTTAAAAACGAAAACAAAAACAAGGCATGCTTACAAACAAAAAGTGTGATTTTTTTCCTATCTAAAAAGCATCATTCAGAAATTAAGCGCGCTAGATAACCTCACCTCGCACCAAAAGTCCCATTTCGGATCAACAGAGCTCTGGATGGTTTTCGTCCGGAATTCCTGAGCCCCAACTGTTATTATAGCATACGGATCAGACTTCCCTTTCCCCAACATTCCAATATCCTTTTTCATTAGATTCTTGGCTTCTACAACATGCACTCGGAGTACTCCCTATAAAAGGATCGTCTCTTAGTAAACATAAAAACGAAGAACAATCATATATTTACTTCTGGCTCAGGTGTTTTGAGTTCTGCAGCTTCGACTATATCGCTGAGTTTGATTGGTAACTTATTCGGTAATACCATTACATTAGCTACCTGTTCAATTACTATTCGTCTTAACATATCACTATAATAATTATTTATAAAAATGAATGTTACATCACATTATGTTGGAAATACCTTAATCCTGGCATGTCTAAGACGTCAGCAACACCAACTAAATTGAAGTCAACAGATGGATTGTTTAAAAAAAATATTTGTAAACCACCGACTATTGGTACGCTGGTTATTAAAGGTTTCATTATCACACGCACCATTCCATGAAGCTGAAAATAATGCCATTATCGCATTTATCTTTATTTATTTGACGAAGTACCTGAAAATCTTTGATGCCCGCCCTCATCCCTTGTAGGGTAAAATTAATATCACAGTCTCCAGCGTAACTAAAATTATAAGAATTTTAAGCGTTTGATAAAATAAAAATATGCTTTATCTTACAAAATATCCAGGTCCATAATAATCTCATTTCTGCCAACGTTCTTGTCGTACACCTTGACACCACCAATCCTAGGAGGCTGATAAAAATTAAGCAAACATTAATCTTCTTTTGTCTTACCACTTTATAACAAGTGAATCATTTTTAAGAGGATAGATTAGTTTAATAACGAATCCGGTAACGTCGCATTTACTTAAAAAGAATTTAATATACTTAGATTTTGCTGCTGTAAAACTATTTCATCAAACAGGAATTTAATACTAATAAATTTTGTAAATTATATTTGTGAAACGAACTGTTGTGATTGCAAATTAAGCTCAAGCTTAAGTGTGAATTATTTTCAATTAAACAAAAATAGTGTCACGATGTCATTATCTGGGAAAATAAGTAAATTTAAATTCGTTTCGTAATTATTGCAATTATGTGCATTTCAAAATTATGCGGGATCAGCACCCATTGACGATTAGTAGGACAAGCCGCGTTGCACATGCTCGCATTCCACTTGCGTATAAATGCAAGCTCTGCGGAATGTAAGCGTGTTGTTTACATGTGCCAATTAAAATCGAGACAATTAGAACGTTTGGCAAGGGTTAATTGATGCTGACACGTTTAGAACTTTGTACTTTGGACCGAAACCCCAGCCACCAAAGCGGAGGAACCAATTGTGACGTAGATTTAAGAAATGTATAATGCCGGATCCACACGCTGGGCGAAGTCTGGCAAACCTTAGCCAATGCGAACGTGTAGCCGTTAACTTTGTCTTAATTGGCTTCGACTGAGCCAAGTTTGCCTGCGTTCGTCTGGGTGTCGGCCGGATCCACACGCTGGGCGAAGTCTGGCAAACCTTGGCCAACGCGAACGTGTAGCCGTTAGCTTTGTCTTATTGGCTTCGACTAGGCCAAGTTTGCCTGCGTTCGCCTGGGTGTCGGTAAAAAGTGACAAATCAAAGGAATTCGAGCGTCGTTGGCCAATTAACACACTTGTGCCGTCCACACGTTTGTGCGTGTTTGTCGCATAAAATAACTACTCAACTCGGTACAGTATACAAACCGTTGCTTGCTGGAGGTTATACAGTGAGCCTCTAAAGTATGCAATAAAATTCGTAATTTCTTTATTTTTGACATTTCTAAAAAACGCTCGGACAGGTAAATTTTGTTTTTAAAAAGCACACATTTTCAAATGAAAATCAATTTTTGACAGTCATTTGTTTTCGAGTAATGACGTCAGCGACATATTTTTTTAAATAGCAACCCCCAATTTTTTTCTTGGTTCTGATAGCTCATTGAATTCTCTATCCAACCACATCAAAAATTTATTATGTTTTATAGGAAAAAATTGAGAGAAAAATTATTGAAAATGAATGAATCATACACTACCTACAAATGAAGTTCATTTTCAACAAAACCAAAATGATACCTACAATAAAAGAAAACTTGTCATTCTTGTCATTTAAACAAAGTCTTTTCAAGTCGAGTAATCATTTAACCGAAAATTAAATTATTATTTATTGACCACTGTGTGGATAGCATACTTGTACGCAAATGATAGGGCAAATGTTCGGACAAATGTTTCGGCAAATATATGGGCCAACGTGTAGATCCGCAGTAAAAGATCGACCCGCAGGTACTAGAGAGCATTAAGTTATTAATTAGTCAGATATGAATTAAACAGATATTATTAATTAGTGAGTAGTTATTATTAGTCAGGTGATAGTCGTGAAGTAATTAGTGTGAAACCAAGTGCGCGTAAACAAAGCCAAGCGAGTGGACTCTACGAGCCACGGCTGGCCGGTCGGGCCAGGCCCTCCCCCTAAGTTAAAGTAATGCAAAGTTTATATTAAAATTAAAATTAAGGTAGATAAAAAAGTTTATAAAGTGATTAAAGTTAAGATTCAATTAAATATAATTTAAAGATTTAGAATAATTTATAATTTAAAAGGACTAAGTTGAGTTAGATTAAATAAAATTAAATTAAGGACATTGCCGTATCTTATTATTCGTAACCTTAATTCACATAATTATAGATATAAATTATAATTATAATAAATTATAATTATCTTTTTTTAACGCGACAATAGCAACTGTCATAATAGTTGGTAGGTTCTCTCCAAATTCTAAGAGTTGCAAAAAGCATTATACTCTGTCCGGCGATAGATTGGAAAATTTCAAATATCCTAACATATTAAAATACCCTAGAATCGAGTAGCATCGAGTGAGCACATCATGCCTTTGCGGTTGGTATAAATGCCCGCGAAGTAATACTATTGGTTAACGTTACCCGATTCTAGGGTATCTGAATATGTTAGCATATTTGAAATTTTCCAATCTATCGGCGGACAGAGTATATCTTTCAGTCACCTAGCATCCACCCACGCGGTTACCTCATGCCGGGAGTGTTGGACGAGGGACGGGTGGAATGCGGGGTAGCGTTTGTGACGTCAGCCATAGACCAGTCAAGGCTTGCTTGTTGAAGTTAAATGCAGTTTTGATCAGTTGTCAAAATTTGGAAAGGAAAATGACACTAAAATAATTTCGGTTGAAGTACTTGATATGCAGATTAATCGCTAGTTACACCAAACTCTTAAGCTGAGCATAAATTTAAGCGGTGTTAACAATGTGACATTTCAGATACTCAACATTATGTAAGTTATGCTTTGTTCCTACACAGTTCCTGACTACATAGTTCGAAACTGTCAAATATATTCGCCCGTCGAAATAATTATCGCTTTCAAGAGCTGCGTTAAATGTTAAATATTGATCGGCGCATGCTTTTGCCAGTTTCGGACTAGTTAGATGCTGGCCTAGTATTGTGACGCTTAGGGCCAGTTGTACAATGCCAGTTTAAATTTAAGCTGAAGCTTAAACCCATAACAACGATTACTTCAATAATTGTTGTTAAGGGTTTAAGCTTTGGCTTAAAGTTAAGCTGGAATTGTACAACTGGGCCTTAAAGTTAAATTGAGCTCAAATATTTGATGCAACTGACGATAACGGACCTTATCTTATTGTTATCGTATGCGTTCCCATTTCCGGGCAATTGTAGCTTTTACTTTAATTGATAAAAGTTAAATAATATCCATTATTATTTCAAAATTCAATTTAGTACGAATTTTCTGATACTTAAACAAAATGTCCAAGTGACGTTTTACCACACTCACTCTCTGAAATTTACCAGTTATCAGGCAACCTACGAGTAAGGCCTAGCGATGACGTTGTATGTAGCTATATGTTGGTTCGCGAATGAGGCAACCGTTACGCCGTGTCTAACGTAGGCGATTTAAAAGCGACGCGAATTTGGAGTGAAGCGGAGCGACGCGACGCGAAAAAGGCACGAAGCGATCTGCTTGTCTAACGTGCGCGAATTTGAAGCGAAGCGGTGCGTTTGAGAGTAGTCAAGTCGTAAGTCATTTTTATTGTGTACGGGGAAAGTCGATTTTTGTTAGCTCAGATCGTCCTTAACTGATTTTTAAAAATGTCGAGTTACACCAAAACTGAAGCAAAATGATTCCATTTGGAAATGATAAATGATAAGCATGTAAGGTCAGATTTCATGTCTTCTAAGCATAGGATTTGCTATTTATTTCGGAATTAAGTCATCCGTTGCAGCGATTAAACCAAAAGCGCTTTTTTTACATTTTAAGGTGGACTAGTTTATGCGATGCGTTCTTTATGTACGATGTAACAAGTTCTTTAATCAGCAATTTTGCCCAAGTTTTATCTCCGACCGATTTTAGGTGTATTTTTTTACCTTTGAAAGAATAGATGTAAATTGTCATTTTAAAGCTGCAACCTGACGTCATCAAGGTTCAGCCACAGAATATTCTCTATTCTGTGGTTCAGCGCGGAAGGTATAAGGTGCAGTAAAAAACGGGCCCAGATAGTTTATTTAATTTCAATTTTTGCTTGTTTTCTTGTTTGCAAACTCCATAATTAATAGGAAATTAGCAATTAGCAAATTATTATTTAAATGCGTCTGAAATGTAATAACTCATTCAACTGTTGTTTCTCGTAGTATAAAATTATCTATAAAAATTAATGTTTTGGAGTTTTGAGTATACCTTCGCATAATCAGTCACAGTGTGCGATGAGATTTCGCGCGAAAATCACAAATTATTTGACCGCTTCGCTTTACTCTTCGCTTCGCGTCGCTTGAAATCGCTCACGTAAGACGCTCCTATGAGAAGTCATTGGTTTGAAATGTTCGCATCGCGTCGTAACCGCATCGCTTCGCTTCGCGTTCGCTTTGAATCGCCCACGTTAGACACGTCGTTATAGTTTACGGACCATGGCATCCACCCTTCTAAATTTGAGCGACAACTACTCCAACTTACGTGAGGGGCCCAAGGTTTGTTTTGGTTGCCCATAGAAAATCCAAAATAGGCCTCAAAAAACTTGGTTTTATGTTTTGTTTAGTTCTTTGTTTTTAGATGTCCGCAAACATAGCAAAATAGATCAGGATATAGCTTCAAGGCATTTTTGAATAAGATTAACACGCAATCTTACGTAAATCAGAAAAAAAGTAGTATCTGTTAATATATCGACATGAGAACAATAAAAACCACCTACTACGTTTCAAGAAGACAAATTTTATTGTTTTATTCCAAAAATGTCCAATAAACAATTTTAGTGTTACCTAGTGATAAACAACAATAGCAAACCAAGCATTCCTAAGGTCACTAATACCCATAATCAAAGTATTTCCTTGAGGCTTCCTTCAATAATGGACCCCTTAGAATGGATATTGTAAGGCAGCTGCACATTCTAAGGGATCCCTTAAGGAAATATATACTTTGAATATGGGTATTTGTGACCTTAGGGGTGCTTGGTTTGCTAGTCCTGATTATTATTTGTGCTGGCCGAATCACGAAAATGTTGATTGATGGGGAAAGTACTTAAAATAAACATTTTTCTAGTCTAAAAGTTCACACACGTATTTTTAATTGGGCCGAGAATATTTTTAATATTGTTTACAATTTCTTTTACCGAAGGAGCACAAACTCAGAATAGTAAAGGAGACAGTGGTGTAAGTGGATGTTAGAGGTGGCTAAACGCATTTCCAATGGAAATTTGGTGAGAATTTCCTCTGGTTTATATCAACCAAAGATTTTATGAAGTGCTTTTAACTTGTGAGCGTGTGTACTGAAGATGGCATGTAATATGTATCTACGGATATAAACTAATTGTGGTGAGAGATAATTTTTGGATTTATATAAGGAGCACACTAATATTCTTTAGTCAAGGTACCTTCTTTTTGCTGTCGTTGCACGTAAAAATTTTCCACACCGTCTTCTATCACTAAATACACCGTTCTTAACAAGTAAAAGTAGTACGAAGCACTTTACAATTGCACTGTTTTGTTCCCATATCACTGATTCAGGTGATAATTAAAAACTATTCTTTTCAAAGCGAGGACGAGGGGAGAGTGGTGGATATTTGAAATTATTTGACTGGAGAGTGACTCATTTTAAACCTAAAATGACGTAAAATATATTGATCACTTTTATTTAATAGGAGAATACGACTAATGATTACAATTTTTGTTAAATATAAATAAAGTGTAATATTGAAACCCGTACTACTGCAAGTCGGCCGATTCACAACGCATGATTTTGTAAATTATTAAATTTTTCAGTAACTGTTAGGAATTCCATTCTGATTTTTTCTAGGATTGTGTTAATATCTTGAAGGTATTTATGAGATTTTTTTGAGAATTTTAAAGCGAGTCGCTGGCACTGAAAATATTTGTACTGTTCTTCCGCTGGATCTTTGCAGTTATTGCATCTCATTCAATTCCAAAGAAATAAATATTCTCTATGATTATGATTAGTAATACTAACAGCTAATTCAACTGCAATTACTCGAATACTGTTCCCGTTTTGCAATCGCATCTGAATTATTGGCTTCTGAATTGCTTTTAATAGCTGTTTTATAGTTCTGTGGTTGGCAGTTAAAAGGGCATAAGTCATATTTTCTGCAAAACGGAGTTATGTACAGGGTGGATCAATTTCGATGTCTCTTATGGACAACTCTGTAACTATAAGAGATAGAAAAAAACTAATGGCCAAGTCTCGATCTCTTTTTTAGAAATAAAGTCAATAGTGTAAACAAAAATTGGCTATCTTCTTTTGTTTTCGAGTTATAAGCCAAAATTGAGATTTTCGAATTTTCGTCAATCAGTTATATCTCGTTTATTTTTCCAGATATTAAAAAAACTGTTTTGACATTATTGGGACACTTTTTGGAATACAATTCCGTGGTGTAGTTGGTTTTTTGATATTTAATTAAATTTTCGAGTTATAGCATAAAGTTATATTTTTTTTAATGGAAATCATAGTTGGCAATGTCATCATTAAATAGAGATTTTTTCTGTTTTCAAAAATATATACTTTGTTGGGTTTATTTCTTACAGTTAATAGAATAAAACGCCTTTTTTATTATTTTTGGGTGCATTCTTTTCTTAGGAGGCTAGTTTCAACAAAAGCCGACAATTTTCTTTTGTTTTTATTAAATATTAACAAAGATTTGAAGATTGGGTAGCACAAGAGTGAGAGGTATTGCGATAAACATAAGAGATAGAAAGCTAGCACCGATAGAGCTGGGTTGGGTTGCAACATGAGTTGGCTGTGTATTTTAGCGCGGCAGTGTTGAAATTGTGATTTATTTTGATATTATTTTCTGGGTTTTAAGTTATTTATTGTGATATATCAAGAGTTGTGTTTATTATCTACTTACATTTCAATATTCTTTAACTTTTTCTGTAATAATTTCTTATTTTTAAGATGTTTTTAATTTATACGTATAATTTAGTTCATTATCCCACGAAATGCAAATTTGATCGAAAAAAATGCGTTTTAAACTTAAATATGAAATGAAGTTACATAATTTCGAATTTCACCCAAACCACATGGTATCGGTATTGTTGTAGTCTTTGTGACTCTTAGAGGATCCTCGTTCTATCTTTCTTTCTCTTTATGCGGTTGCAACTGTCAAAATATTTGAACAAGAGTTGATATTTAATAAAAACAAAAAAGAAATTGTCGGCCTTTGTTCAAACCAGCCTACTAAGAATAGAATACACCCAAGAATAATAAAAAAGGCGTTTTATTCTATTAATTGTAACAAATAAACCCAACAAAGTATATATTTTTGAAAACAGAAAAAAAATCTCTATTTAAAGGTGGCATTGCCTACTATGATTTCCATTAAAAAATATATAACTTTATGTTATAATTCGAAAATTTAATTAAATATCAAGAAACCAACTACACTATTGAATTGTATTCAAAAAAGTGTCCTAATAATGTCAAAACAGCTTTTTAATATCTGTAAAAATAAACGAGATATGCGCGATTGACGAAAAGTCGAAAATGTCAATTTTTGCCTATAACTCGAAAACAAAAGAAGATAGCAAATTTTTGTTTAGTCTATTGACTTTATCTCTAAAAAAGAGATCGAGACTTGGCCACTAGCTTTTTTCTAACTCTTATAGTTACAGAGATGCCCATAAGAGACATCGAAATTGATCCACCCTGTACGTAAATGTATTAAAAAATGAAATTTGTGAATATTTCGTCCGTTTTGATCGCCCGAATGTGAAATACTATAATGAATAACTATAGTTAAACCCTTTTGTTGGACGAAATATTCACAAATTTCATTTTTGAATACATTCAAGTTCATAACTCCGTTTTGCAGAAAATGTGACTTATGCCCTTTTAACTGCCAGCCACAGAGTTATTATTGCAAATTTTAGTCTAAGACGTATTAAATTTAGCAATAATGTATAGGGTGCTTCATTTAAAATAACCTAGTAAAATAAACATCCGCGTTTTAAATCACCCTACACAAAATAATAAGAATATTTTCAAAATTAATACTATTTTCTGATCCAGACAGGTTATGTAATATTACTGTAAAGTTTAAAAATCTAATTGTAATAAGTATCTGATCTATTAAATACCAAGAAGTACTATTTTTGTACATTTAAAAGAAGGAAATCGATATGCGCCATAATATACAGTATGCTGCATTTAAAAAAGCATAACTTTGGTTGGGCTTTTAACTAATTATTCTTTCAATTTGTAATAAAACATTAAAAACGTAAACAAGCATTTATTTGTTATATTTGACACTCAATATTTGAAATGTCAATTCAACGATGTAAAAAAAGAATCGACATTCGTGTTTGATTCCACAGCCACCCAGGACTACAATTTTTGTTGGACACGTTATTATGTTGATAATTCCTTAGCAGTTAAATACAGACATACTTAATTTACGAATAAAAACAAAATACAAAACTTCACTAGTTTTTATTATGCATGCGCTAGATTTGTATAGGCCCCTAGCAAGCTAGCTGGTGGCGCCGCCTGGTGGTGGTTGCGACAAAGATTGTAGGAAGCGACTTGAAACCGTTATAGCCATTTATATCATTTCGAAGAAGATTTGAATGTGTTTGCTAGTATTTTCTCGATTTGTTTTAAAGTATGGAAGGTAAAGATCGTCCTCGTAATTCCCATGTAGGTTGTTGTGTTGTGGGATGCCACAATACTTACGCAAATCCAACGAGAGAAGTGAAATCATATTCTTTTCCTGGCAAGAAATATGAAAGTGAACAAAGAAAGATATGGATTCAAAGGATTAAAAGAATGCAAGTTTGAAGGATGTTCTACATATAAGCTTTCTGTAAGCGTTATTACTTATGATTGCGACTGTACGTGCTGTACGGAGCTTGAAGCTCTTGAAAGCAATGCTACTATCGTCACTGGTTTCAATTTAAAAGTGTATTAGGTTATGTCTAGTTAAGTTATTTACCAATCAAAAGGTGTTATTTTAATGTCATGAGATAAAAGTTTGGGATGCGATATTTAAACTCAATTTTCTTAACCACTGACAGTAACTTTGACAAATGTCACTTCAAATAATATTTCCAACTGTTTTTTTATCCCTAGATGAGAACAATTTGCGACAAGGATACATATAAAAAGTCACTAAATGCGTTACCTCTATACGAAGTATGTTGATTTAGTACCTTACGTTTGCTACCCGTAGGAACACCAACTCAAAAATGACTACATTTCACGTTCGCGTTTACGAATTCATGTTCACGAGTTCACGTTTGCGTTTAGGGAGTTTTTGCTATACGTTCCGATAAAAATGTCGTTACGTGAAAGGCTATTTTGCTTTGCAACCTTACGGATTTAGCCAATCAGAAATCGAGTTTTAACGTTTAACGGAAACCTAATAATTTTTGACTCTAAATAGTTATAACTTCCTTACCATTCATTGCAGAAAAAAAATTATACACTGTGGAATAAAAGTATGGAAACCTCTAAGTATCTCAACAACGGCTAGGGCTATCGAAGCGAAATTTGGAACAATTATTTATGTGATAGCACGGATGTCAAGATGATGTCGGCGGTGTAGTCATTTCAGATTTTTCGCCAGTACTGCCAACTTTGTAATTGTAAATGAGACACCCAGTATTTTTTTATTTGTTTAAGTTGCTTAAATGATTATTAACATAAAATGTGTAACATGTTCTATACCTAATGTTCACTGTCTTCGAAATATTTCAACATTTGTAAGTTCGTAACATTAAAACGCGCACGCTTTTTTAAAGCAAGTTGGCGTTTGCTAAGAATTATGTAAACGTCAATTTTAAAGCCGTTTTCTTTTCACAATGCGGAGTTACTCCGAGCTACTCGGTGTGTCAACGCGTTATGTTCTTTTCATTTGGGCTTCGAGCACGAATAGCGGATACTCCCCACAGCCCTCGTGCTCTTGCATGGCCAGCTCCATTAACATTCACTGACGTGTACAGCTGAATTAAAAAAAAAACGGGAAATGAAATGTTTCCAATTGTAAATTGTCTACTTGACAACAAGGATTTGACAATACATACCTTTTAAAAAAATCTAACCTATTTATTTATAAACTGACGTAGCGTCAAATAATTCTAACCTATTTCTAATAAAGTCATTTTCACACTATGAAAATATTGACAAAATTTGCCAATTTTTTTTGACATTTCCCGTTTTTATTTATTTCAGCTGTATGTATGGCCGTTTCAATTCGCTTAAAATTCTGTTCCGAGAAGGTGTATCGAGAAGGTAGCGCCAACTTTCTGTCTCTTTTAATTTGGGGTTAATCAAATTTATTCATAAACTTCTTAGCAACAGTAATTTGTTATGTATCTATCCTTTTTCTTCTTTAGCGTTTCAGAGCGTCCTTTTCAATTTGGGAGACGAAGCCGCAGAAATGAATGGCGGTACCTTCTAAATACAGTAACCTTAGTGGAGTACTCCCCTCAGCGCTCCCTATTAAAGATACTACAAAACTACTGATAGTAACGTAATGACAACTGCAATTACTTAAAAACTCACAAGAGGCGCTGAGGGGAGTACCGTCAAAATTTTTAAAAGTCGAATTGAAACGGCCATATATTCACGTCAGTGAATGTTAATGTAGCTGGCCATGGCTCTTGCTAACGAGTTGGTCCTCGAAGCTTCAAAATATTGTTTGAGGTTATGTGACATGTTTATGTTGTTTGTGAGTTTGATTTTTCGCCGGTAAAGTAATCACAAGGTAGGTGCAATATGACTGCTGAAAGTGTTATTAACTGTACACTGTACACAATTAAATTTAACTGATCCTGAAACTCAAAGTACATGTAAAATAGAGTAGCGTCGGCCATGAACGTCGCCATCTGGTCGTCAAGCTCCTATTTATTGTTCTTGGCGTGTTCTTTTCAGAACAGCTCTGAGCTGCACCGCGTTTCGAGCCCGAAGGGCGTGACGCTCATGAAAAGAAAGCAGCCTTAGACTTAGTTAGTGTGAAAGTTCAGACCTATAACAATTTTTTACAGGTTTCTATACTTTTGTTCCACAGTTATACAAAAGTGACAATTTTGAAACAAGGTGTAAAATGCAAAGTAAAAATAATTGTGGTATATATCCATAAAAAGTAAAAAAAAATTAAATAAAAAAAATCTGTTGAATCCAATTAATGGATTGATCAGAACAAATAATAAACTATATTGGTTTAGCTTACCACACTGCCCAATATAATCCTATCGAACCTGAAACCGCTTAGTTTCATCTTCTCCAAACTTCGAGCAATATTGTGTTGTATCTTATCTCTCACTAGTTCCCTTGCAAAATGGTTTACATTTGGCCAACATTGCTTAATGATCTAAAAAAGGACGTATTTAATTTTTGTTGACCAGAAACTTGATATGTTAAATATTACTCGGTTTAGCCATTCAGCTCTTTCGATATCGGGGAAAAATACCTGAAAATATAAATCGTGTTAAACAGAATCTTTATCGAGAATTATTTTAAAACAATTCTTCTCTAGATTTCTTTTGAAATTATGTAGTCTCAGAGAGGAATATTTATATTTCAAAATCACAGTTAAAAAAAACATAACCTTACTTAAATTTCGAGATTAATTGAGGGAGGTAGATCTTTAGAATAATAAGTAATAACCAAAGTGTCTAGGTTTTAATCAGTTTGATTTACCACGAGCGTACGCTTCGAAAGAGTGGGGTCGTAACACAGTATACGATGCGATAACAGTGGACGAGTCGACGCCCGCTGCAAGTGTACGGAGCCGAACAATGCGCTAGTGCATCGAAACTCGCGGAAAAGATATGCCGTCTCCGCTTGGTCGACTAACGCACATAAAAAAATTGATTTAAATGTAGACTCCTTGGTAATAACATAATCATAACCTGTGTATGTTATATTGTATGCAGAATAGACATTCAACCAGAATATGAACAGTAAAAAATAAATAACAAAAAAATAACATTTACACTTTATAATTAATTTATCACAAAATAACTTATTCATTGTAGGCCAAAAGTTTAAGACCATTAACAAAATAAAGAAAACTATGTAGATGTTTGTTATACATACCGTAAGTGTAATTCGAATTTCAGTCAGTGAAAATCAATGCCTCCAGTAATTGCAGCACTGTCCCACTCTACGCAAGCGTCTTGCAATCTATAGTTAGATATATTGTAGTACGAGCGGCACGTCTAATTTAATTTTCACTGACTGGACTTCGAATTACACTCGGTATACACAGTTGGCCTGATCAACACTAGCTATGCGTTTTTCGAGAGTAAATGAAGGATAGAATAGTAGAAACCGCATGAGTAAACGAAATAGCTACATCAATCGACGTTGCCGATTGATAACACGGGCCAGGCTCCGGCCGCATTCCTACCTTCGCACGCAACATTGTAATATCTCTATTTCATTTCCACACAAATTTCAATGAGCCTCTCCTTCATTTACTCACAAGAAGCGCATAGATACTGTTGAACAGGCCAGCAATGTATAACACAACTAATATCGATAGTGTAAATCGTAAAGTGCGTAATTCCATTTAGCAAAATTTTACAGGAGAGCTAAAAAAACAAACGTATTTTGCCTGTCAACAATTTGAAACTTGGAAATAGATCTTTTTCTGTATCAGCTTCTGTTGCAGACTATAGGCCCCTAGCAAACTACCCGGTGGCGCCGCCTGGTGGAGGTTGCGACATAAATTGTAGGACGCGATTTGAAACGTTATATCCATTTATATCATTTCGAAGAAGATTTGAATGTGCTTGCTAGTATTTTCTCGATTTGTTTTAAAGTATGGAAGGTAAAGATCGTCCTCGTAACGTGCTCGTAACTCCAGTGATAGTACTGAGAGTCAGCTGACAGCAGTGTTGCCAACCCTGATACGACCGTTTTCCCTACCTTTTCCTACATAAACTTTCAGCTAGTGGCGCTCGTGACGCCGTTTGCTACCCGCCTATAGATATGCTATTATAGTACTAGACGGTGCCATAAAAAAATATTTTAGAAAAAATGGAGTTACGCACTTTGTGATTTACACTATCGATATCTATCTTATAACTTTATGCAACAAGTTTTATAAACGGCATTTTAGGCACGAGCGAAGCGTAGCGGAGCGAGTGTCTAATGAGACCTCAAATGTGTCTCAAGCTTAAATTTGTCTGTCCACAGACTTTCTTCCCATCTGCAATTATGTAGTTTGCATGTTTATAAGCCCACTAAAGTCTTCTTGCTGAATTAACAGCCCTCAATAATGGTTTCGTGACTGTTATATGACATGACCATACAGACTATTTTCCCGAAGAGAGTAGTAAGCGAGATGAGCTTTACACGTTTACGTTTTAAATTAGAAAAAATTTCCGGAGTTGTTACCTGTCTATTCGATTTTGACGATGCTAGAGTATACCTACATATTTTTCTTCAGCTTTGAAGTAGATTATTCATTTATTTCACTAATGATAGCAAATAAAAATGAAGGTATAACCAAGCATTCACTATGTTAAAAATTTTCCAAAATTACTAGGTAGTACGACGCTGATTGATAGATACGTATTGCAACCGATAAGTCTAATGTATCGATTCTGCTCGTATCTGTAGCAACCGTGAGATCTGTAACTGTAAGTTATTAAAATATGGATTTTTGAACTTCTGTGGAAGGTATGATTTCTCCTAGATCCGTAGGACTGCTGTGGTATTATTTTGTAGCGACCACAGCGCCACCTGCGGCACATCTCTATACTATTGCCACGCACCAAGCTCTAACACCCTTCCACACAACACTCAGCCCCTCTACAAGATGGATGCTGGGGCTATATAAACGCGTGCAGAGCAGATCAAAGATCATTCTGCCCCAGCCAGCTGCAAAGTTGGACCCTCCTAACCAAACCCAGCTGCAAAGTTGGACCTCCTCTCCAAAAGCCAGCCGCAAGGTCGGACTCCCAACCAAAGCCAGCCGAAAGGTCGGAATATCCTGGCACAGTCTACAATAAGGCTGGGAATCATATTCGAATTATTCGAATACATGTGCATTCTCTATTCGAATACGTTCAAATTTAATAATTCGAATTTTCAAATTATTCGAATAACGAATACTAACCTAACCTAACCCACCTGACTTCGAATGTCAAATTTAATAATTCGATTAATCGAATATGTTTTGTAACTATACTTTCCTAGTTGCCTTCATTCGACAAACAAAATTAATAGAATCGTATTGCGCCACTCAGAAGAAGACATTTCTGCAATCTTTGATACAACAATGTAGACCCCTTTTCTACGAAGTCGGCTGTTGGTCGGCTGTTACGCCTTATAGTATTTCTCACAACATTTATTCCCAAAATATTGTCCGGAAGTGATATTTACAAATACTTTAAAATGTACAGTGTAAATTTTGCCCGTACAGTGCAATTTCGATTTCATTATTCGAGTATTCGATTTATTTGAATTATTCAAGTATTCGATTTATTCGAATTAATGCAATTTATTCGAATTATTGGAATTATTCGATTAATTCGAATTATTCGAATTATTTGATTAATTCGAATTATTCGAATATTCGAATAAATTTTCAATTAAATATTCGAATAGCAAATCTGAGAAAAGTCCCAGCCTTAGTCTACACACAGTCTGTTCACTGGCGCTAGTTTCGCGTACAAAATTCTTGGAAACTCGGGGAAGAATGCGCAGTAGTCTCGCTGTTTCTATTCGTAGTTTGGTTTACCGGCTTGGTTCGGGCACGTTCGGGCAAATACAAACACTGCAAGATTTTAAATTTAAATTGTTTGCGCCATTTAAGAATCAACGCACGGAAGAATGCGCAGTGGTTGCATTGAAGACACAAAGATCAAAGGTACCGACGCCAAGTGAACAGACTGCGTGTAGACTGTGATCCTGGTTTCCACGTCCGTCAAACACCAACGACCACCCAGCTTCGTCGGGGACTGAAGCGCAGCAGCAGAATACGCCGCGCCGCGCCGTTTCACCGCTTCTCCCGACGCCAGAAAAGAAGCCTGTCCGGTCAGAAGACATCACCCAGCACATGGCTTATCAACGACCACTCCGCCGAGGAATCCGGTTTAGCACGTCCTCCACCTGCAACCATTGCACCAGGACAACTACGAACTCATCCCCGTGGACATACCGTGCACATAACCACCAGGCGTTCTGACATATTAACATCCTTGTATTATTGTTATTAAAAAATTCATTTTCTTTGTGTTTGTGACAATTAATTGTTTGGCTAAAGAATACGACACCAACCCCCAAAATTTTATAAACTTACAAGAAATCGTATCATACTGAGAGCTTCAAAATTCCACCTTCTAGTAATTGACTTACAGGTTTACAGATTTTACGGTTGCTACAGATATGAGCAGAATCGCTCCATAAATTTCATTAAGGTGGTCTTAAAGTTTTGGTCTGCAGTGTATGTTATAGTGACTAGAGCTGGCAACGGTTAACCGATTTTGGATATTTTGGATATTCGCGGTGTACAGCATGTCACTCATGCAAACAGAGTTGCATAACTTGAATGTGAATCTAAGTGAAAATTTTTTTTTTATGCAACTCTATTTGCACGAGTGACATGCTGTACACCGCGAATATCCAAAATATCCAAAATCGGTTAACCGTTACCAGCACTAATAGTGACTGAATGGGATACATACTACGGTCCACTGTATATTACTTATTGTTATTAAGCTTATAAAATTGTTAAGTTATTAAAATGGGGATACTCAAAGTGAAGAAGCAGACACACATACATACAGGCTGTTATACAAATTCGAAGCTCATCATAGGTATCTCGAAAACGGTAAAAGATACAAAGTCGGTTAAATTAGAGCTCAGCTGCGTATTTTGGTGCTGAACGAATATCCATTTTGAAAAATCTTCCACGATTTGTAGTTTTTGAAATATGTATGTATTTCCAAAAAACCGAAAAACGTAATTTTCTTTTTTATTTTATTTCTTCTGAAGTTAATAAAACTGCGATGTTATATCAAAGCTTTTTTATTTTTGTCTTCATTGCATAAGTACCTACCATATTACACTGTTATTTTCAACAATTTCTTGCATTTATAGCTATTTTACTTTATTAAGTAGGGATGTGTGATGTATGGAAAGGCATTAAAGAAAATAGATCTATTTAATGGTATTAAAATCCAGTGTGGCGACCATAAGAAAAAATGAAGTTGATGATGGTTAGAACAAGATTAGACGTTTTAAGTAAAATCTATTGATATCATCATAAAGAACTCAAAAAAGTGCCTCTAGAATTTGCTAATTTTGTTGTGATTCCTACAATAATTCCAGAAAAACAAAACAAAAAAGAAAATGAAGTTTAATGGAAATATTTCAAAAACTACAAATCGTAGAAGATTTTTCAAAACAGATACTTGTTCAGCACCAAAATACAATGGTGAGCTTCTAATTTGTAACAGACCGTATACATATTGTAACAAATCCTTTGACGTATTCAAAATTGTCTTCCTGTGAAAGAAAAAAAAATCCTTTGCATTGTCAGTCCTTAAAAAAGACAGACCTTTTCCTAATCCAAGTTGATCTTTAAAATATTTTGAAGTCATTCTGTTTCTGCCTGCAGTCTTGCAGGAGAATCTCTATGGGCCAGTTGTACAAAGTCGATTTAAATTCAAGTTTAACTGAACCAGGTTCAAAGTAAACAAATTTGCATAGGATCTTAAGGACATACGGCAATTAATGCATTCATATATAAAATTTGATGCAATTTTGTTCATTTTGAACCTGGTTCAGTTGAACGTCAGTTTAAACCTCCTTTGTACAACTGGCCCTTATGGCCCGGTATTATAAAAGCAAGTTAACTTTAATTCCCAGTTTATTGCCATAACAACAATTGTGTCCACAATTGTTACCATAGTTAAAGCTAACTTGCTTTTATAATACCGGCCCTATATCATCCTAAATCCTGAACCTCAAAGTAACAAGTAAAAAATTATTTTATAACTTGAATTTCTGACATCCCAAGAATGCCTTTAGAAACAATTTGTGAAAGCGCACATTCTATGCTCAAGTTTTTAAGAATCTTCCTAAAAGTCTAATTCTGATTCAGCATTATTTTCTTCACTTGATAAAACGTTGCAGAGAGTAAAATTCTTTTAATTTTAATTCTCTAAAATTTTGCAGAGTTTAAAATTTCACATCATTGTTACGATATACCTAAATCTTTAGTGTTAAAACTGAAGACTTTAAAGGATACTTACCCAAGCAGGTAAGTCATCAATTCTAGCCAGGACTACATCTTTCTCATTTGCAAGGGCTATAGCTTTAGCTATGCTACGCTTTCTTTCATTATCCTCTCTAAATTGATCTCTGAGCACCAGCAAAACAATGGGACCCAACAACCAAGCAACGGACCATTGCATATAACCAGTGAGATAAATTATACCAACCACAGACACCTTGAAAATTAAAATCATGAACCATAAAATCTATGCACATGTAAAATTCATAATCCCAATGGAATTCCAAGGTTTTAACAAAATTATAAATAAATTAAATTAAAAAAACAATGAAATTTCCTTACCTTTTTAAATGCACTATACATAAGACTGGACAAATTAATGCCGGCTACTTTCTTTTCACTTTCGTCGCTCATGTTTGTCCCAGTACTAATTTGATTTCAAAATAAAATCAAGCAGCTGCCTTTAACAAACAAATGCCCCAGAACGTTGTAGTAGGTTGAAGACCCTCAAATTAACCTCTATAATCGCACCTGCATATTTGGTTTGGATTTATTCGAGATTAAGCCCGACACACCCAAACTTGTAAACAGAACTAATAACAACGTGTACAGATCGAAAGTAACAAGTTAATCTGATGTCATGTAGTAAAAATACCTACATCGCCAAAAATAAATTTTGACGAATCCATCTCTGTCTTACTAATTGAAACAAAGGCATGTGTTGTTGTTTTCATCAACCGTTTAGGCAACCACACATACACCAGCCCATGTGATATTACATAGCTACTGCAGAGCAAATTAGAAATCAATAATTTGAGCTATGATGTAACATTCAATTAGGCAAAAAGCAATCTTATCGCAACTACTAAACTGGTACAATCACTTTAATTGATTTTTTTTTAATTAAAGGAGTGCCCGCTTATACACGACATACACGTTTTTGTTTGATTTGGTTATAAAAAAATTAGCGCGCTTTTAATTCTCAGAGATAATGAATTGTTTACACAAATGAGTCAATGTAGTATACAACAAAAACATTCTGAATGAATGAAATCACACATCATAAAAATGCTCATTTCAAATATGTATAGGTGTCCGGAAAGTAGATACCTGTGTAGTTTTCTTTACTATGAAATAAAAGATGATTTTTTATGCAATTCAATAATACCGTTGTATACTCGTACACGTAGCCACCCATTTATTTATAACCGGAGTAACGAAGATTACCGGGTAAACAGTGAATCTTAAGTAACCAACGAGTATTGAGCATCGAACAAATACGAGTATCAAGTAAGGAATAATACCGATTAGTGATGGGCATAATCGGATTATTTCAATAATCGAATTCTATCGATTGGATTATTAAAATAATCGGATTATAATTCGAATTATTTTTAATTCCTTACGATCAGAAGTTAAGTTGAGCAAATCACAGGCGCCTCCCGTTGCGACTCGATTCCGAATAATATCTATTCTACTACATACTAATTATTTATTTCATTTTAGCTGCCAAGGAATTTTGTGATTATTTTTTTTAATATTTATTACTTACAGTTTGTTTGCACATTCATATATTTATTTCATTTGGTACAAAATGTTTGTTTTTCAACTCAGTATTTTTTGTAAATAAATATTAAACGATTTCCCAATGTTCTCTAATTCATTTTAGCTCTGAGTCCTGACCTGCCTTGCGCCGTTTATTTTGTTCTGTTGTTATCCTCACTTCCGTTTAGTTCCCCAAAACTGTAGAGTTGAGCACGAATTATACCCTAAAGTTCGTTTTTTCTTTATATGCCGATCGTATAGATCTGAGTTAAGAAAGTATACGATGAAATTACATGACTAAACTCTCCAAAGGTCAAGCCCGAATGCATAGGCGCTTCGAAGCCGCGAATGGCAGATCGAATTACGGCGCTGCAAACATTATTTCTTCGATATAGCGAGAATATTTTGATCAACTTTATCACATTTTATTTTGTTATTTGCTGTATTTTTGACCATATATAATTAAAAAAAAAAAAAAACGAAAACATTCGTTTAAATAAAACTCGATATATCTATGCATCAGCGGCATAACGAGTTTTATTTAAACGAATGTTTTCGTTTTTTTTTTTTTAATTATACTCGTTATGCTGCTCGTAAATAGCAAATAACAAAATAAAATGTGATAAAGTTGATCAAAATATTCTCGCTATATCGAAGAAATAATGTTTGCAGCGCCGTAATTCGATCTGCCATACGCGGGTTCGAAGCGCCTATGCATTCGGGCTTGACTTTTGGAGAGTTTAGACATGACAAAAGCCGCAAGGCCGTTCCACGAAAGTTAAAAGGAGATAGCTATATGAAAGTTCTTTGACATATCGATGGATCGATCGGCATATAAAGAAAAAATGAACTGTACTGACCATAATCGGTATTCTAAATTCTCTTTACGACGGAAACTCGAACTTAATTTCAATCCGATCTCTGGAATTACCGATTATTTTTAATTCGAATTACGAAATCTGATAATCAGGGTTAGGAGGATGAGATTCCGTTTGCAACAGTCCGTCTGGGTCGCCGCTTATACTGTGCATGTTTATGTACGATCAATGCACTGGCTCATTTCTCCATAAGCGTCGGACGAAATTTTAATTTCATCGCGTAAGATATTGTTCAATTTAAACAAAATTTCGTATTTTAGAATTAAAAATTAAATAAATTAAATTAAACACTAAACATTCTTTGCTATTGCAAATTATACATGCGATTATTTGCTATTCCCGTATCGAGTGCACTTAGACGTGACGCTCTTGCCAGCGCGAGCGGAATCCGATCCGCCTAACCGTGGTTATGATTTATGATAAATACGTAAATACTAAAATACTAAAATAATTAAAAAATCAAGTGGTTCTTAAAAGCTGTATTCTCTCGATGTGAACGAGGTGAATGCGATCAGTAAAAGTGAAAATATTCAATTTGATCGTATTTTCTCGTTTGCGTTCAGTTCTCAAGTTCTCTTGTGAAATAAGTGATTACATTCCATTTTTACTGAACAAATAATTTTGCCGATCAGTTCGAAAGTGAAAGTGAACGAAATATTCATTCATAGTAATTACATTCAGTTTTTACTGCAGAAATAATTTTCCCGATCAGTTCTAAAGTTATTCTTGAACTGGGGAGAAGCGATCGCTCCCGAAAATGACGTCAAAATGACGCAATTTCCAAAAGATTTGTATAGTTTTAAACGAGAGCGTACGTCATTTTGACGTCATTTTCGGGAGCGATCGTTTCTCCCCAGTTCGAGAATAACCACCCTGAATATTTATTCACTTTCAGTTTGTTCAGTTGAACGCATTCACTTCGTTCAGATCGAAAGAATACACCTAATATTGGGACCACATGGCTCAACTCTTATCTAAATATTATTAGATATTAGGTGCGTTTTATTGCAACGTTCGCGTCAGCCGGTAGAAGTATAGTGCGTACAGGATCTCCTGACCCGCGAGCACATCCGCACAGACGACAAAATCCCACCTACTGGAGCCGGCCCACAAGTAAAACCCTATCTGAAATATACGACTACAACAGTTTGTAATTGTATCTGTTTTCGGGTGTTGTACTTGTAGGCTGGCTCCAGCAGGTGGGATTTTGTCGTCTGCGCGGATGTGCTCGCGAGTCAGGAGATCCTGTACGCACTCTAAAACGTCGTTTTATTGTGCTGCTGGTGTCCACTGGTGGCAACTTTCTCTACCGTCGTTCAAGACGGTAGAACCACGTAGAACACAGTAGAGAGGGTGGGGATATATTATTTCAATTTGAATCCATCAATTCGTCTTCAATGACTCTTTGCTGTTGTAAAAATCGAGCTATTATCGGAAACGGTATTTCACCGTTTTCCATTATTCCGTTAAATCAAGACGAAATAGTACCACTTTGACAGCTGAAGGTTAAAGCGTAACTATTACCGTTTTATTGTAACGCATCTACTGGCGTATACTTTTGCCACCGGTAGTGCACAATAAAACGCAGCTATTATCATGTTTTTAATGTTGTTTGCGGGAATGACAATGAAAATAAAATGCAAGTGCCAATTCCAAATGAAATTTATGCATTTTTATCTTTTTATTTTCATCAATTTATTAATTGTTAATGTGAAAACTTAATTTTGTTTTGCCAAAGGAACAAATAAAAGAGTACCTAATTAATACTTATACATAGATTGATTATAAGATTGGAGTATACCTATAGTATTCTTGGAATAACGGTGAAGTAGATATGGAAGAAGATTAAAAAATATTCGGCGAATAGTAATTCTGTCCTTATTCCATGTTTGTAAAATAGGCCTAAATGAAACGGCTTTATTAAAAAACGCCAGAAAGTAGGCAGATGTAAACAAGCCGTCTCATAGATACCAAACGCCCTATATTAAATTGACAAAACAATTTGTGACCGTCACTTTTAACACATTTTTTTTTCAATCTTTGCGCAGAAATTTTATAAAAAAAAAGCTTAATGATGTCTGCACGTGTACCAGCGCTTCCATTCTTACCCGGTTATACATTTAATCAAAACGTAAGCAGAATTTTAAGTTTAACTTACGTTTTAAAATTCAAATAAAAAATAATAAAATAAAAAATAAAATTTCAGATTGGAAGAACTAAGTTTCACAGAGATTGCAACTTTGCACTCATGGGGAAAGTGCCAATACTAATAGAAAAGGTAAAACCGAACATGTTTGGCCCTTTGAGCGATAGATATCCGTCCGTATTTCCTAGAGGTGAAGTTGCAGAAATTCCTTCGTGGATTTCCTTCGACAAACAGGTCTGTTTCAAATCCATCACTTTCCTGAGATAAATCAACCTCCATTTTAGATTTTATGCTTTGATGCCTTCTTTCAAGAGACCTTACAAGAAGTACTTCGCTCTCCATACCAAATAAGGAAAGTGAAAATCTATTTTTTCCTGGAAGATGGCACAATACAGGTAGTAGAACCAAAAGTTATTAACAGTGGAGTGCCACAAGGTACATACCTACCTACATACAAGTAAAAGTGAATAATACAATTTAATTTAAAATCTGCTTTCTTAGGAACTTTAATAGGCCGACAAAGAATACGATTCCCTGCCCCGATGGACGACAACTTCTATGATTTTCTCGACTTCAATATTGGGAGAGAAATCGAGTTATATGGGAAAGTTTTTAAAGTCACTGATTGTGACAGGTTTACACGGGTTTTCCTTAATCGCTGTGGCATCACGGTTCCTGACCCCATTAATGCACCGGCAGATCCATATCTTGAAAATAGAGCCCACGATAAAGATGGAATGATGCCTAAGAAGCCAAATCGAACTGTTGATACCTTGGGACAGTTTTTAAAAAATGATAGGAAGGTATTTATTGTCGAATTATAAAGTTCTGACTTATTGCTTTGATATGTTAGATATGAATTTTATTTTGCTAAAAACATATTTATAATAAATTATTCAATTACAAAATTTTTAAATCAAATAAAAGATGGAATTTGCACTAGAATGGTAAAGATATATTTATTTAAAATTGACGATTTTACAGAGTCCTAAGAATGATTTGATTTATAATATAATTTCTTAGCATTTTCTCAATATGTACTAAGAGATCTGTTATATATTTTTCTTGTAAGATATTAATGGGTGTTTCTTGCATCCAGTTTCAAAGATAAGAGTCAAAATTTTATAAATATGAATCTTAGTAGTTTTGCTATAAGATTATGAATAGCAATGTTTTTTGAGATTTTGAGATTTTATGGTTATTGGGACGACAGGGAATCAGAGTATGGTATTTTACATGATCTTGAAATTTATTATTACCTGGCAGATGATACAATGGAAATGAAAGAAATTATACCACCCAATGCAGGAAGAGATACTGGTTTCATGTTTCTGAAACGTTCAAAATTGTTGAAAAATTATAGCACTTTACCTGGACCAGGTGCAGCTTCACATTTCACCGTGCTCAACGTCTTAGGTCCAGGGTTGCAAGGTGGTCGGTACATAGTCGACCCATTAGATTGTGGTAAAGAAGAAAAGGAGTACTATAAAGAAACGGACTTAATGATCGGTGGTATAATAAATTGCTATGGACGTGAAATCGTGCTGACTGACTGCGATCCTTTCACCAAGGAATATTACCGTTCAAAGTATGGAATGGATGGATTTAATCCAGTAAATAAACCTGTAGATCCAGATGCTGTAGATTGTTATCGTGCCCCAGTTGAAAGAGAATTACCACCGTGGAATGGTTTTGGAACACACGAAGATTCCGCACAAAACTGCGTCACAGTCGAGTTAAAACCACCCCATCGAGACTTCAAAAAATTCCTAAAGTTCGACAGAGTTGGGTTAGATTCACACATATTGCGTTTCGAAGCGCGAATGATTTCAAGGATTCCTGAAAACTGCGACAGAATATTTATTATATCCTATCACCTTTCAGATGACACTATTGCAGTTTATGAACTTTCACAAGAAAATTCAGGTAGAAATTGATTATAACAATAAAAACAACGCACAAAAAGCACATGTCTTTAAGGATTTCCTAGAGATCAGTTCTTCAAAAGGGATAAAGTTACGATGCCTGGACAACCTATGTTTACAAGCAAGCCCCCAAAGTATTACACTCCTCAACATATGTATGTAGGAGCACAGCTAATTTTAAATAGCTTTCACTTTGTGCTCATTGACGCAGATGAATATGCTTTACGTTATATGGAACTAAATGGGAACGAGGTATCTATGAATAAGTGAAGAGAAACTTGAAAATAACGATTGTATTTGCAGTTTCCAAAAGCTAATATCCAATTAATTATGGATAAGGTCAGAGAAAAACTCAGGCCGATTTATAAGGATTTTGTAGCAGAAAATATGCCTTCGGAGACAATAGCGATTACTTATGAAAGATTAAGGCAAGTTCTTTACTTTTACAAAATCATAAATACGTTTGCTGATAGAGAAATCTTCTACATATACATAATTTACAAACTTTTATTAAATTGAATTAGTGTTTGATATTTCAGGTCAAAATTATGTCCTATAATGGGCAAAGATTTTACAGAACACGAAATGATAACTATAGCAAGAGCTTTCTCAGCAAACTGCACAAAAGAAAAATACAATCGGGAAGCAATTAGAGCCATAACATTAACTGAACTAAAACGTTTTCTGTGGGATGACTTACAAAGACTTCGAGAATACTTCATATTCAGAGATCCACATCGAACTGGTCTTCTTTCTAAGCAAGACTGCTACACACTTTTGAAAGGGTGTAGATTGCCGGTGGATAAAGAACTTATCGAAAAAATACTGCAAGTGTAGGTATATAAAAAACGGCTTAAACATTTTGCTAATTTTTTTTATTGTAGCGTAAAAAAAGATGAAAATTGCAATATTTACTATGAAGATCTGCTAGATTTTCTGGACAGAGATCTGTGTCCTGTAGTTGACACTGTTCCAATTAACATAAAAAAGGAACTATGGTGGGCAAGTGAGAAAGAACCCATAACAGGAACATTAATCGACTGGTGTGCTTTCAATAAATATTTGAATTTGGAAGATACATTTAAAGAGGCTAAAACTGCTGTAGAAGCGGCTCAGGAGCAATAATTCTTCAATGGAAATTACATTAACTGTATTCAAAAAGAGTTAATGTGCATGTGACAAAATTGAGAAAAATAAAAATCAATTTCTTAACAAAACAAACTGAGACATATTTATTTTTTAAGTGTAAACATAACAACAAAATAAATTACCTTTATACACTGTACAATCCTAAATTCTTAGGTAAATCTTCCAACACAATTTCTTTCTAGTAATCTTTTACATGTCAGTATACAAAAAATTAGCTTCTAAAACAAAACAAAAAAACTCACCTTAAACTCTTCGTATGAAAAGCACTAAAATACAAATTTTTTAAGTGTCAACACTTTCTTGTTTAAATCGACTTAAATGTCTTTTTCTATGTGTCAATAAATTCCCTTTATTTGCAAAGCACCTCTGACAAATTTCACATTCAAAAGGCTTCTCCCCAGTGTGAGTCCTCATATGAACTATAAGCGTGCACTTTTGTGAGAATGCCCTGCCACACACTTCACATTCAAATGGTTTTTCCCCAGTATGTGTTCGAGTGTGCGTTTGCAGGTGACTCAATTTAATAAAGTGCTTCTGGCATGTTTCACATTTGAAAGGTTTGATGCCGGTGTGTATTTTTTCATGCATCATCAAATCTCCACGTGACATAAAGCATTTGGCACATACGGTGCAGGCAAATGGTTTCTCGCCAGTGTGTGTTCGCATGTGCACTGTGAGGTTCGGTTTCTGGCTGTAGCTCTTGCTACATACAGTACACATGAATGGTTTCTCACCTGTATGTGTACGCATGTGTAGGTTAAGAAATCGTAAATTTATAAAACCTTTATTGCACGTTTCACATTCGAACGGACGTTCACCGCTATGCATTTTTTTATGTCGCTCAAAGTCACCCTTTGTTGAGAAACCTTTCCCACACTCATCGCACTGGTATGGTTTTTCACCTGTGTGTGATCTCATATGAATTTTACGACTTATGCTTTGACTAAAACATTTATCACACAGTTTACATTTATATGGTTTCTCGCCCGTATGAGTACGCATGTGTAGAACCAATTGTGTACGCTGCTTGAACGTTTTTGGACAAACTTCACAAGCATATGGCTTGCTCACAAAATCCATGTGGATTTTCATGTGCTTTCGCAAATCAGCTTTTTTAATGCATCCCTTATTGCAAACTTCACATGTGTACGGCTTTTCTCCAGTATGTGAACGAATGTGTATGACCAAAACTGTTCGTAAACTAAAACTTTTCCCACACATTTCGCATATGAACGGCTTTTCACCCGTATGAGTCCTCATATGTTCCGTCAAAGTTATCTTTTTGTGAAAGCACATGCCACAGACCTCACACTTGTGGGGTCTTATTCCCAGATGGATTTTCTTATGTGATGACAAATTTCCCTTGCTGCTAAAGCCTTTGTTGCATAGCTCGCATATGTGTTGTTTCAATCCCGTGTGTATTTTTCTATGTGCATCTAAGTTGCTCTTCTGTGTGAAGCGTTTTCCACAAGTGCTGCATTTGTACGGTCGATCTCCTGTGTGAAGTTTCGTGTGTGAAGCCAAGTTACTTTTCTGACGAAATCTGCGCTGGCAATGATCACACTTGAACGGTAATTCTTCTCCAGATTTTTCTGAGTCGATTGAGTATTCATCTTTTAAAAGAAGAACGTTGGGGTCATCCTGTATGTAACTGACTACAAACGAAAAGAAAGAAATATTTACTTATTTAACGGGTTTATTATATAACATTCAAAATTATTTTAAAATTATATACCTTCTGATGTATTACTTTTTATGATTGGGGGATTGTTTCTCGGAGGCTCTTCAACACAACACCAGTATTGATGCTCAACTTCTAAATAATCAGTTACTGGAATAAAGGAATCAACAGATTCTTCACTTGCCTGTTCATTTTCTTGTTCTACAGCATTGTGATTTTTCGGTTTCTGTATTTCATTGTTATTTGTTGCTTTCAAATTACTACACCTTTTTTTCAATTTGTTGCAATTTGAATCTCCAACGTTTACATTGTTGTCTTCCGGAAAACTTTTTTCATTTGGAATATGCCTTATGTTATCTCTGATACATTGATCTAATTCAAAGTACTCCATTTCCCTACCGCTTTCTCTTATTTAATAAAGTGTGTATTGTGCTCTTGTTCTTTCACATACACACATGTAATTGAATCTCGATGTCATCAGCTTGCTTTATATTATCCTCATGAATTTCTTTTATTCGTTTTGTTTCATAAACACTAGGTCATTTATATTATTGTTATTTGGCATTCTTTATTTATATTCACATCCAAAAAAATCTGTACCTGATTATGTAAACTAAAGAAAAAAAAAACAGATAACATTTCTTCTTCTACTGTATCAAAATGCAAATTTTATCAATATACAGTGTTAAAAGAAGTAAACTTCTATTAAAATAAATAAAGAAACCGCTCGATAATGTACTTAAATTCCTGAAAATATAGATAAATAAATTAATTTTTGTACTATCAAATAATTATCGGTTAGTTCCTTATGATAGTTCCAAGGTTGGCAATATTTCACAAGCATACAGTGTTCCCAACGATTGCTCTTACAAAATCTCTAGCTGTATGGAGCAAATATCACCAGACTTTTAGGTCTGTTGTCTGTTCGTTTGTTCTGCTCTTTTCTAAACTTTTTGCACCAACCGCTCCTGAGAGAGTGAGATGTATTATCCATTCCTTATCTATTTGTTATCACAGTAGGCCGTGATTTTAAGCCAGTAAGTTGGCTATCATGTTAAATTAGAGAAATTTAATTTGATGGATTTGATGTCATTTTAACATCACAGAAAACGTTTTGTTTAGATACAAGTAAATGCATTTATTCTGTATTACACAGAGAAAAAAGAAATGTTAAAACAACCTAAATTTTGGTTGGATAATGTTCAATGCATTTCTTGTATTCAATTTAAGTAGAAAATGTTTGAATCAACGTAAAATAAGCTTTCGTTCAAAAAAATAAACGCATTGATTGTATTCAAACAAAACGTTTTCTGTGTACGTCAAATTGTGACAACATATCGTTTTCGATTGAGCTGCACTGATTGCATCCAGTGCGCACTGATTCCAGATTTCTAGCGTTTTCGATTCACCTGCACCACGTGCATTCAGAGTAACTTCAACTCTTATTCTTATTGAGGTTAGAGTGAGATGCCAGTACTCTGATAGCGTTTTCGATTGAGCTGCACTGATTGCACTCAGTGCGCACTGACTCCAGATTTTCTATTCGATTGGTGATTTCGGTTCAAACTTTCTTCGTGTTTTATGTTCGACTGAAACGTCAGTGCGCACTTCGAAGGTAGTGCAAGCGTTTCAGTGCAACTTTTCTGTCATTTCAGGAAAAACATATTACAGATGAATTATTGACAGACATGGCCTTCTAAATGAAAAGCGAGTTCTATCTGGCCTGCGCAAAAGTGCAGTTCAGGCGTGCTCCGCCAAGCACTGCTTACAGGGCGCTTTCTTAACCTAAAATCTTGTCACATGTGAATGGTGGATGAGTTCGTGTAAGAACATTTAATGTTATTGCTGTAAAAATTTGAGCATCCAGTATGCTCATTTACGTTGGAATAAGGTGGAATATTTATGTCCAATTTCGACAACTTAAGTTAGCATTAAACTATTACGGTTTTAGATGAAAATCTTACCTGCATATAAAGCTGCATATACTCAGAATTTCTGTGGTAAGTTACAACTTGTATAATAAAGTTTTTTTTCTCATTGTGCGTAATTATCAACGCCTTTTTTAACACGTTTTACATTATCAAAAGTCGAAACTCTTTTATGTAACTTGTAATTACCTATTCATAACACAAAAGCTTTTTAAAGTGCCAGTCTTTCCTTATTGCGCAAGCGTACTTCACTCTGATGAGATCAAATGATTTGTGCATGAATCTATAAAATTTATACCACATAAATTATCTTGTATTACGGTAATTACAATATTAATTAATTTTGCGTGAACTCACTTTGATTGACACTAATGACAGTGCACTTCACTCATTGCTGTCAGTGCCCCACAACCAGCGCCAAAGTGTCGACTTTTGGCGTTTTCTCGAGCACAAAAATTCAATGTAAATTTTTCAAAACGCCCAGGCCAGTTAGAACTCGCTTTTGATTTAGAAGGCCATGATTGACAGATAACAAAATAGCTATTTGTGCAATAAGTTAGGACACGTAATTTTTTTTCCGGACTAGGCATGGGATGGGATTTTTTACCGAGGCGATAGCCGAGATCAAAAACATGCCGTGTACGAAAAAAAATGGATTTCCTACGTGTTGCATACATGATTTTTTCTACTAGAATTAGGATAATTTTAATAATTTATAATTATTTCTAAATTAAAAAGCGGAGGCTTTCGTTACTATAGACTCTGCTTTCGCTACTATAGACTCTGCTTTCGTTATTATAGACTCTGCTTTCGTTACTATAGAGAAACAATACAATATATTATTTCCGCACTTGTTAGGAAATATTCCACTTTTCCTAACTCAAATTAGTATTCAAATGTTAAAGTTTTCTAAACTCTAGTAGAAAAATAATTTATTGTATCAAGAAATTGTTAATTGCTGACGACGAGTTAGCTATGATAATCAAGTAGCTGTGCTACGTGGCGCACACGAAACGCTGCGTAGCTTTCTGCCAGGCTGAACGCAGGCATTGTTAGGTACCGATTCACAATTGTAGCGTTGTGGAGCTACATTCATTCAGTTTCGTGCACGAAATTCGTAGCACGAAAGTTTAACGTATGCCTTCCTGTGTTACCATTAGTTACTATTTATTTAAGATACATGTGTGTGCTTATTTGTGTGTCAATAGGCGTTTTCGGAAATTATGATCTGATTAATCCGATTAGTAAGTTCAGTGATCTTGACGTTCGAAATAGAAATTTTACACATTTACTTGTATGAACCGTGAGTGATTCAATTGATCGAACTGATCCGAGATCATAGTTTCCGAAAATGCCTAAAACGTAATTTTCTTTTTAATTTTTTTCTGAAGTTATTGTAGGAATCACAACAAAATTCATACACTTTACAGGCACTTTTTCAGCTCTTATCACTACATTTTACTTAAAAGCTTTTGTTTCGTTCTGACCATCAACCAGAGAGGTGGGAGAAGAAGCTGTACAAGAGCTGTTTATGACCCTGTTTAAAATACGCGCCAAAGATCAACTGTTAGATTTCTTTATCGTATTCAATGGCGTTCGTGGCATAAGTACCTACTTAACGCATTGTGCATTAGTTTGTCGTTTGGTCGTATGTATTGATTCCGTTGCTGTTGATTTTGTGCTTTCCTTCCGATCCTTTTAATTTTACTCGTTTTTAATTTAGTGTATTTTATTTATTTAAATTCTATTTTGATTTGCGCGTTATATTTTGCTACAAGATGGTAATATCGATGTTAGTTTAAGGGATCATACTTATTTATTTACGGAAACATCTTTGTCAAATTTTGCTGATGAGGTTACCATTTATATTGCAGGATTTATATCACGTAAACTCATCATTTCACTAAAGTATGAACTATGTATATCTTTTCTGTTTGGAGTAAAAGAAAATTTAATCTGCAGCCTATTTAACTTTAAAGACAAAGGTGGATTAATGTATCCAAGTGACGATGTCATTTATATTTGCGTACAAACTAAAAAACTTTATAGATCTGCAAAAATAGTGAGTGGAGTTACTGATTAAAAATTTCTGATTTCTTTTCTAATAAAAATTTGTTTAGCGGTACAGAGCACTCACAATGTTATGCTCATAAGAGCAGTTTCTAATACTTACCTCAATTTAAGAATTAAATATTCTTATAAAAAAAAATCTGAGCCTGATGTTTCTGTACGATCTTCAAATACCAAACTTGTACATTTTAAAGGACAATAATTTTTTTCATAACTAATTTCTGTTTATTTTTTATCCTTCATATACATAGTCTTTTTGATGTTCTGTGTCCCTTCTATTCTATTATTTCAAGTCTATCACATTCTATTATAAAAAAAAATATTCACTTTTGATTGCGGTACGATAATGCAAGTAGCAGTGAAAAATAAAACAGACATTCTATTTATAACCTGTGAGCCACTGCCGTCTTGAAGTCCAGGCCATCAGGTTGGAACGTGACATAACCCTACTTTAGGCGCATGTTTTTATTTTAGAGATGTAATTTTTCCGGAAAAATAAAAAAATGGAAATTTTCCGATGACCTTTTCCGGTAATTTACCAGAAAATTTCCGAATCAATTATAGTAACGTATTTCTTTAAAAAAATATTTTTTATAAACTCAGGAGCAAACGCTAGTTAAAATAGTACCAAATACTCATGTACAACGGTAATATAAAAAATGACAGAAATTACAAAATAATGTGTATTCATAAACCAAACTTACGCTTTGGCGTTCGCTTATAATTCATAAATTGTACGTATGTTTTCTCCGCATTTTGGGCGCATAATCTTTTGAAGTTAGGTTAGGCATTACATTTTAATAAATGATTTTATGTTAAACTGCGCAAGCTCAACAAGTAATAACTTCGTTAAATTTTCGTCGGAAATTTTCCAGAAAAATTGGTTAGAAAGTTTCTGGAAAATTTCCATTTTGGAAAATTTCCGAATTGGAAAATTTCTGAACCCACATCCCTATTTTATTTGTGAAAATGTTTTATTTCTTTTATGTTTTTCTACTTTTTTATGTGTGGAATTGCGAAAAGAATATCTCTAAGACACTACTGATACTATAGGAATAGCCAGAAATATTTTTTAATGATTTTGTGGTTTAAATGTGACCACTACACGATTGAAGTGACGATGAATAATGAATAATTTCTCCAAATTACACATAGTAAGTGACTTTGTATATATATTTTTAATAAATTTAATCTTTTTAGATTAAAAACTAATAAGCCAATGTTTTATCTATCACTTGAATTTCCAAGTTTCACTGAAGGCACTTCGGAGAGGTATGCAGGCAGATTGGGGAAAATGGCAGGGTAGGCATCAGTTTTAAGGGTTAGCCGATGTCTTGGTAAGGTTAATTTGGACCCTATAACATGCGTGTTTCATCATCGAGTAAAAATAAAAGTGTAAACAGTAATAACCATCATCCTTTGTTACTTCATGACTTCTGACTACAAAGTCTTTCCGAAAGTGAGTATTTTTTGAAATAACAAAGTCAGTACGAGGTATTTTCCTTAACCATAAGGAGCGCATGGGTTCTTCTTTCGGAAAGGAAAAAATAGGAATATAGGGGCCACTTTTTGTGTTGGAAATGCAGTTTGGCACACCGCACTTGTTAGGCATTTTCTAGAAACAGGAACATAATGGGATTAATATAGTAGGTATGGAGAATGATATATTATATTACTTGTGTATTTATTTCAACTGAAATTCAAAAAACGCAACACAACACAAGGATTTTAAAAAAATGTTCTAACCTATAAAATTATAAAAAAACTAACACTACAACTAATTAAAACACAAACACGTAGTTTTTTTTAACCAAACACAACACGAAAACATCAAAAAACATAAAAATAAGAACAATTAACATAAAAACACTCGAAAAAACTAAAAAGAATACACAAAAAGACTAGATATTAAAGTAACGAGAGACTCTTATGGTGACGTCACCAGGAACAAAAGCCGGTAACCTGATGGCCTTTACTTCAAGACGGCAATGTGTGAGCAACTAAAAATCAGATTAGAGTCGGCGGTGCAAAGAAAAAGTATGTCTGTTACTAACGCGGCGTTAGGCTGATCTGACAGTTCATGAATGTATTAGATTAATTAATTCAGTCAATCACAGACATACATTTTCTTTGCACCGCCTACTCTAATCTGATTTTTATTTGCTCACTTTTTATATGCCACTGCTTTGTTCAAGAGCTGTTTATTGCCTCAGATCTGTTCGCGCGGTAGACCACTAAATTTGAATAGTGCTCCCTCTATCTTCTCCCTCCTCTCTGCCATCAACTACTGCTTTATCATTGTTTCTCTGGATATCGTTGGAAGTTGGAAGTGAATTTCTATTGCAATTACTAAATGGTTGTTAACAGCCCAGTAAACATGAAACATCCATGTGACATCACAGAAAGTCGAAAAGCAGTCACACTTGTAACATTTCTTTGTGACGTGACTATGATATCGCTGTGATATCCAAGTAATCGGTTCTGTAGGAATAAAATTGAAAAACACTCCAGAAAGCCTCATGCACAATGAGGTAGAAGTAATAATAATAGTAATAATAGTAACAACTAGGGATGCTCAAAACAGTTAAGTGAAACGATTCAATCGAATCGCTTGTGTGGAATCGATTCAGATGAATCGATTCAATTTAAACACATAGAATCGATTCGATTCAATACATACACATATTATCAATTTCTATTCTTGAAATTAAAACTCATGTCGCAGCATCATATTCTTTATTAAACTTAAAAACAAAAGTATTTATAAAAAAAACAATAGTTTTAGGAGGCATTGTTGATTGTTCAACACTCACACTCAAATACAAAATACCACAAATACGTATATATCTACTGTTCAAGTGTGCAACGCAAATTTTTGCTCGTTAATGGTCAAAGAAATTTCTGTAATTTGAAATGTTCTGTTTTACTTTCCCTACCTACAATTTTATCATTTTGAGTTATTGGCTGCCAGTAACATATAGATGGCGCGGTGATAAAAAAATTGGTTGTATGTCCACGATGTCCACACTTATCCGATTCGATTGTTGAATCGAATCACACCATATTGAATCGATTCGATTCTTTCGATGGATCGCTTACAAAGAATCGATTCAACTATAAATCAATTCGATTCTGAACATCCCTAGTAACAACATAATATGTACCATTGCGAGATAAATATTTGGTACGGCAAATACGGCTGGCTGATTTGTTGAAACGGAATGGTGGGTCCATAAAATAACAATTTTTTTCATATGTCGTTTTAATTCTAGCAATTAAAAGCATTTTAATATGCTAAAATTTTGAAAATTCAGACTACTTTACAAAGCTACCGTACCAATTATTTATCTCGCAATGGTACGTTATACAATTAATTTTGTTAATATGTTAGTCACAGAAGACTGATATTAAACGTGAAAATGCCGTTATTTTGACCATTTGCTTACATCATGGTGATGTTATTTTGTTTACTGGGAGCACAATAAATGTTAAAAATTTACGCCTTTCTTATGGATTCACATCGTTCATTAAAAAAATTTACAAAAATCTGTTTTTGTGATAATGAAATAAAACTAGGAAGTTATATCAAAGCCTTTTTGTTATTGCCTTCACAGCGTACCATATTTTTCTTTGCCTGATATTTTCAACACTTTATAGCTATTTCACTTAATTAAATCTGGATGTGTGATATATCAAAAAAGATGGATTTATTTAATGGTATTATAATCCAATGTGGCGCCCATAAGAAAAAGTGAAGTTGATGATGGTCAGAATGAAACGAAACGTTTTAAGTAGGTAAATTGTAATGATAACTTTCAGAAAAAAATAATGAAGAAAATTACGTCTTTCAGCTTTTTTGGAAATATTTCAAAAACTACAAAGCGTAGAAGATTTGTCAAAATGGATTACTGTTCAGCATCAAAATATACCGTCTTTGTAACTTTTACCGTTTATACCGTCTTTGTAACTTTTACCGTTTTCGAGATCCCAGTGGTAAGCCTCGAATTTGTGACAGCCTGTATACAGTGACCGCCAAAAGTTCGCACTAAATGGGAAAAAGTTTTATTTTGGATATTTTTTAAAAAAACTTTACTCCAATAATTTGTGCATGTTCGATAACTAAATACGAGCTAGTCAGATCTGGTAAGCAATTTTTAGTGTAGCACGGAATAGCTCCAGTTTCTAGAGTACAATTGACATTTCTAGGATCTTAGTTAGTTAAATTTAGTGAAGCAAGTGTATTATAAACAATGGTGAACTGTGTGGTTTGTGGTCGTTTCAGAATTTTATAAAACCCTTGTGCACACCTATAATACATATATTTCGGCCAAATTTGATTACCACGTTGAACAAGAAACTACTATTAGTATGACTCTCTCCTTGATATTCTATACTCGTTGACGTTTCCATTTTTTTTCATCACAGATTTCTCGTTGCGAACAGGGAATCTACATTACCGACTAGTTTCAAAATAACCTTGAGTAATGACGTTTCACGTCAAATGTAGGTTACGTATAAATAAAAATTTATTTTCAAAAAAATATTCGAATAAATGTCCTTCAAAAAATACAAAATAATACTCGGTTATGCATATTGCTTAATATGCAAAGCAAAATGTAAGTGCATAAATATTTCACCGGACACAATATAATCTTAAGACATTTTCAGCAATTTCCTAAACCAAATAAAAAATAATTCAATAAGATGAAATCTCATTTAAAAACGGAGGTAGTTCTGGTATTAAATCAGTTCTCAGAAGAAGGTCTCCCAGATGAATCTGATCCGCTAAGTTGCAGAGACATAGGGGATACAAATAACAACGAAGAGAAATCGAACACCAAATTAGAAATCGATTTTGACAAATCTGAAGATGCTCCTTTTTTAGTCTGCAGCGTGAAGAAAGAAGCAAAGTATTTCATACAGAAAGAACTAACTGACTGTTTCAATAAATCAGAAACTAACATACACATAAAGGAAGAAAATGACATAAATTTATCTAGTATTAAACAAGAAGAATTTGATGAGGATGTATGTTACAATGAAAATCAAATAAAAATAGAACAGATTCAGGTTCCAGAAAAAAATCTCTGGATTTGTGATATATGTAATTTACAATGTAAAACAAATGCCGCATTCGTAATTCACTGGAAGAAACATAACAGGCACGTAGAATATAATTGTGCTGATTGTGGTCTAAGTGTTGCATCCAAAAGTGTCTTGATCAAACATGTACTTACTCACAAGCGATTTAAGTGTAGAATATGTGGTAGCATGTGTTTCTTAGAGGCAAGTTTACATCATCACATTAAGAAGCATGATCTACAAATCGAAACTTATGTAAACAATGTAAAAGAAATTATGAATATCGACGGAACTAATGTCGATGATAGTTTAGTGTGTAAGATATGTGATAAATTTTTCACAAGGAGAGAAAATCTTATATTTCATATTCGAACGGCCCATATTGGACAGAAATTATTTCAGTGTAATATATGCAACAAAACTCTAAGTGACCAAAATTCTTTAGTAGATCACATTAAATCTCATTCAAGTATTCAGTGTAAAATTGTAATGGTCACCTTCAACAAAACAGATCAAAAATCATAAGTGTCGGATGCCTTGCACATTTATATGCGAATATTGTGACGCCGAATTTGCTTTAAAACATGCCCTTTCGACACACAGGCGAATTCATTTTGAAAAGCCCGAGCTGATTATAGAACTCACGTCTGACGACCGATTTAAAATAAGCCAACGCCCATATGTGTGTCATATTTGTAGTAGGAGCTACAAAAATAGGTTTGGCCTTCGTGATCATCTAAAAAATACTCACGGCCCCAAAGTAGTAAGAACCTGTGAGATTTGCAATAAGAGTTACATGACTAAAAAAGCATTTAAGGAGCACAATCTTAATGTGCATCCAAAATCTAAGAAATACAAGTGTGATGTCTGTGGTAAGGCTTTTGTAGCTCGTCATCTAGTCACAAGACATATGCTGAAGCATACTGGGGAAAAGAAATACCAGTGTGAGGACTGTGGGAAATTTTTTCAGATGAGCTATACTTTAAAGTTACATAGGAAAATCCATTTAGATGATAAATCGTTTCAGTGCTACGACTGTGGTAAAAAATTTATTACAAAGGGTAATTTGCAGATTCATGTGAAAACTCATTTCAAAAAAGGTTTTGATTAAAGAATTGGAAGAAAAATGGAAAAGGATTAAGGCATATTTTATATGATAATGTAGGTTGCTCAGCAGGATATACTTTACAAATTAATGGGGCTTGCATAAAAATTGTTTAAGGACAAGTGTTCGTGAAAATGTATCATATTACATTGCAAAAAATTATTTTGTGTATATATTGTATAGAAATATTTTTAGAATTCGTAGATTTATGTATATATTATATATTTAATATTTTAATTATAACAAAAAATTAATTACAAAAATTTTTATGTTGACAAAGAATATAATAATGAATATTTTGTATATTTAATGGATGTAGATAAGTAAAACAAAATATTTAGCCGATTGTTTTTCTTATTTTTATAAGAAGTTTATAGAAACAATACTGTGGAACTGTACTAGCTAAAGTTTGTACGTGAAACTTTTTTTAGTAAGACAGAAAACGCGATTGTGTTATAAATTTTATCCATATTTACAAAAAACACAATTTAATTTTAGCTAGCAAATCTGTAAATAATTTAAATAGTATTTTCTCAAATTTAAAAACCAAAACACCAAAATTAAAACAGCCAAACGTAGTTTATGAAATTAAATGTTTCAATTGTAATTCATGTTATATTGGAGAAACAAGCCAAAATTTAAAAAAACGTCTAGACCAACATAAATATCATATCCAAAAAAATAATCAAAATCATTCAATGCTTGTAGAACATTCATTAGAAAATGACCATAATTTTGATTTTGAAAATACTAACATTTTATATTACGAGTCTAATATTTTCAAAAGACGTTTTATTGAAATGTGTAAAATAAAAATGTCGTCGAATTCTATTAATAAACGTACTGATTTTGCAAATTTAAACGATACATTTTGTAGTTTTCTCGATTCCTTAAATAGAACATAGATCTGTCAATTTTTTAACATTTGTAATGTTCAAATTATTTTTAGATTAAAAAATAAATATAATATACATAAAAATAAAAAAAAAAAAAAAAAAAATCAAGTTACTTTTTCAGTTTCCGTTGACAACCTTGTTTGTTTTGACAACATAATTTTCACTTCTGACGAAGCAGTCGAACGACTGCGAAACGTAAAGTGTATTGTTGCGCGATTTAGTGTCCGCTTAGAAGATTTTGTGATATAAATTTTATCAGTAAATATTACAAAAAATGTGTTTTATGTATGTATTTTCAATATACCTCTAAACTGATTTGTGTGATAGCAGTTTGTGCGATAAGCAAGATCTAGGAAGTAAAGATAAAGATGGTAATAACAAAGTGGGGATGTGCCTCAATAGCTAACGTATTTTATTTGTTACAATTGAGACATATTTTTCCTATTTTGTTAAATAAAAAAATCATGATACATATGACTTGATGTTAATTCTAAAACCCAAAGTCGTTCTGTTTAGTTTTTATAACTGCCTCAACAAATTTATGTGTTATATTAAAACATAATTACTGTTTCATTTTTACATGTATTTTCTCATCAAATTTCCAGTGAAAGAGGAGGAAAAAATCATCCCGATTTAAATCAGCCAAAGAGAAGCTTGGAGCTTAGTTATCAAAACCCATATCTATGTGAAAATTATAGCTAACTGTGGTAAAAAATATTTCATTTACCTAAAATATTGCTACCTTTATGGTAGGTAACAGCAATAAATAAGAACATAACATAAAAAGAAATTATACTTCTAGTTTTATTTAGATATACATAATACACATGATTTCTATGAAAAGTCTTAACTACAATTAAAAATTCTATAAATAAATGAAAATTTTATGTAAATATGCTCTTCTTAATGGCATTACTTAAAATGAATTCCCAAAAATAAAAAAAATATGTATAAGTACTATGATAAAAAAAAAAGATATTTTAGAAATCATTAACCAGCTTGTTTTAATAATTCTTGAAGATCATATTGTTCTTGCTCTTTTTCCAGTTGCTCCTGGAGTAACCGATCTAGAATTTCTTGAAACCTTTGCCTCAATGCCAAATTCTCAATATTTTCAATTTTATATTCTTCCTGTTGTCTTCTAGCTTTCAGCAAGTTTAATTCCATCTGCAATTCTTCTAGTCGCGATTCAATGCTGCCCTTTGACAGACCATGTGCAGAATAATTTATCATGCTGTGCTGTTGTTGGTAATAATCAATTTCCTGCATCATTCCCGTAGAGTTCTGCATATCACCAAACATGTCGCTTGAAAACTCTGTCAGTACTTTGTTGTCTGCCGAATTGTTCATAACAGAGTTTGAATCGGTTAAGTGACTATCTTCTGCAGAATTTTGACTGTTTTCATCAAGTTCCAGTACGTTAAGCGCAGCGTCCTCTTCCTCAGAGTCGCTGACAGCCCCACCGAATATTTCATGTTCAGCAACATTCTGGTTATCTTCGGTGGGTTCTTTCTTGATAATAACCCCTTTATTTACTTTGTTTTCATCATCTTCATTAATAACTTCCCATTTTACACTAACAGCTTCATTGTCAATTCGCAGCAATCTCTTAACTTCCTTTTCTATTTCCGGAGCTTCTACATATTTCTTCTTCAGGGTTTTGCGAAATCTACGTCGACGGACGTTCTTAACAGGGGGTGTGATTCCATGTGGCCATAGGTATTTTTTTTCAACCTTGTTCGGATCCTTCTTTTTCTTTTGAGGGGAATCTTCATCAGTTGTTTGATCATCCTCTTCTTTGCATATCAACATTTGACAAATGTCAGCTGTTTTATAAAATCCCTTTCCATCAATGGTCTTCAACGACTCGATTATGGTTGGCAGATCCATTACTTTAGCTACCATCAACCAGTGATCTACTCTCACTTCACCGTGTCTCATGTCATCTTCAATCTTGATGTTTATGCGGTCTTTTAAAGTGCTGTTGTTACGAATAGCTTCGCGTAGGGCTTTCGCCGGTTCAGGCGGTAAACGCAATACAAACTGTGATTCCAATTCAGCCATCGATTCTGCATCGTGTGATTTATACATAATAATTTATCCAATGATTCTAAATTTACGTCGATTTTAACATATTTTACTTTTTAAATATTACATCGATATTTGAAGAAATTTCATAATTTTATCCATCTTTGAGGCCTAATTACGTGAAAACCTGATAACAAAATAAAACGTAGGTTAGAAATGTGTCAATTCTGAGGGTAACCAACCTACAGACATAAAAAAAAGTACACTACAAGCACAGTCTACATTACATACAGTCTGTTCACTTGGCGTCGGTACCTTTCATCTTTAGCTGCATTCGATTCGCAGCCGAAATCAATTCGTTTTTATCACTAGGATCTCTCAGAAGTGATCTGGATCAATTTCTTTACGTTTGGCTTATGGTGAATCCTGCACGAATCGAACGTATAAATTCTTTTTGAATCGATTTAAATCAATCCAAATCGGTGAATCGAATGCAGCTTTTGTGTCTTCAATGTAGAGCTGTGTCAATCGTGATTGATTCGATCATTTGATTGCAATCATACAAAAGTATTGATGATTGCATTCGCTATTGTATAAATGTGTCGTTCATCAATTCAATCAAATGATTGTAACGGTGATTGCAATCATATCATTCCATTCACTCTTACGCAATCATTTGAATTCATTCAAATGATTGTAATGGTGATTGCAATCATAACATTCCATTCACGCTTACACAATCATTTGATTGAATTGTCAAAATACCCGAAGATTCCACATACAGCGTGTTTTAAAATGAATTTCATTACATTTCGAATTTGTTGGAAAATCAATAATAAAAAATTATCCCATATCCTGAAAGTCACTGTATAATATTTATCTGTAATGGTATTATTAGCACCATTGGTTATAGAATTTAAAGTACACTGAACCAAAACGTTCGAAATGTGAAATGTAAAAAATTAAGTAGTAGTGGTTCACTAAGTCGAACTTTCATTTTACGTACCTACGTATTTGAAATTTAAACAAATAAAGCCCACTAAACATACATTAAGTTTGTCTCACGTCTTACATTGATTAAGAATGGTAAAGGTTATTGCCGTTATTGGTTAATCATTCGCACGTCGCATGATGGTCACATGCGGCGCCCCCAGACCGAGATCGACACGTTGCGAGATTGATTGACTACACAATCAATCGTTCTTTTCAATCACAATCATTCTTTTCAATCAATCACTTTTTTCAATCATCGTTCTTTCCAATCAATCATTCTTTACAATCAACCGTTCTTTACAATCAATGAACGATATGATTGATCGGATCAAATGACCGAATCTTTTTTCATATCAATACTTGAATGATCGAATCTTTGAAAATGAACGATTGACACAGCTCTACTTCAATGCAATCACTGCGCATTCTTCCGTGCGTTGATTCTTACGTGGCGCAAACAATTTAAATTTAAAATCTTGCAGTTTGCAGTTGCCTGAACCAAGCCGGTAAACCAAAGTAAACCGGTAAACCGAGTTTCCAAGAATTTTGTACGCGAAACTAGCGCCAGTGACAAGACTGTCTACAGATTGTGCTACAAGTTTCACAAGAAGGCTTATTGTATGTAGTACGAGTGGGGTTCCAACAGAATGAGTGTTACAATGCCTCTTGTGAAACGTGTAAAATATACTATTTTTTCTACTTTGCGTCACTTATTGAACAAAAATATGAAAAATATTTTTTAAAATTGAATCTCTTTAGTACAAGGGGAATTTTAGTTGTAATGTGTGGCAACACCAGTAGTGTTATGTTACCGGTAATTTCAACGACCTATTAACTAGAGCTGTGGCCATAGAAAAACACGTAATCGAGACGATAGTGCTCCATCAACTCCTGTAAAACGTAAGACTTTTTACTGAATATATTAAACATGTGACAGAAATTAAACCTGGCTGCTAGGGCTTGCTGTTTCACTCATTAATGTTCTGTGTAAACAACAGTGACAGAAACAGAATGTGGTGTAACAAATGAACCGTGCAGCTGACCAATTCAGTTTTGTATTAAATAGCTTTGTTCGCGGAACACATTTCGAATCAATTCAGAACGAGTACGGAACTAATTCAGGATTGTCGTAGTGCGCATGCTCGATTATGAACCGGTTCGGGATGTTTATTTACCGCGAACGATTTCGGAACCAAGAATGAGAACTCTGAATTGTTAACTCTATAAATGACGATAAATGATCTGACATTATGGCCGTACTCTAAAGATATATGTTTTATTAAGTGAAAAGTAAAAACATTTTTTAATTTACTTAACAATTACAATTCTAATCAATATCAAATTAAACCTAAATTAAACTATCACAAAAAAACTACAAGAGAAACCCAGAATAAAAACAAAAACAATCGTGAATATAGTCCCGCAAGCTGCGAATATAGCCACACTGTCGCTGTACATAAAATTGCGCATGTCTCGAACTTACAGTTCTTGTTGAATCCCTAGAACCAGTAGAACTAGTTAAGAATCGATCTCGAACAAACCTAATATGATTAGGTTTGTTCGCGGTAAGGATTCAGGACTGATTCGGGACTATTCGCATGCGCAGTTGAAATAATGACGTTCGCGGATCACAAAATTCCGAACTTCTAGTTACAGTTCTGTGTTCGCGGGTCAACCAGATTCGGTTCGAGATCGATTCTTAACTAGTTCTACTGGTTCTAGGGATTCAACAAGAACTGTAAGTTCGAGACATGCGCAATTTTATGTATAGCGACAGTGGGCATGCTGTGGCTATATATGCAGCTTGCGGGGCTATATTCACGATTGTTTTTGTTTTTATTCTGGGTTTCTCTTGTAGTTTTTTTGTGATAGTTTAATTTAGGTTTAATTTGATATTGATTAGAATTGTAATTGTTAAGTAAATTAAAAAATGTTTTTACTTTTCACTTAATAAAACATATATTTTTAGAGTACGGCCATAATGTCAGATCATTTATTGTCATTTATAGAGTTAACAATTCAGAGTTCTCATTCTTGGTTCCGAAATCGTTCGCGGTAAATAAACATCCCGAACCGGTTCATAATCGAGCATGCGCACTACGACAATCCTGAATTAGTTCCGTACTCGTTCTGAATTGGTTCGAAATGTGTTCCCCGAACAAAGCTATTATTTGCAGCTTGCAGGTAACCGAGGTCTTTCTTTAAGCGACATTGGTGTTACAAGAAAACAAAACCTAACTCCCAAAGCCAGAAAATTATATACAATAGCTAAAAGAATACACAAATCCTCACAACAGTTGAAATGAAGACAGCTTTTCCACAACAGTAAACAAGTGTCCCGAGGTAAAGACAAGCGGCTAGCCACAGAATTGCAACTAAGGAACCCTCCAATCACACGCAAGGATAGTTTGAAGTTACCCGCGAAACGTGTAATACGCTTGACAGTTTACTTTCGACAGAACAAAAGTTTAACCAGTGTTTAACCTAAATATTTAGTTTAATGGAACTTGAATTCTATGTTAGGTGCACGCCCTGAGCGTGAGATATATATGGGGCCCTTTGAGTAAGGAATAAGGTTTGTTTCGCACTGAGAGCAAAAAAATATAAAATAAAATAAAGTAAGTGAAATTAATTTATTTAAATTAAACAAGTTTCAAATTAACAGTATGTATTTTCATACATTGCGGGTGGCGCAAGGCCGTTGCAAGCACGGGGCCCTGGGTGGTTGCCTGGTTTACCTGCCACTACTGCTGATCTTATGTCAAAGGAGTCAAAGAGGTAATAAGCAAATGACAAAGGCTATCGGTTAAAATGATTACTGGAATAATCAGAATTAATATTGATCTTTCATAATTGACGACATTTTGGGAAATATCAATTTTCCGGCCAAAGTTCTCAAAGCCAGAAGATTCAGCAGAAGAGTCCTCGACTTGGAAGGCTAACATTCATACAGGTAATCATAATCGATCAATCAGTAATACTTTCCTTGAAGGCACGGCATTCCCAAGAATGGTTTGGCTGTACGGTTATACTATGCTCCGTCTTAAGTTTAAGTTGAAATTTACAAGATCAATGATATTAGATATTTACACTATGCCACACCTCAAAAATATGTAATCTTAAAACTTAGATGCAGCTTCCCATCTTAAATCTATTAATTCCCTTATTGTGGATTTCAGAATTTTGCACTGGGACATAAGATAAATACCCAGCAATAAAAGTGATCTGCTGCTACTTCTGCAAGGGCAACACGCTGATGTTGTATACTTCAGTGAAACTCTGCTGAAACTAGGATCCAATTGGGTTAATTGGAATGTAGTGGTTACAATATGATGAGAGATGATCGACAGGATGGAAAAGGCATCTTAGTGAAGAAGATACATCAAAATACATATAGTGTTAAAAATATTCAGCTTCTTTAAAGTCTATTGATAGAAAGAAAAATAAAAATCTGTAACAAAGTAGTGGGGCTATTCAGACCTATTCTGTAACTTTTTTCGGATCGAATCGAAATGTATAACAGGAATCGGAATGTTTTCAAATCAAAATATTCAGTCTCTATTATATTTTTTGGGTATGATCTGTGATATTTTGTAAAGACGGTAGAACACATCAGCTATTTAACATTCTGTAAAACATTGTAATATAGAAATCTAGCAGAATTACGGCATACTAATTCAACAACAATACGATCCGATCAGTCAAATTCAGTGATTTCGATTCGATTTGAGTTACAGAATAGGGGGGATTATGATGTTTTGTTTTACACTGCCAAAATTGTAATAAGAAACTTACTCAAAATAGGTAACATTAATTAATTATTTTTCGTTAAACAAAACGCTATTTTATCGGCTTCTTCAGTTGTAGGTTTTATTATTTTCGGTAAATTTTTTCTTTTTACACCCCTACGGGTGCTAAAAAACTTTCTCTGGGTTCTAATTTTTGTATTGTGACTATCGTGAGGTATCCTTTGACGGTTCTGTTTTGTATGACTTTTCAAATCACCAGTAGTATGGCTGCGAATTGCTGCTAACGTAACATCAATAGGATTCATAATTTGCTTTACAGCATAAATTTCTTCATCAGTTTGAATGCTACCAAGGATACGTTCGAAATTAGCTCTTCATTTTGTAATTTATGGCATAAATAGTGTAGGTATATGTTTGCACATATTAAATTTTATGTCTGAATCTATGCAAGAACAGAGATACTTATGTATGCAGGTCTTACATTCTTGATAAATTAACAAGCAATTACATAAAAGCACCTAAGTCAGGTTTTACAGTTTTTGGTAAGTCTAATAAAAAGTGAGCAAATAAAAATCAGATTAGAGTAGGCGGTGCAAAGAAAATGTATGTCTGTGATTTATGCCCAGTTTCATAAAATGTAGTTAACCACTCGTTCAAGTTAATCATGTGATTAAGTAATATCATTGGAGGAAATTTAAACTTTCCTCCAATGATATTGCTTAATCACACGATTAACTTGAACGAGTGGTTAACTACGTTTTATGAAACTGGGCCTAACTGAATTAATGTAATACATCCATGGACTGTCAAACATAGCTGTCAAATTTATTGACTTTCTATTTAATCACAGACATACATTTTCTTTGCACCGCCTGCTCTAATCTGATTTTTATTTGCTCACAGGTTACATATGTTACAATTTTAATCAAAAGACAAAATAGGTAAGTACATTGATTAGTGCTGAAAGGACCTACAACATATACATACATGTAATAGGTAACGTTACTGATTCTGAATCGAAGAGCTGCATAGAAACTATTATAATTTGGGCTTTTTCTAAACTAACAGTAATAATTTACGCGTTTCAGTTCGTTTTTATTTTTCTCGCTATCAATAAAATCATTAAAAAGGCTTACGATGTAGTAATTTGATAATTACTATCAATTTCAGAATACTCTTTGGTTGAACTTATTTATAATTACCTACATTGATTTTTTAATGTGCATTGTTTCTGAATAAAATAAAACCTTATAGTCACTTTAACGGTTATAAATCCCATCTCGCATATTAAACGACTTTAAAATTAAAAATTTCAATACAAAACTGGTTAACTTTCATTACAAAAATAAAATCTATGCCAAAGACATCATAGGCATTTTCCCGGGTAATTTCAAAAGATCCTTGAGCTGTGATTGGAGGGTTCCTTAGTTGCAATGCTGTGGCTAGCCGCTTGTGAGGTAAAGAGCTTTTAGAGAGGGAGATATCCACCTTGCCTCCTACTGTAAGGAATTTTGTAGAAACTCAAATTCGTCTCTCTAACAAAAATGCAAAAGGAAGGCGATTCAACCTTGATGATAAAATACTTGGACTCATTTTGCACAAACTAAGTGGAAAATCGTATAAAGTTTTAACACGATTTTTTGTTTTGTCTTCAAAAAAGACGTTATCAACGTTATTGCAAAAAATTCCCATTAATACTGGAATAAATGAAATAATCTTTCAAAATCTGCAAACCAATGCACAATGCTTACGGGAGATAGATCGCAAGTGTATTGTTATGTTTGATGAGGTGAGCATCAACATCTACAACAATCACAGCCAAGACTTTGATGGGTTTGTACATACTGGACTGCATCAAACTAATGTCATTGCTGACCATGCCTTAGTTTTTGTGATCAGAGGTTTATGTTCGGCTTGGAGACAACCCCTGATGTTTACTTTTTGTAAGGGTGCAACATCTGCATCTGCCATTGCGGCACATTTATCACACATTATTAAAAAATGTCAGACCGCTGGAATGACAGTGATTGCCAGTATGAGTGATCAGGGACAGCCAAATGTGTCTGCTATTAATAAATTGGTCATGGAAAACCAGAATGCACGAACGTCTGCTTACTTGAAACAATATAAAATAGGTGGACATGATATCATTCATATCTTTGACCCACCTCATTTAATAAAAGGGATCAGGAATAATCTCTTAAAAAAGACCTACTATGGGAGAAAGATTACGATTACGAAAATTAATGAAGGTATCATATGCTACACAAATCTTCAGCCATACTGTAGCGTCATTTATGGCTGTTTTATCCCGGATGCCTTTAAACGGTGAGTTATTTTTGACGCATAGTGTAAAATTTACAGATGGTAATGTGTGTTTTCTACCTATACAGATGTGACTAAAAAGGGGTAAACAGAATAAACGCTGCCAAGCGTTGCGCAGCGCTGACAAATGTCAAATGAAAGTTGAAAAAGCAACTTTACGTGTAATGAACCAGAACGAACGGTAATAAGCGCGACTAACGTCGGATTGCGTTGGAGATTGGCCAACTTTTAACTTTTGCGTCCTTAACGTTACGAACTTAACCTAAAACACAGCCTTAAAATACACGTGTATAGGTATACTCGGAGAATCACAAACCTTTTCGTGATTGATGGATGTTATAAATACAGTAAACTTGGAGCAATTAATCGAGGAAGTGCAGAAGTATGAATGTTCATATAATAAGCAGAACAGTAATTATAAAAATGTGATGCTAAAGACATCTTTCTTTTTCTTCTTATGTAAAGGTACTAAATGTAAAACGATAAGTAATACATGTAATAAGCCGTAAATATTTCATATGTATCCATTTTTAGGTTTTCACTATTTTCAACACGCAACTTCAATTTGACATTTCTCGGCGCTAGTCAACGCTTGTTCTGTTCACTCTGATACGGTTTGACATTTCTCGGCGCTGAGCAACGCTTGGCAGCGTTAGTTCTGTTTACCCCTTTTAACTCCCAATCTCTGCTACAAACAGCACATGTGCTGAAATTTTTTGACACTATTTTTGACAGCGTTAATGCCAGTACTTTGCGAAACCAAACTGGAAAGCAGTTTAAATGTGCTGCCTCATTGACATCTGGCCATATCCAATTCTGGCGGGCAGCTAAGGCCTCCCTATTACAAATGTCTTTTGTAAAAGACAATAAAAAAGAAGTTCCCCCATCACTGAAGAACTGGGTTGTTACACTTACTGGTTTTGAGGAACTAACGCAGTCCTTACAATCCCATGAGATGGTTTTTTGGGGGGCTGTGTGTGTTGTCGTATTCTTTAGCCAAACAATCGATTGTCACAAACACAAACAAAATGTTTTTATTAATAATAATAATACAAGGATGTTAATATGTCAGAACTCCTGGTGGTTATGTGCACGGTATGTCCACGGGGATGCGTTCGCAGTTGTCCTGGTGCAACGGTTGCAGGTGGAGGACGTGCTGAACCGGATTCCTCGGCGGAGTGGTCGTTGATAAGCCGTGTGCTGGGCGACGTCTTCTGACCGGACGGGCTTCTTTTATGGCGTCGGGGGAAGCGGTGAAACGGCACGGCGTATTCTGCTGACGCGTTCAGTGCCCGACGAAGCTGGGTGGTCGTAGGTGTTTGACGGACGTGGAAACCAGGATATCCCGACCTTTCGGCTGGCTTTGGTTAGGAGTCCAACCTCGCGGCTGGCTTTTGGAGAGGAGGTCCAACTTTGCAGCTGGGTTTGGTCAGGAGTCCAACCTCGCGGCTGGCTTTTGGAGAGGAGGTCCAACTTTGCAGCTGGGTTGGGTTAGGAGTCCAACCTCGCGGCTGGCTTTTGGAGAGGAGGTCCAACTTTGCAGCTGGGTTTGGTTAGGAGGTTCCAACTTTGCAGCTGGCTGGGGAAGGAATGATCTTCGAGCTGCTCTGCATGCGTTTATATAGCCCCGGCATCCATCTTGTAGAGGGGCTGAGTGTGATGTGGAAGGGAGTTAGAGCTTGGTGCGTGGCAATGGTGTAGAGATGTGCCGCAGGTGGCGCTGTGGTCGCTACATACCCCCCTGCCAGTGGTTGAGTCATCAATCACGATAACGATTAGGAAAACGTACTTGTCGGCCGCTCCGGGTGACCTTGTTTTCCTTTGGGTTGGGTTGTGGGTTGGGTGTTACCATGCTAGCTGGCTCAAAGAGTTCGATGATGTCGTTCTCGATGAATGCTGGTTTGATTCGATCTATGGAAATTGTTGATCGTTGTCCATTTCTTTCCACGATGAAGTTTTTGGGGTTTCTTTTGAGTACCTTGTATGGTCCATCGTACGGTTGCTGTAGAGGACTTCGTACTGCATCGTGTCGAATGTAGACGTGAGTTGTGGTTGCCAACTCTTTGAATATGAAAGTTTTGCGAGTGCCATGTTGGGTTCCAATGGTAGGTTGGAGTTCTTGGAAATGCCTTTTGAGCTGGTTGACGAAACTTGCTGGTTCCAAGGTGTTTGTTTTTTCTGTTTCTGCCAGAAATTGTCCTGGAAGCCGTAGTGGTTCGCCTAGTGTTAGCTCGGCTGCTGATGCCTGGAGGTCGTCCTTCCATGCACTTCTGATTCCAAGGAGAACAGTGGGTAGTGTTTGCGTCCATTGGTCGTCAGCGTGGCAGCGGATCGCAGCTTTGAGTTGTCGATGGAATCGCTCGACTAGTCCGTTTGCTTGTGGATGGTACGCTGTGGTTCGGATGCGGGCGAAACCAATGAGTTCTCCTAATTTTTTGAAGAGTTGAGATTCGAACTGACGTCCTTGGTCTGTCGTGACTCTTAGTGGCGTGCCGAACCGTGCTATCCAGTGGGTGTAGAAAGCTCTGGCAACTGTTTCTGCTTCGATGTTTTCGAGCGGTATTGCCTCTGGCCATCTGGTGAAACGGTCGATGCATGTTAGTAGGTAGCGTTGTCCTTCAGAGATTGGTAAAGGTCCTACTAAATCCACGTGAACGTGTTCGAAACGGGTTGAAGGTGGTTGAAAAGTTCCCACGGGTGTGGTGACATGTCTGGTGATTTTGGATTGTTGGCTTTGTAAACACTGTTTGGTCCATTTTCTAGCGTCTTTCCTGATGCTGGGCCAGACGAATTTCTGTGTTAATAGCTTGACTGATGCACTTGCTCCGGGGTGTGACAGTTGATGTAGACTGTTGAAGGCTGTCTTGCGGAACGGTTGTGTAACGAAGGGTCTAGCTATGTTGGTGGATAGGTCACAGTATAATGAGACAGATGTGTCTGGGATCTGGATTTGCTTTAGGACAAGACTGGTGGAGTTATTGTCTAACAGGGATGCCAACTCTTCATCGGTGCGTTGACTTTCTGCTAGCATTTCGTAGTTGATGCTCTTGGAGATTGACTCTATTCTTGAGAGTGTGTCAGCGACAACGTTGTCTGTTCCGGAAACGTGTTGGATGTCTGTTGAGAACTGACCGATGAAGTCGAGATGTCTGAATTGCCTGGGTGTGCATTTTTCTAGTTTTTGTTTAAATGCAAAGACCAGTGGCTTATGATCTGTAAAAATTGTGAACTGGCGTCCTTCTAGCAGGTGTTGGAAGTGTTTGATTGTTAGGTAGATCGCTAATAGTTCTCTATCGTAAGCGGAATACTTCATGCTTGTTGCAGATAACTTCTTTGAAAAGAACGCTAATGGTTGCCAATCTTGTGCTTGTTGTTGTTGGATGACGCCACCTACTGCAGTATCAGAAGCATCTGTCATGATTGCCAACCTGCTGGCTACGTTCGGATGTGCTAGAAGTGTCGCTTTTGACAGCTCATGTTTACAATTTTCAAATGCTGTCTTGGCTTCCGTTGTCCAAGTAATTGATTTGTTGCCTTTGATTTTTCCTTTGATTAGATCGTTCAAGGGTGCTTGTATTTTAGCCAGTTGTGGTATGAAGCGTCGATAGTAATTTATCATTCCCAGGAAACGTCGGAGTTGCTTGGCAGACTGTGTTTGTGGTTACGTTATTTAGTTGTTGCTGTAGCCCCTCTATTAGTGACTGCATTTTGTCTTCCACTCTTTTGATTGCAGATTGGAAGTCGGTTTGCTTCGTCAGCGATGACGAGGTTGGCTGCTTAACTACTGACACAGACGAGTGTGTTTTATGGTTTGCACTTGCCTCTTCAATAGCATCTGCCAGTCTCGCGATGTTTTCTAGCCCGGAGTCACTTTGTGTGATGAGAATAGCTTGGGTTGAGGATGGTAGTCGTCCCAACCAGATTGATTGCAGAAGTGTCTCTGGGATGGTTGTGCCTGCGAGATTCTGTAGGTGTCTCAGCAATTGGGAGGGTTTGCGGTCTCCTAGATCTTCGTGTTCTAGTAAGCGACGAATTTTCTGCTCTTGGCTACAACTGAGGCGGCGAACAAGCTCACTTTTTATTTTCTCGTATTTGTTGTTTGCTGGTGGGTTCGTGAGTATGTCACGTACTTCTGCAAATATTTTGGAGTCCAGGTTGGCAGCAACGTAACTAAACTTAGTTTCATCGCTGGTGATGCGACTCAGTGAGAAATTGTGCTCCAGCTGGATGAACCAGACCTCTGGGTCGTTTGGCCAGAAAGGTGGAATCTTCATTGATATTTTCTCGATCCTTGGTATTGTGTTTACTGCTGCGGTGGCTGCAGTAACCGTGTTTTGTTCATTTTGTGACATATTGGCTATCGTCGGGGGTCACCAATTTGGGGGGCTTGCGTGTTGTCGTATTCTTTAGCCAAACAATCGATTGTCACAAACACAAACAAAATGTTTTTATTAATAATAATAATACAAGGATGTTAATATGTCAGAACTCCTGGTGGTTATGTGCACGGTATGTCCACGGGGATGCGTTCGCAGTTGTCCTGGTGCAACGGTTGCAGGTGGAGGACGTGCTGAACCGGATTCCTCGGCGGAGTGGTCGTTGATAAGCCGTGTGCTGGGCGACGTCTTCTGACCGGACGGGCTTCTTTTATGGCGTCGGGGGAAGCGGTGAAACGGCACGGCGTATTCTGCTGACGCGTTCAGTGCCCGACGAAGCTGGGTGGTCGTAGGTGTTTGACGGACGTGGAAACCAGGATATCCCGACCTTTCGGCTGGCTTTGGTTAGGAGTCCAACCTCGCGGCTGGCTTTTGGAGAGGAGGTCCAACTTTGCAGCTGGGTTTGGTCAGGAGTCCAACCTCGCGGCTGGCTTTTGGAGAGGAGGTCCAACTTTGCAGCTGGGTTGGGTTAGGAGTCCAACCTCGCGGCTGGCTTTTGGGGAGGAGGTCCAACTTTGCAGCTGGGTTTGGTTAGGAGGTTCCAACTTTGCAGCTGGCTGGGGAAGGAATGATCTTCAAGCTGCTCTGCATGCGTTTATATAGCCCCGGCATCCATCTTGTAGAGGGGCTGAGTGTGATGTGGAAGGGAGTTAGAGCTTGGTGCGTGGCAATGGTGTAGAGATGTGCCGCAGGTGGCGCTGTGGTCGCTACAGTTTTTCTGATTGCGCGAAACATAAATCAGGACCCATTAGAAAATTTCTTTTGTCAAATACGACAACATGCAGGACGCAATATTAATCCTACCCCAACACAGTTTAGACAGTATTTTAAAAGTCTTTTATTAAATACCTTTAGTACGTTACATTCGTTAAGTGCAAATTGCGAAATTGAAGGGTCCACACATTTAATTTCTTCTGTCAAGGATTTTATTTTACAACGTGCCATGGATCCAGTGACAATTAGTAACACTATTGATTTCCAAAAACTGGAAATACCGGAAACATGTACATACAGTTATGTTACTAAGCTTAGTTTAGGATATGTTTGCGGATTTATAGGAAAAAAACTTAATTTTAATAATTGCATTGACTGCAAGCAACGTATTATTTGTAGCAATTCCATTCAGCAGTGGCACGATTTTATTGCAGAGAAAGAATTTCTTTCCAAAGTGCCACAAAAATTACAATATTGTACACCTGACTTTTTAGTATTACTGTGTAAATATTATGATAAATTGTATTTTACAGTTACAGCAATTTCTTTTGTGTAAATTTTCTTTTAGTTTTCCATGCAGCCATGATTTAAGGCCAGAAATTATTGGCAAATTTACTTCCTTATGCTGCCATAATTGGGCCAACGGTGTTAATAAATACTTATGTGGCAAAGCACATCGCACAGTTACCAAAGTAGATGTTATTTGTGAACAAGCATATGCAATGTATTTGAAACGAAAAAAGAAATAACATTTTTCGTTCATATTCAGTGTTTTATTTCCTCACACTTAACGAGGCTGTAAAGCCTCATCTGCGCGTGCAAGTAAACTTGTTGCAGTTGTTCTCTGGTAGCCGTGTATAGCGAGCTATCAGAAAGCAACTCGCAAATTTTACTTGTGAAAAGAAGGCTTAAAACAATATCAAAAGCACTTTCAAACTTCCCGCGATTAATCATAGTTCGGCGAACATTTCACGAGAGGCGCTAAATACTGCTTCATAGTTTTATGTTTATGTTTCTCATCTCTATACTTTCTTATCTATGGCTGTGACTAGAGACTGGAAGTTGTGTTTGACCTTGGTTCCAACATCCATGTGGTGAGGAACGGCTAGAGACAGGGTGACTCGGTGCCGAGAAAAGCCGAATATTTCCGAAGTTTAAAAATCGTTCAGATACTAACATTTAAAATGTAGGAGTATGTCCGTATTTCTGTTAAACAGAATGGATTCAAAGACGTGTCCTACATGTAATAAAACATTTTCTAAAGGATGTAACTTATACAGACACATGCGAGAAGTACATAATGATTTCTTGAAATAATTAAACTGCAGAATAAATTTATTTCATGTTCGATGTGCCAAGACTATGTATCATACGTACTTACGTTTTGGTTAACACCACTACGAAAATATGGTTCATTTATGAATGTCTTTTGAAGTTTTGTAAATATCATTTTGCATAAATGAGTTACAGCTTGGGGCCTTTATAATCAATCAGTCTGTATGTAATCTAAATACCATGTATGTACCTACCTATGTATCTATAATCGAAATATTAATTTACGATGTTTATACAGTGTTCGCCACTATTTAAACATGGCATCAAATGGGAAAAACTTTTATTTTTGATTTTTCGAAAAAACTTTATGGTAATAATTTGTATTTGTCTGAAAACCTATTTAACCCCTATTAGATATACCGAGTGATTTTTACTTAGGTAGAAAATAGCGTTTTTCGAAATTGCCAAAATCCTAAAATTGTTATTTCTTGGAAATCACGATTTCGAGACTTTTTACTGTGTATTAGTTTTAGTTTATTGAACAATCTCAAGGCCAGAAAATAACGATTTTTTTCTTTAACTTCTGCAAAAATTGAATTTTTCAATTTTTGAACTTTTCGCAAAATTGCACATATCAAAACTTAATTTTCAATTTCAAATAAGTTAAAGGAAAAAAAACGTTATTTTCTGGTCTTGAGATTGTTCAGTAAGCTAAAACTAATGCACAGTAGAAAAATCTTGTTGGAATCTGAAATCTGAAATAATTTTCAAGAAATAACAATTTTAGGATTTTGGCAATTTCGGAAAACGCTATTTTCTAAGTAAGTAAAAATCACTTGGTATATCTAATAGGGGCTGAATAGGTTTTCAGACAAGCACAAATTATTGCCGTAAAAAGTTTTTTCGAAAAATCAGAAATAAAAATTTTTCCCATTTGATGCCGACTTTTTGGCGAACACTGTAGAAAATGCAAATTTATAGTGAAAATATGTTTGATGTATGGGATAAAATATATATTGCTATATGTACCACACTCTCGATATTTTACTTTGCACAATTTTCTTACCAAAATTTATAACAAATGAAAGAATAACATAATTTTTCCTTAATTTTGTTTTAAAAAAGTAAGCAATGTATCATTAAAAATACAGAATCTTAAACTATTGTTTTAACCCTTCATTGCTCGCGTGGATTACAATTGTAATCCAGGGTTTATATTTCGCGCATAAGTCAAATTCAGTTTTATTTACATACGTGGCGCTTTCAGTAGCTGTCTATTACATGTTAAATAAAGTTATGAGTAAGGTTTTGTGATTATTAGATTAATACTTTTTCTATAAAACACTATCAAGTTTGAGTGGAGCACAATTGTGATTCACGTAAATCATATTATCATATTTTCACGAGTTATTGTAGTTGTTTCTTGTTGTTTATTTATATTATTTTCAACACATTTATAATTTTCCTACCTTATAATAACAAAAAAAGAAAAATAATTACTTAGTTTATATTCAATGAAATAAATTTATTTTTCAAAAATTATTCTTATTTAACTTTATTTACACAAAAAAATTACTAAGAATTTTTTCTAATCATTTTCCTAGAAGGTAGTTAATAACCACATGTGTTTGATTCACTGAATAAGTTGAAAACACAATGATACTAATAATAATTAATTTGGACTACAGTTGTAATCCACGCGAGTAACGGCGTTAGATTTTGTTACGCGAGCACTGAAGGGTTAAAGATACCGTTAAATTTTAACAATTTTTTAATTCTTTTGTAAAATTTGTCATTTTTTACGGTTTATGTACATTTTCGCAAGTCTTTAAAATTTGAAGTGTGTGAAATTTTCAGAATCAGGATTTTCTTTAGAATAATGTTGCAGGTATATAAATACATATATAACTACAACTTAAAACTTATTTGAGTTTTCTATTTTTTAATTTGACAATTAATAACAGTTCTGGATAATGCAAAAACCAATATCATACATAGAAATTTATTTTTATATATAAATTTTCATGTATTGATATTGGCTCTTGCATTATCCAGAACTGTCATTAATTAATTGTCAAATTAAAAAAAAGAAAACTCATATAAGTTTTAAATAAATTTTATTATATAAATTTAAGTACCTACTTTATTTATAATAAATTTAGTGACCGGTTTCGAGGTCGCTGAACTTATTATAAATAAATTAGGAAGTACATATGTATGTACTTATATACTGTATACCTAATTATGGACAACGCACATATTTAAATAAATTTGTTAATACTTACAACACATAATATATACTTTGCAAGAAAATATTTCTATTGTTCAGGCATATTTTCGATTAGGACAGAAAATAAATGGGGAATAACAATATTCCTTGGCGAACTGTAAGTAATAATAGCAATATAGCTTTGTGTATAAAAGATTTTTTCGTATATTCAACAGGAAGGGTGTTATTGAAGAAACTTAGTTAAATGCCACACCCTGTATATAATTTGTATCTAGTCCTATTTTAGGGATAATTTGTAGCTTTTTTTACTACATTTTTTTTCTGTAATGAATAAAGTACGGAAATATTTTAACATCAAGGATAAATAAAATATTTTAAATAAATACGTAAGCTGAGGAATTAAAATGTGCTTAATAATTAACTTGTAATTGGTTCTTCTTATTTTGTATTTTAAAATCTGCTATAGAAAATTTATTTAAAATTCCCGCCCCAACTTCAGCGACCGAGTCACCCTGTCTCTAGCCGCTCCTCCATGTGGTGATCCATGTTTATGTTTACATTCTAAATGTCAATAGCGTTGCGTAGTACTTGAGCAATCACTAGGTATATTCGTTTTAGATGACTTGGACTGCCCCAAGTCACCTACGTCAACGAAATGTGCATTCGTTTTAGATTTTCGGCCTGCCGGATTTGACATTGACATATTCGTTTTACTTGCCACTACGGCAACGCTGGTGTTGACGCAATGCGCACCTACTCGAGAGTAGGGACTAGTTGCGTCAGCCGCAGGTTAACCTTAATTCTATGCCCGAATTCATAATACTTTCATAAGACTTCTTTAAATAAAACCGGCGTTGGCCATTATGCTCATAATAACAAATAATACAAAGTCATAATGTAAAAATGAGTTTAATATGTTAAATTAGGGAGGTTACGTAGTTATTAATATCAAGTCAACACAAAATCTATTCGTTTTAGATAAATTTCTGGTACAACCACAACTTGACCTATATGTGCACTAATTACTTGACGTTGACGTTATTGTGGCAAACCCAGGATTTCTAAAACGAATATACCTACTGATTTAGAATAGTTTTATGGAGAGAAAATAGTATTTTAGTGTTAAGTTAAGTAGACATTGTTAAGATAATGGATGTTAAGATAATGGATGCTTATTTTGTAAAAAAAACTTGTAAAAGTGATCCTAACCTCTCATTGCACATGTAAGTGTTTTCCATAGGCGTCACATAGTAATATATAATAGTTTTTGCTATTTGTGTGTAGCAATGTAAAACTATAAACGTTTGTTTTAAAAGTAATCATACTTATCTAAGCTATAATTTTCCACATCTCATGGCCCACTCTCACCTGTTTTCAATAAATCGCATGGTGTTTTAAAGACATTTAGTTCCTTTTTCACGAGTCGTCCATGTTGCCTAGGGAAAACAAATACATACGAGTTATGTTGGAATCTACCCCTTGTATCCCTCTGCCCACCAATTACAAGTCTCTAGTTAATAGGTCGTTGGGTAATTTATTAATAGGGAGTTTTCCGCAATTTGTACGTTGTGGATAGCGTTTATGCTAAATGCTACAATAGTATATTATTTTACAAGTTTCACAAGAAGGCTTATTGTAACACGAGTGGGGTTAGGGTACGAAGTAGGAGTGCACTAACAATGAGTGGTCCAATGCCTTTTGTGAAACGTGTAAAATATAGTATTTTTTCTACTTTGCGTCACTTATTGAACAAAAATATGAAAAATATTGTTAAAAATCGGATTTCCTTAGTATATGGGGAATTTTAGTTGTAATGCGTGGCAACAGTGACAACCCTTCGTTTTAAACAAAAATCACATTGACAAGTTATTAATTTGACGAAGGCTATTTTTACTGAATTTGTCGGTGAATTTAGATAATAGGCTAATTTCACCGAATTTGTCTGTCTATTTTCACCGACAAATTCGGTGAAATTAGCCTATTATCTAAATTCACCGACATTTACTATGTTTACATGTACATTGTACATAGTATTCCGTTTGAACTGAATAGGCAAATGATTTTGAATATGTCATTTATGTAAATTTATAGAGGGTCTCCCATATAGAGTGGCCTATTAAAAGTTTTCGGGGAAGGGAATATACAAAAATTCTGAAAATTAGTACACTACCCTAAGGGAAAGCGATCTTTAAGACTAAAGGCCCGCACAGAACATACGCGCATTAGACGCGAAGGAAGCGTTCTCGACGACAAATAGAAGGTGATCCAATGCCAAGTAGGTATGCATTTATGCAGTATGCACAGAATAAACGCTCGCTTGACGCGCGGCAGACGCGGAAAAGTTGCAACAGTTTCTACTTTTACGTCGGTGACGCGCTGGAGGACTTCGTTCGCGTCTAATGCGCGTATGTTCTGTGCGGGCCTTAAGATATTTTCACAAAATCTTTTAAGCGGACACTAAATCGCGCACTATACACTTTACGTTTCACCGTCGTTCAACAGCTTCGTCAGAAACGTAAAGTGTATAGTGCGCGATTTAGTGTCCGCTTAAAAGATTTTGTGATACAAATTTCATCGGACAAGAATCAACTGTAAATAAGATATTTTCATTTTTATATCACTTCCGGTTATACCAGAAGTCGCCGTCAACTTTCTTATTTTAAATGGAATGCTATACTTTTTATTACAAATTCTGATTCTACACATTATTCTAAATAAAAAATGTTAAGGCTTCCCTATACCTAAATGTAACCGATTTTGAGATATCTTCAAATTTATTTAAAAAATTGTTTTGATGACCTTTCATTTAAGACAATGTATTTACGCCAATTTCAAATTTAAAGATTGAAGTGACATGTCGTTTAAAAGTATAATGTTCAGACTTTCAAATCATATCCTAATTATCCCTGAAAAATTCATAGAGTGGTCACAATATGGTGTCGAAGATCATTATGTTTAACTGCCCAAAACTCAATTTTCGTAAATGGAACACCTGTATATTTTTATATCATGAGATGCAGAATCAAATTCTACATCGATTGATATTAGCATTCCCAAAACCGTGTAAATTGATATTATTTTTGGATAAGACAAAAAATAAGGTTCAATTTGTTTAAATTTATTTATACAACTAATATTGGTACGATACAGTTGTCACAGTTCCAAGTAATATTTTCGGACACATTTATGTTGCCTACGGAAATGCAGTGGCCACCATTCATAGCAGGTATCACATTGGAACATGTCACCTAATATTGGTTGGCTGCATTTGCAGAACAACATCGGAAAGAGCTTGGAAACCAAAACTTTTACCGGTTCATTTTCTGCTATGGTTGGAAAACTTGTTAACAAACCATTTTCTAAACAATTTGCTAAATGAGGTCGTAATTTGGAGATATCATATCTAACTTCAGCTGGTTTTTCAGATAAATCAGAACAAGCTAGTACAGCGTTTGCAATGGAATGTACACCAGTCACCTTTAAAACCTTGTCCTGTAACTCTAAGCTGTTTAATTACAATTTTTCGCTCTATATTTCAAATTTGAATTGGCTGCTGATATTAGATATTAATTTTTCAGATTTATTCCCAGTACAGTTAAGAGAGTCATATAAATTAATGTTAACAATATGTTCATCAAACATTCCGGCTGTGTAGTGAAAGACCAAGTGAATGAAAGGCCTGTCTAGTTTCAAAGGTGCGGTGCGCCGAGAGAATTTGATTTTAGTTGAGTTTAGAAAGTGTTTGTAAAAATTTTAGGTTAGGAATTTTTGTGATGTTAATCTTAAAGGCCGATTTATAACTCGATTTTAATCGCAATCGCAATTTTAGTCGTAATCGCAACAAAGTTGAAAAATATGGTTTCCTGTGTTTAATTTATAACCCAATCGCAACCGCAATCGGAATCGTAAGGATCGTAAGAAGTTCGTCAACTTTCATCTCTTACAATAGGCGGGCAATCTGGCCGGGATCTCAGCCGGCCACAGTGCTGCCAACTGCAGGTATTTTTCCCTTTTGGCAGGTATTTTTTTAATGAAAAGGGAAAAAGGTAATTTTGTCCAAAAAAAGGTACTTTTCAATAATTCAGTCTTTAAAAAAATATCAGTTTTTTTCTGTAAGTTGAGAAGTATCATCTAATAAGACACATAATTTATAAAAAAAAAAAAAAATCCAATTCAAGAAGAATGGCATCTCGGTAGGCGTTGGAAATTCAAATTTATGTTTGCAGCAATGCATCCTTGATCATGATACAAACGAAGCTTAAAGATATGCTCTTGCGCATCGACTACTTCGTCCATTGACAAAAGCGGCGCGAATTCGTCTCAAAATGAGAAAATAAGAAAAAAAATTCGCACATTTAATGAGATCGGAGACCTAACTAAAGCATTAAGCTGACGATAAAGTATATAAAAGCATCATAAATGGACATTTATTAATTTTGTTTCTTTCAATTATAGCACACAAAGTTTGAATTTTGTCACTCAGTGACGCTATGTGCAAACGAAACGTAAACTCGTCTGTTTATGTATCATATCTTTAAGGTCTTAGTATCAGCGACCAGAAGTTATCAGTACTTTTCCCAGCAGTATTTTTCAGTGCGCAGGCGCGAGGCGGTGACTGCGAGCCTCACTTACAATGTAACATGTGTTTTTTTAAAAATGCCATAAAGGTTGGCCATGAAAATTAAAACTCATGTCGTAGCTTGGTATCTAACACATGCCAAATCTGAAAATTTAGAGTAAATGAATGGAGCTAAGACATGAATTTTCTTTTCCACAGCCACCCCTTATGGCATTTTAAAAAAAACACATAGTAGAAACGGGTATGCATTCCGTCACGATTTTGGAATTTCACCTATATTTAAGGAAATACTCGCTCATGCCATATAAAATCATCACAAATACTTAAAATAATCTTATATAATAACGTAGCAATCACGAAAACGAAAGAAATATCGAGTTTTATGCTCCGGAATTTGCACGGATGACATCATCCTGCGGTGAGCGGGAACGCCGGGAATAGGCCCAGAGATTTACGAAAAATTGTATTTAATCTTTTATTCGGTAACGTACATATTTCTAATTGCACAAGCACTTACATCTGTACATGTGAGTTGATAATATTACATTAAGAAAGTTTGCGCCCCTTACGTTTTTTAATTATATCGTAAAATCGAAAACTCCAATCGCGGTACGTGTTCATATAAATCACCCTAACTAGTTTAAAAAGTAACGCAGAAATGTGAAATTTTGCAGGCAGTTAGAGAAAATATCACGCTTTAAGAAAATGATGGTTAAAAATATTGCTCCCCCCCTAACTTTTGAATTATTTCGCGAAATTTAACCCCGCTACGGCGCGCATTTTCCTTAGAGTTCCCTAACTTTTTTAAAAAGCAACGCAGAAATCTAAAATTTTGCAGGCAGTTAGAGGAAGTATCACCCTTTAAGAAAATGATGGTTAAAAAGTTTACTCCATCCCTAACTTTTGAATTATTTCGCGAAATATAACCCCGCGACGGCGCGCATTTTCCTTCGACGGCCCTAACTTTTTTAAAAACTAACGCAGAAATGTGAAATTTTACAGGCAGTTAGAGGAAACATCATGCTTTGAGAAAATGAAGGTTAAAAAGATTGCCCCCCCTAACTTTTGAATTATTTCGCGAAATTTAACCCCGCGACGGCGCGCATTTTCCTTAGAGCTCCCTAACTTTTTTAAAAAGTAACGCAGAAATCTGAAATTTTGCAGGCAGTTAGAGGAAACATCATGCTTTAAGAAAATGAGGGTCAAAAAGTTTGCTCCCCCCCCTAACATTTGAATTATTTCGAAATATAACCCCGCGACGGCGCGCATTTTCCTTAGAGCTCCCTAACTTTTTTAAAAACTAACGCAGAAATCTGAAATTTTGCAGGTAGATAGAGGAAACATCATGCTTTAAGAAAATGAGGGTCAAAAAGTTTGCTCCCCCCCTAATTTTTGAATTATTTAGAAAAATCGAAAAAATATTAATTTTCTTATTGTTGGGAACAGTGGTTGTGCGTCACACGTAAGGCGGATTGCCTAATTTTAAATGCTAGTATTATTCAGGGTTCTGAATTTATAAAAGCCGTTTCTTGGCGGTGCACTATTTTAAAATTATTTCGTACGTTTCGAAATGTGCATTTTTTAGCGTTGAAACAATGACGTCATGTTTTGAAACGGCTGCATACATTTCAAAACGCTGTGAAATTATTTTTTGAAATTATTTCAAGGTGGAGTGGGGGTTAAAAGTAACAAGTTAAGTGCTACTCATAACCTGCAAACCGATTGTGTTTTGAAACGGTATAGGAAACTTATTTTAGCGGGATCATCATGAATGACGTCAGAATTAAAACAGTTTTGAAACACTACCATTCGGTTTTAAAACAGTTTTGTACGCCAAAAAACGGCTAAAATTTTAGGAAGCTTACCGCGGGAATCTATTTGTGGCGGGAAATTTTATTTTTACACGTTACAATATATGTATTTATATCCTTTGCTCGCATGAATAACTAGATTGTAATAATTTATAAGTTGTACAGATAATTTTTAATTGGCAATAGACATAATTGAGCGTTTGTGTGTCTCGAATTCAAATCCTTGGAATAAGATTTTGTTGATTCTAAAAAGAACCGATTTTCTCCAACGTGTAGGGTCGGTCCAGTTGCGATGTTTCTGGAAACAAAAATAAATTATAAATTGCGGACTCTCACGATTAATATACAGTTGATTCTCTATAATACGTAGCTCATTTATTATACAATTCAATTAAATATTACTTTACCTTCAGCTTAGCAATGGCTTCTGAAGAAATTATACAGATCGCGCAGGCATCGTCTGTTCAAGTGGATTCTGTCCCTGAAATAATGATTTGTTAATGACAAATTATATTAGACATCATTGGAAGACTTACTTTTCAAAAATATGGTAGGACCGCTGTGATGCAAATGAATATACGTCCAGGAACGGGGTGTTACTCTCCTTTGCAATTTTTCGTATTCCTGCATTAACCACCACTATATTTTCCTGCAGGGAATAAATTTCCAGTGGCGGAATACTGCACAGGAAAACAGGATACTGAAGTTTTTTGGCCACCCGCAAAAGCCACTTCATGTGGTAAAATATTTGACCTGGTTCAGAATGCTGCAAAATATCGTTTGTTCCTATCATAATAATAATTTGGAACTCCCTTTTTCTTATACTCCACAAGGAGTGTTCTTTTCTTCCACTTTTTAGACGACGTATTAATTGTCTGACTGTTTGTCCTCCAACACGTTGAGAGGACAATTTGCCATTGCCGCTGCGAAAACAGGTTTCCCCTAAAAAAATTGTGGATTAGATTTACATATACAGAGTGTTCACGGGAAGCCGCTACAATAGCTAACTTTTTTCATTTGAATTTTTACGAGGTAGCAGCTAGCTTAAATTAGAAAAGTTTCAGGACCTTTCCTGCTGGATTTTATGGCAACATCAGAAAAACAAATGACTGTCAGGTTTTCGAGATTTTCAATTGTCTTCAACTTTTTTAAATGCAACGTTATATTTTTTAACATCGCATCGCGTTCAAGGCGTCAAATTAATTATGTCTCTAAAATATTACCTTCCAGGGCCTACTATTTGACATTTTTAATATGAACTAAATTTCAAGAACTGATTAATCAGAATAGTTAACAAAACTGACAATTTGAAAACAATTTCTATGTTCTCTTGTTTCAACGCACACCATATTGTGTTCGCCAACAAACAAAGCTATTGTTGCTATGCACTTCCCGCGAATACCAATGTTTATTTACTAAATAATTCATAAAATAGTAGGCCTTGGAAGGTTATATTTTAGAGACATAATTAATTTGACGCTTTGGACGTGAAGCGATGTTAAAAAATATAACGTTCCATTAAAAAAAAATTGAAAACAATTGAAAATCTCGAAAACCTGACAGTCATTTGTTTTTCTGATGTTGCCATAAAATCCAGCAGGGGAGGTCCTGAAACTTTTCTAATTTAAGCTACCTGCTACCTCGTAAAAATTCAAATGAAAAAAGTTAGCTATTGTAGCGGCTTCCCGTGAACACCCTGTATATGTAAATCTAATCCACAATTGTTTTAGGGGAAACCTGTTTTCGCAGCGGCAATGGCAAATTGTCCTGTCAACTGTGTGTTGGAGGACAAACAGTCAGACAATTAATACGTCGTCTAAAAAGTGGAAGAAAAGAACACTCCTTGTGGAGTATAAGAAAAAGGGAGTTCCAAATTATTATTATTGTAGGAACAAACGATATTTTGCAGCATTCTGAACCAGGCAAAATATTTTACCACATGAAGTGGCTTTTGCGGGTGGCCAAAAAACTTCAGTGTCCTGTTTTCCTATGCAGTATTCCGCCACTGGAAATTTATTCCCTGCAGGAAAATATAGTGGGGGTTAATGCTGAAATACGAAAAATTGCAAAGGAGAGTAACACCCCGTTCCTGGACGTACATTCATTTGCATCACAGCGGTCCTACCATATTTTTTAAAAGTAAGTCTGCCAATGATGTTTAACAAATCATTATTTCAGGGACAGAATCCACTTGAACAGACGATGCCTGCGCGATCTGTATAATTTCTTCAGAAGCCATTGCTAAGCTGAAGGTAAAGTAATATTTAATTGAATTGTATAATAAATGAGCTACGTATTATAGAGAATCAACTGTATATTAATCGTGAGAGTCCGCAATTTATAATTTATTTCTGTTTCCAGGAACATCGCAACTGGACCGACCCTACACGTTGGAGAAAATCGGTTCTTTTTAGAACCAACAAAATCTTCTTCCAAGGATTTGAATTCCGGACACACAAACGCTCAATTATGTCTATTGCTAACTAAAAATTATCTGTACAACTTATAAATTATTACAATCTAGTTATTCATGCGAGCAAAGGATATAAATATATTTCTAGGTGTAAAAATAAAATTTCCCGCCACAAATAGATTCCCGCAGTAAGCTTCCTAAAATTTTATAAATTCAGAACCCTGAATAATACTAGCATTTAAAATTAGGCAATCCGCCTTATGTGTGACGCACAACCACTGTTCCCAACAATAAGAAAATCAATATTTTCTCGATTTTTCTAAATAATTCAAAAGTTAGGGGGGAGCAAACTTCTGGACCCTCATTTTCTTAAAGCGTGATGTTTCCTCTATCTACCTGCAAAATTTCAGATTTCTGCGTTACTTTTTAAAAAAGTTAGGGTGATTTATATGAACACGTACCTCGATTGGAGTTTTCGATTTTACGATATAATTAAAAAACGTAAGGGGCGCAAACTTTCTTAATGTAATATTATCAACTCACATGTACAGATGTAAGTGCTTGTGCAATTAGAAATATGTACGTTACCGAATAAAAGAATAAATACAATTTTTCGTAAATCTCTGGGCCATGGCCTTCTAAATGAAAAGCGAGTTCTATCTGGCCTGCGCAAAAGTGCAGTTCAGGCGTACTCCGCCAAGCACTACTTATGGGGCGCTTCTTTAACCTAAAATTTTGACAGTTCTGTCACGTGTGAATGGTGAATGAGTTCGTGTAAGAACAATTAATGTTATTATTGTAAAAATTTGAGCATACTGGATATTATTTACGTTAGAATAAAGTGGAGTATTTATGTCCAATTTCGACAACTTAATTTAGCATTAAACTATTACGATTTTAGATTGAAATCTTACCTGCACATACTCAAATTTTCTGTGGTAAGTTACAACATGTATAATAAAACTTCTTTTCTTACTGTGCGTAATTATCATCGCCCTTTTTAACACGTTTTATTTATAACACGAAAGCTTTTTAAAATGACAGTTTTTCTTTATTGCGCAAGCATACTTCACTCCGACGTGATCGAATGATTTGTGCATGAATCTATAAAGTTTATACCATATAAATTATGTTGTATTACGGTAATTATAATATTAATTAATTTTGAGTGAACTCACTTTGATTGACAGTAATGACAGTGCATTTCACTCAGTGCCGTCAGTGCCCCATAACCAGCGCCAAAGTGGCGACTTTTGGCGTTTTCTCGAGCACAAAAAATCAATGTAAATTTTTCGAAACGCCCAGGCCAGTTAGAACTCGCTTTTCATTTAGAAGGCCATGCTCTGGGCCTATTCCCGGCGTTCCCGCTCACCGCAGGATGATGTCATCGGTGCAAATTCCGGAGCATAAAACTCGATATTTCTTTCGTTTTCGTGATTGCTACGTTATTATACAAGATTATTTTAAGTATTTGTGATGATTTTATATCGCATGAACGAGTATTTCCTTAAATATAGGTGAAATTCCAAAGTCGCGACGGAATGCATGCCCGTTTCTACATTGTAAGTGAGGCTCGCAGTCACCGCCTCGCGCCTGCGCACTGAAAAATACTACTGGCCATTTTTACTGATAACTTCAGGTCGCTCAATTCTCCAGCGTTTTTCTTTCCAATTTGTGCAAGCGCTGTAAGTTAAATTTATCTGGCCGATGCTATAAAAAGTAAGTAATACGTTCGTTATTAAAAAATAATTGTTATAAAATATCAACAATCCATCAGCAGATAATAAATTTATTTCTACAATGGCTACTCGTTACAACTCAAAAGTTCTGAAAGGGTGGTTAAGTGTAAGCAAGCACTGAGGGATTGGTTTGTGTTCCAACTAATTAACAATGAAGAAGTTGCAAAATGCAAATTATGTGGATATTTGCTGCAAATTCATTGAGAGTGATTTAACAAAACATCAATCTACCAAGAGACAAAATAGACAGAATGTGATTTCATTCTCACGAGTGGAAGGCACTACATTAGCAAAAGTGTGTGAAATCATTTAGCGTGCTTTGTTGCTCAGCATTGCAGCATTTTGACCATCGATCATTTAACTCCTCTATGTAATTTGATGGTAAAGCTTCAGAATGTCTGCAGATGTGTCGAATTAAATTTGGTGATCGCCCATATAGCTTATTAATAGACGAGTCAATTGATATTTATGTGAGTAAATACTTAGGTATTTTAGTAATATATCATTCTGGTAAGTCAAGTGAATTTGTGACGATCATTTTTAGACACGCCTGAGTTAAAAGAATGTAATGCTGAGGTCAAAGTCTACTACCTCAAATAGACAGTACTTTCTTTTAAATTACCTAGGTAATGCAAGGTTATGATTGGCATCGACAGTGGCGTTCATGAAAGACTGAAGGATGATATCCCTTCCTACATCTGCTTTAATTTCTTTAAAGTAAAACTGTTTTCTTGCTTTGTAGAAACGTCAAAGTGACTGAAGGAACGTTCGATGAACTAAGGGTACGTTCCACTTAAGGATCAAAATGATCAAAGTAGCGGTGGCATTGTTCCACATAACGCTCACAACGATCAGAACAATAATAGTAGACACCCTGGTGCGAGGCTAGGAAAGCGATCACATCGCCCACAAAATGAACCTGGGTCGGCGTAAGACGTCACACGTGACGGCGCGAATTTAAAATATGTAATTGAAAAGTTAACCTAGCATTTGGATTTTGGACGCAGTTAAACTTAATTACTGTGTTCCGTTTTACCGTAGCAATATTCTCTTGAAAACATAAACACAACAGAATCTCTGAACAAGTTCGTGAGAAGGGCACACAAAAGCCGTTCCACTTCTCTCGCCGTTAAGACCAAATAATACAAGTGGAACGACGCTACGTACTCTATAGAACATAATCATTGTGATCCTTAAGTGGAACCTACCCTAAGTGCACACATGTGTGTTTAGTTGCATCGCCAACTCTAATTCATTTTTCATTTGATCATTTCTTATAATCAATATTTAGAACTAAAAACACTTCGGAATAGTTCGATCAACTGAAAAATGTTACTCAGCTGAACTGGTGTTCTATTAAATGTATAATGATGGATCAAATTTGTTGTTTTTAATCTTTGTTAAACCAATATTTGTTGAAATAGAACGCATGTTCTCCTTGAGATTAATAATACCAACTAACTTCACTTTATTCAATCCAAAAACAACACTAAACATTAATAATTCACAGCGACATCTACTCTAGTTAATACGTTCACTGCCATGCTGGTCCCATGGGACCAGCATTACATTTTGTATCCAGGCCGCGTTGGTCCGATCGGACCAGCAAATGTTTTAGTAGTTACCAAGCTGCTGGGCACCGCTCGATGTGAAATAAATACATGCAGGGACCAGCAAGGCCTACCAAAATATTTTGGCATACTCAGTTCGTTATATTTTTTTTTATTAACTTTTGTGGTCCCTTCTTTATAAACAGGTACAATTATATTAGTAACAATATTTTATTATACACTGCGTTCGTAAAATATGGAATAAATTCATTTTCTACGAAATAAACGATTTTTATGCAGAATCCTGAAACAGGTTGATTTTTAATTTAAAAGTGACACTATTCTAGCGGAATTTTGTATCTCCCCCTCCAACCCTCTCCGAGTGACAGTTGCCCCTTTAAAATTTTTAAATGAAATAGGGGGCCATGTGATACCTCATTTGAGAGGGCTTTTCATTCTCTATTCAGTAGTATAATAACTTTTCTAAATTCCTATTTTTTCTAAAAACAATAATACATTTTAAAATCAACACAAAATTTTAAAATGAAATAATTTAAATGAAATGTTCGAACTGGGAACCGTTTGATTCATGACAATAGTACAAACGTTGCTCACGTTCATCTAAAACATTTCATTTCCAGGGTAATTTGATTAATTCCAAATTTTTTAATTTTTTTAAAATTCTTTATGAAAACGAGTAGAAACTGTAGATACTAATGTATACAATCAACGTAGAAGTAAAAGGAATAACATCAATATCAAAGAAACTGTTCAAAATGTCCTCCTCCTACCTCTTGACAATAACCAAGACGAAATTCAAACTCATGCAAAACATTGTCGATTATATTCGGACTGATTCCTCGTATTTAATTTCTTATATTCTGTCTTTAGTTCTTCAAGACTGTTTGGTTTAGTTCTGTAGACTTTACTTTTTAGAAATCTCCATAAAAAGAAATGGAGAGGTGTTAGATCAGGAGAGCTAGGCGGCCACTCAATTGCCCCCCTTCGACCAATCCATGTGTTGGGAACGTCATCCAAATAATCCATTTTAAAATTTTGTGTGTTGATTTTACAATGTATTATTCCTTTTAGAAAAAATAGGAATTGAAAAAAATTCTTATACTACTGAATAGAGCATGAAAAGCCCTTTCAAATGAGGTATCACATGACCCCCCATTCCATTTAAAAATTTTGCAGGGGCAACTGTCACTCGGAGGGGGTTGGAGGGGGAGATACAAAATTCCGCTAAAATAGTGTCATTTTTTAATTAAAAATCGACCTGTTTCAGGATTTTACATAAAAATCGTTTATTTCGTAGAAAATGAATTTATTCCATATTTTAGGAACGCAGTGTATAATTAGTTCAATTTGTACCTTGTAACGAAGTAGCATCTCCGTTACGATTTATTTAGAGTTTTCTTTGTTTTATTAGGTAAGTTATTTAGTCTGTATATTTAGGATGCCTCGCGCAGATTCATAAAAGTACAAATCAGAGTGGGAGTACTGAAAGGAGTAGGGCTCCCCCTCCACGCGCTAGCCTATAAAAGCGCGCTGCGAGCACGCAGGAGTTAGTCGCTCACCGGCTCATCTTCCCGACGGTGTTCCGACTCTAACACGCTGGGTAACCTGTGCTACGATCGTGTTATTTCCAACCGCTCCTCCTGTTTATCCTGACCTTTCCCTTACCGAGTGCGGGCGTCTCGCACTTCCTGATCCTAGAGCGGGAGTCTCGCTCTCTCTCTTACCTAGTGTGGGCGTCTCACACATCCTGATCCTAGAGTGGGTGTCTCACTCTCTCTTCCCGAGTGCGGGCGTCTCGCACTTCCTGATCCTAGAGCGGGAGTCTCGCTCTCTCTTACCTAGTGTGGGCGTCTCACACATCCTTATCCTAGAGTGGGTGTCTCACTCTCTCTTACCGAGTGCGGGCGTCTCGCACTTCCTGATCCTGGAGCGGGAGTCTCGCTCTCTCTTACCTAGTGTGGGCGTCTCACACATCCTGATTCCAGAGTGGGAGTCTCACTCTTTCTTACCTGTTCCGACCCTAGGAGCAGAAACCAGAAAGTATGCACAGTTTGCGTGGTGTTTAGTAGTCGTTTTATGTCCTTAAGACACACCGTATTTTACCGTTGAATAGTGTCCTTAAGGCACGCCGTATTTTACCGTTATTTAATGTCCACGAGACACACCGTATATTACCGTTGTCCACGAGACACACCGTATATTACCGTTACCGAAAATACCGTCCGAGAGTTTAACATTTCGTTTACCAGTCCGTGAGTTTTACCTGAGTTAAAACATTCCAATTTGTGGATACGTGTATATATGAACTATTTTGTAAATAAAACTGTATTTGCTAAGTGATCGACGCTTTTATTTCTGAACCTGGACTCCGACGAGCAAACCCGAACCGCCGTCAAGCAGAGCAACGATCAGCAACCGCAGACCAACCCGAAGAATGACGGACCGTTACATGGCGCCCGAGCAGGGACCGTTAAAAAACCGAATCCAGTGACCAGAGTGTACATCAATCCCAGCAACCGATGACACATCGATTCCAGTGACCAGAATACACACCGACCCCCAGTGATTAGTTCGCGAACTAGATACCCATAATTGTAAACACCAGTGCATTTTTAAAAACAGAAGACATAAAATTTCAGTGTTTTAAAATACGTGACTAATCTAGTATGAAACGGTGGATACACAGTCTAAAAAGAGAACAATTGATAGAAGAACTAAAATCTAATAATTTAGACACATCCGGACCAGTTGAAGAATTGCGGAAAAGACTAGGAAAAATGGCACAAAGAAACCCGGAAGTCTATACGGTCCGACAAACTGAAATGGAAACCGAAGCAACCGAAGAACCGACACCGACTATGTCTAGACATAATCAAGAAAATACCGACTACTTAAAAGCCATCAACCAGATCCGAAAATGGGGTTGCCATTTCGATGGGAAGGATCCGCTATCATTCCTGGAAAGAGTTGAGGAGCTACGAGAAAGCTACCAGCTCACCGAAAAACACGTCTTACGCGGACTACCGGAACTTCTTCGCGGTAAGCCTCTGTTGTGGTACCGGAATAACAAAGCTTCTTGGTCCAATTGGCAAGATTTTGTTAAGTGCCTAAAGCGTTACTACGTACCTAGACTCCAACAGGAACAACTCGAGCAACAGATACGTGACCGAGTACAGAAAGAGAACGAACCATTTTTGAGATACGCTATAGACATTCTCACACTGATGCGAAGATCCGAAAACTTTTCAACAGAGGAAGAAATCAGTCGTACTTATAAGAATATGCTTCCAAAATACATGTTATATATACGCCGCAGCGAAATATCAACTACAAATGATTTGATCGACCGTGCCCACGAGTATGAAGATATTCTTAAGCTGACGCAAAAAACCGAACCTCCTGCTGTAAAAACTGAACGTAGGGTCAACAACCCAAATTTGTCATCTGTGGCCTCATCCTATAACCGCAATACGCACTGTTGGCGGTGTAAACAGAGGGGACATCTTCGCAGTAACTGCACTCAACCGTTCAAGAGATTTTGCTCCTTTTGTGGTCGAGACGGAACACTCACAAAAGACTGTAGATGTCAGAGACATTCGGGAAACGCCAGAGGGGCCGGACAGCAACAAAACCAGGACCGGCCCCGAGAATAAAAATATTCTATAAACCCCGTCCATATACTTGGATCAAGATTGCCAACAAAATGTTCTCCGTATTGATCGATACCGGATCCGAAAGGTCTTATTTGAATGAGGAAGTGTTTAAGCTGTGCCAACAAAATGGACAAAACCAACAACTTACGGAATCTTTAGCGTGCCTTGCAGACGGAAGGGAAATCACTTTACAAGGAACTATACCTGTGAAATTCAAAATTGAGAATAGAATAATTCGACATAGATTCTCCGTAATGGCCTGTTTGCAAGTACCGCTACTTTTTGGCATGGACCTGATCAGCAAACTTCAGCTTACTATACCTCCGCCGCCTCCGGAACTTCTCAAAAATAATACCTGCTATGTGATATCTGACCACACAGATTTCAGCAGCCCGAACCAGAAGCAAATGTTCCAGAATTTTATAAGTAAAGAAGTGAAAAAATTTGATAACGTCACCGGTCCGACACATCTCATACGTCACCACGTAAAACTTATCGATCCGACTCCGATAAAACAACGTTATCGACCTCGTAACCCAGCCATGCAAGCCATTATAAACACCGAAGTGGAGAAGATGGAAAAGGAAGGCGTAATTGAAGTAGCCCATGGTCCGTGGAGCTCACCGATAGTTATCGTCCCTAAAAAGGATGGTAAACCCCGTTTCTGCGTCGACTTCAGAAAAGTCAATACAAAGACAGAAAAAGATGCGTATCCACTTCCACAGGTCCAAGCCACTTTAGACAAATTAAGAGGCGCCTGATTCCTTTCCACTTTAGACTTAAAAAATGGCTACTGGCAAGTTCCTCTCTCTCCAGAAAGCAAACCAATAACAGCATTTACCGTATCCGGAAAAGGCCTTATGCAATTCAAAGTGATGCCTTTTGGATTACACTCCGCAGCCGCCACTTTCCAAAGATTACTTGATTACGTCATAGGACCGGAACTCGAACCAAACGCATTTGTCTACCTGGATGATATAATTGTAGTCAGTAAGACACTGGACGAACACATACTACATTTAAAGGAAGTTTTTCGCCGTCTCCGGGAAGCTAATCTGAAAATTAACCCGGAAAAATGCAAGTTCTGTGTTGACAGTTTGCGTTACCTTGGCCATATCGTTGACCGTGACGGAATCAGGACCGACCCAGAAAAAGTGACCGCTATATCCGCCCCGAAGAACGTTAAAGAAATTCGTCGGTTCCACGGCATGGCCTCATGGTACCGACGTTTCATTCCGGATTTTGCCACCATCGTAAAACCGTTGACAAAACTAACCCGAAAACATTCTAAATGGACTTGGGGATCAGAAGAAGAAAATGCTTTCCAGACTATTAAGAAGAAACTAACCGAATCGCCAGTATTAGCCTGCCCAGATTTCTCCCAGAGATTCTTCTTACAAACCGATGCCAGTGATATTGGAATAGGCGTTGTCCTATCACAAAACCTCGAGCACGAAGAGCGTGTAATTGCTTACGCCAGCCACACGTTTAGTAAAACTGAACGCAACTATAGTGCTACCGAAAAGGAGTGCCTAGCCGTATTATGGGGCATACGCAAAATGAAAGCCTATCTAGAAGGGTACACCTTTACCGTAATCACAGACCATCAGTCTTTAAAATGGCTACAGACCATTGACAATCCGACCGGAAGACTTGCGAGATGGGCCCTTGAACTCCAGCAATTCGATTTTAATGTGAAATATCGTCGTGGCGTTTTAAACACGGTACCCGATGCACTCTCCAGACAACCTTTGCCTGCCGAAAACGACAAAGATATTTGCGTTATTCAACGCCCACCGAGATGCTCCTGGTATTCCAAGACTTTGAAGAAAGTAAGAACAAACCCCGCCGATCATCCGGACTACTGCATCCGCAACGGAAAAATGTACCGACATGTTACAAGCGCACTTAATTATAACGAAAACATACCAGGTGACGATTGGAAACAGTGCATACCTACCAGCGAACGTAAAGACATACTTGTCCAATACCACGATGATCCGACCGCAGGCCATCTCGGAATCGCTAAAACTATAGTCCGTTTGGCACAGAAGTTCTACTGGCCAGGAATGTTTAAAGAAGCCGCTACCTATGTGCGAAGCTGTGATGTGTGTAACCGTTACAAAGTGTCGCAACAACGAACCGGAGGTTTCCTACATTCCAACGCATCTAACGACCCATGGCATACGGTGTCGGTAGACTTAGTAGGCCCGCTACCCCGTTCCCACAAAGGTCACATCTGGCTTCTGTAATGCAGGACCTATTTACAAAGTGGATAGAGCTGAAACCCCTCCGAAAGGCTACCGGACCAGCAGTTACTAAAGCTGTAAAGGAAGAAATTATATTGAGACACGGATGTCCAGATTCGGTAATCTCTGACAACGGCAAACAATTCGTCAGCCGACAGTTCATACACATGTTAGCCGATTACGGAATTAATCATCGCCGTGCCCCGCCGTACACACCTCGGTGCAACCCAGTCGAAAGAGCCAACAGAGTGGTCAAAACCATGATTGCGCAATTTACCCAGAAAAACCAGCGCACTTGGGATGAACACGTATACGAAATACGTTTCGCTTATAACACCGCCAGACATGAAGCAATCGGATATACTCCTGCTTACCTAAATAACGGCCGCGAATTACAAACCATCCCCTCTCAACCTAATTTCGCACGCACATCAAACCCTTCTAGAACAATCCCTCGTTTTACCTATAAAAGCACTAATTAAAATTTCAGACAGCAGTCGACCAGCCAGGATGGAGCGACTACAAAACAAACCATCGACCAGCCTGGAAATAGACTGCATCATGGCCTGTGCAAGAAAACCGACGCGACCCCAGACCGTCACCAGCGCGAAACGTCAGGCAATTCTCCTCGACCAGCCGCCTGACCCCCCGAAGAAGAAGAGTCATCCTCCATCACGACTCACGGCCTCAGCAAGGAGGGAGGCCATTAATCGTCGAAAGGCGTTCCAGTCCGCTCCACCCACCAAAGCGCATCGGACAGCCGTTCTCTCTCCAAGCAGCCATCCGGGGTATTGGACTGTGCCCAGTGTCCCCATAGACGAAACACGCCCAGCGGTCACCCCACCACCGCCCGACCGTACTGGCTACACCTCCACATCGGCACCGGAGTCAGTACGCTTCAAACGACCAGCCCGTGTGGCACGTCAGCCAACGCCCCGAGCGAACACCACCGTTTCGCCTCCTCCAGACAGCGTTCCTGCAACGTGGTTCGGGATGGATGACTGGGTAACGGACTTCGAAGAAGCTCTTGGTCTAAAAACGGACGACCGTCACACCGTTGCAACCGGTTTCGTCGAAGAACACACCACCCGGACCGAACAACCCCTGTGCGCAGCCATCTCGACCCCCAGTGATCCACCTGGCCTCTCTCCGTTATATTTAACGCAACGGAGACCGGACAAATCAACCGTTTGGGTAAAAATTCCCACCGGACCATTGGTGGAAATTCCGGAAGAAGATGTTATACGGTACCGAAAGTACAAGATCAGGTCAGGGGAAGAACACTAGTTTCTCCGCTTCGACGACAGAGGGAAGTTGCGATCCAGTCGAGACCTCAACAGTCCGAAGAAAGGGGGGGATGTAACGAAGTAGCATCTCCGTTACGATTTATTTAGAGTTTTCTTTGTTTTATTAGTTAAGTTATTTAGTCTGTATATTTAGGATGCCTCGCGCAGATTCATAAAAGTACAAATCAGAGTGGGAGTACTGAAAGGAGTAGGGCTCCCCCTCCACGCGCTAGCCTATAAAAGCGCGCTGCGAGCACGCAGGAGTTAGTCGCTCACCGGCTCATCTTCCCGACGGTGTTCCGACTCTAACACGCTGGGTAACCTGTGCTACGATCGTGTTATTTCCAACCGCTCCTCCTGTTTATCCTGACCTTTCCCTTACCGAGTGCGGGCGTCTCGCACTTCCTGATCCTAGAGCGGGAGTCTCGCTCTCTCTCTTACCTAGTGTGGGCGTCTCACACATCCTGATCCTAGAGTGGGTGTCTCACTCTCTCTTCCCGAGTGCGGGCGTCTCGCACTTCCTGATCCTAGAGCGGGAGTCTCGCTCTCTCTTACCTAGTGTGGGCGTCTCACACATCCTTATCCTAGAGTGGGTGTCTCACTCTCTCTTACCGAGTGCGGGCGTCTCGCACTTCCTGATCCTGGAGCGGGAGTCTCGCTCTCTCTTACCTAGTGTGGGCGTCTCACACATCCTGATCCCAGAGTGGGAGTCTCACTCTTTCTTACCTGTTCCGACCCTAGGAGCAGAAACCAGAACGTATGCACAGTTTGCGTGGTGTTTAGTAGTCGTTTTATGTCCTTAAGACACACCGTATTTTACCGTTGAATAGTGTCCTTAAGGCACGCCGTATTTTACCGTTATTTAATGTCCACGAGACACACCGTATATTACCGTTGTCCACGAGACACACCGTATATTACCGTTACCGAAAATACCATCCGAGAGTTTAACGTTTCGTTTACCAGTCCGTGAGTTTTACCCGAGTTAAAACATTCCAATTTGTGGATACGTGTATATATGAACTATTTTGTAAATAAAACTGTATTTGCTAAGTGATCGACGCTTTTATTTCTGAACCTGGACTCCGACGAGCAAACCCGAACCGCCGTCAAGCAGAGCAACGATCAGCAACCGCAGACCAACCCGAAGAATGACGGACCGTTACAACCTTATTATTTATTCAAAATCAAAATATCAGATACAGAAATTCTATTCTAATAAAATAGTAATAAACAAATCTATGTATTTTATAATTCCTGATGAAACACGTTAAAGCAAGGTATACAAAAGAATGGCTTTCCTTCACAGTTTGTGCAATAGGTATCAACTTTAATTGTTCTATTTGTTGCATATTTACGCCCGTATAAAGAACTATTCCTTTTGTAACATTGTTTGCACATTCTTCTTCGTTAATGTTTACTAGTTCCATCTTCCTTGTGTTGTAAAATATGATGAGTTCTTCGCCTTTTAGGATATGTTTGAGTTTCAGCGTTAACATGACCAACGTCCTCGTCTTTGGCATTAGTTAGATGTTTGATGATTTCTTTTTTGAAAGCGGTAATCGATATAGCTTGTTCAGTCACACATTTATACAATATATACGCATTTACCATGGAAGTGGTCAATAATAATTCAAATCTACTTTCCGATACCATTTTACCGATTTTCTGAGCGGATTTGAATATGCTCCCATCTGATCGGATATGTCTACTGATCCTTTACCACGATTGTGGTCAGTTACTACTTTTGGTTTTAGCTTATTACTTTGATAACGTCTTACTTCTGTCATTTCATCTCCATGTTTAGTAGACAACATTATTACATTTCGTTGATTCTTCCAGTTTATTACGGTAATTCCATGATTATTTTCTTTCGCAATTATTTCTCCTTTCTTTAATTTTGCATTAGAGACCTCTTAGAATTTCTTTTCTGGATTTTCTGATTGTGCCAATTAGATGTGTCTCTAAGTTTAACATTCTATAGGCTAGTGATATACAGTGTGGGACAAAATTATAACCGCACTCGAATTTTTGTCATAATTCGCCTTATATTGGGATAATTTGGACGAGATTTCTATAAACTGTTGTTTAAAGAAAAATGCATCGATCTAATATTTATTAATAGTATTACAGAAATAAATTAAAAAACGCAAAGTAAATGTGCTCGTTTGGGAAGGACAAAATGTTGACCAATTCCTGTTCAGATTTCGACGACCAAAATCAAACCGGCGTTTCTTATGTAGGGTAGCAAAATAAGCGCTGGTGTACATTTCATCCTCATTTGTACGAGATGCAGATTCCTCTTTATAGCCTTCATAACAGTTTTTGAGGAATCGTTAAGGTGGAGAGCGCGTTTGATTTCGACAGCCGACTTAGCCATAGAATACCCCCTCTCTAGAACGATAAGTCCCTAGTAAAACGCGGGTTCCTAAAAAATACTAGTGGCTACATCCGCCGGGATCGAAAACCTTAGCGCTTGCAACAAAAAAGCGGGAAATTTGATTACCTCAATACGAAAGGTATTCATTGAAATTTTTTTAATATATTGGACATTTGTGTAGAACAATTTCCACTCATTTGAAATTCTACACAAAGTACAACATATCAAGAGATATCTCCAACAAATACACAAGTGATATAATAAATTAAAATTACCGTGCAAATGAAACATATCTCTGAATTAACTATTACTTTTATTATTCACAAAAGTAGCACACGAATGTTTATATAGAATGTAACAAAACTAATGCTACTATTGGGGGATTTTTATAGAACTTTTAAAGAAAATTAACAAAAACAAAAAAAGACAAATTCTGTTCATGTTAAAAGAGCTGAAGTAAGTACTCAAGTACAAGTTTAATTTTTTGTTATTGTTACTCCTTCAATAACAATTTTAGAAACATCTAATATAAAGTAGGTGCAAAAAATTCTGCTGATGAGACCCCAATTAGGGCCGAAATAGCTATACAGAATATGCACGGGGGCCCCATTGTGAACCTGCCGACTTGCAACCAACAATTTTGCATGTTTGCGAAGACACGCTTTGTCTGCATCGACCGCCATCTCGTGCGTGTTAGCTCATGGGGCAACAGTATCGTTGCTATTTGCTTTCATGACACAATTTATAGGTCGGCATATAGTTGTGCTGCGGCGCACTTATTTGACGTGCAAAAAGTAAGTTATTAAAAAAATTAAACTTAAAATATCTTTTACCACAGCGTAAGGATTACCAGCAGCGCAACTCTCATGAAAATATTAAATTCGCGCATAACATCCCGCGCAAGGTCTGGGTCACAATCTCGGGATGCAGAGCTCATTCATTCACGGCTCTGGTGCCGAATGAATCCTTATAATTATGTTAATACACATTATTTATGCCTTACTATTTTTTTACCACGTCCACTAAACACTACAATCCGGCCCTGATATGTGAGCACGTGTGAGTTTACAATTTGCAACAAAATCGCTCACACTTAAAGCAGAACAAACAATTCTACACATCCCCTTTAATCAACTCGAGGTCAATAAAAATCCAGTAAAGAGATCAAAGTGCCGACAAGCGAGTTGCGCTGCTGTATTCTTAATGCTGTGCTATTACCTAGTTCCTTCGTTTACACACATATCAAAAAAGTAAATTATTTAGTATTTTTGAACTTCTTTTGTTTTTCACAAATTAACTGCAATGCGGCTTCAATCTCATTTGGGTTTTAAGGAATCTCTTTTCCCAATAGAATATTATTTAATTTTTTTGTATAACTGAAGATATAAAGTTTTACAAACAATGTGAAAATTTCATCCTTGATGATTTCTGCATGTGGACATTCCTCAAAATCCAAATCTACTATTGATCTTAAATAACTAACTAGTCTTTGTTTTATGTTCATACTGTATAGTACAGTTGGTAAAAGAACTGTCATCAACTTGCACAATTTCATTAAGGTTTTAATTACTTCGACATTCAAATATTGGAGTCTTAATACACCAGCATCATATTCCTTTAAAGCAGTTAATTTATGAAAAAAAGGATCAGGCTCACTTGAATGTTGTAAATTCCGGAAGCAAATGGCACAATCAAATTTGTCTAATGATATACATTGCTCCAAGAAAATATAGGTCCACGTGAGTTTTTTAGATATTTATGCTACAGCGATTACTTTGAGTACATACAATTTTTTTTCGAATTTTTTTTTGTTTTAACATTCCAAATATTTATAGGTCCATAATATAAAAATAATATCAATAACAATTATAATAACATCTAATTAACAAAATGAAAGAAATCGACGACTTTAGTAATCTGTAACACCTCCATTACGATTTATCATTTGAAACAATCTGTTTCCCGTAGACAGTACAAGTCGACGCAACAAAGTCATTTCCAACTGCTCCCAAGCAATTAAAATTGCATTTTTCAGTTCATTAATGTTCTGAAACTGACGATTATTGGCATATACACGCTTCACAAGAATACCCCAAACGTTTTGAATAATATTGAGATCCGGTGAACGTGCTGGCCATTCTAAAACGGAGATGCCGGTTGTCGAAACCATGCTTTAGTACTTGCTGAAGAGTGAATAGGCGCATTGTCTTGCTGAAATGTGAAAGTAATCTCATCGTGTTCATCAAGGAATGGAATAAGGCATCTTTCTAGCAGTTCCTGATAATCTTCTGAATTCATTTTAGGAGTAGGAAATGCTAAACGAAGTTTTCCACGTGTACTAAAAGCAGCCCATACCATCAATGAACTCCAAAATTACGTTTAGAAAAGTATCGCGGTTCTTTACGTAAATCGCGCCAGTAAGAATTAAAACCGTCAGGACCGTCTAAATTCCATTTTTTTTCATCGGACCAAATTACCTTAAAAAGTACAAAGATGGCAAGAAACAAGATTTTAGTATAATTATAGAAAAAAACTACCAAATTGAAATCAGTTTGCATGTTCTTACGCGCAAACTCAAGCCTCTGAAATTTGTGCATTTCACTTAGCGTTGGAGCACTTAACATTTTTGCTCGTTTAATTACGCCGCTTTTCTGGAGAACTTGTCTGATACACTCAGGTGACACATTGAGTCCTAAATCCTTTCTTATTTCATTGCAGGAAAGAGTTGAATTCGATGCCTTTTGCAAAATTCGGCGCCTGTCTCGAATTCTAAGTTTCTTTGGGCGTCCAGAACGCTTTTTCGTCCCATATCTTTCCGGGTTTTAAGAAACAAATTAATTACATTGTGACTGCGGTTAAGTTTGCTATAATTATTTGGAGCTTGGAAATGTCATACCAGGAATAATTTTTTTTTTAATAACATTTATTGGTTTTTTTAATTATATAGGTATTTTTATTAAGATTTAATTAACTCATGTTAAAATATTTCCAATAGACGTATATAGTGTGATAGATATTGAAAAATATTTAATGGACCTATATTTTCTTGGAGCACTGTATACCTCAGTACAAATCCACCAATATAACTCACAACATTCGCGTCAAAGTAATCTATGTTAATATTAAGCGTAATTGATGTGGCAGGATGCCAGCGATCTCTGTTACTGGGGCCAACAGCAACCTCCATGTTCTGTAGGCCTGCCTGGCGAATGAAATTTTGTAATGAAATCAAAACAGATTCCATATCACCTTCGCAATTGGAATTGCGGGGATGGTAAGAAGATAAGTTTCTAACAAAAAGAGATTTATAAAAAGAAATAAAAGCGTGACACGTCGGGTTAGTATTTCGAGAAGCATACTGCCTAATCTGGCTAAAAAAATTTTCGAGAGGGTCTTGGTTGAATGCCCTTGCTGGAAAAGTATTAAACCCATTTTTCTGGAGAGTACTTTTTATTTGAAGAAAACCTTCTAATGTTTTCATCCACCCAGACAGGCAAGGTGGTCGGGCGCGATCATTTGGTTTTTTTTTTTATAAATCTCATTTCTTAGAATGCTCGTTTTGCTGTTATCCATGATTTTGAAGGAGCAGTTTTTCTTCCCACCAATCCCCTTAAAGGTTTTGGATTTTTTTCCCCAAATCCACCGTTAATACTATCGAAAGTATTATCTAAAAATTTGAGAAGTGTTGCCGTTTCGGCAGCCTCGCCAGGAAGAGTTCTTATTAAAGATGGTACCTTAGCACCTGCTGCCAAATTCATAAAAGAAGCTACAGAACTGCTTAAAACTTGCGCACACAACGACACCTTCATTTTATGAATTCTATTCGGAATGATATGAATGTCGGGTCAGGTTATACATTGATCGTAAACTTGACCCCTTGACCTGTCAATTTGATATGCATTTAGGATGTGAGACCAGGATGCAACTAATGTCTTGCTGCCTTGGATGAAAACGAAATCTTTTGTTAATAAATTATTTCTAACGCTTTTTAAAAGATGAGGAGGATCAAACAACGGAATTATTTTTTGATTGTTTATAATAATTACATTGTCCTGCACTTTCTCACCCTTTAAAATAAAATCTCTTTTAGTATCTTCTAGAAACAACTTGATAGCTTTTGAATTAGTTCCACCCTGGTCACATATAGAAGCCACAATATGTAAACCTGCTTCTGTGGCTTCTTTTGTAATTATTAAAAAAAATTTAACTATACTTTCTGCTTTCATTGTGTTCTTAGTGAATGCAAATGCAACTGGCTGTTTCCAAAGCTTAGAAATTCCTCTCAACATAAAAACACAGGCATGATCTGCCACTTTTTGAGTTCTTTCAAATCCATCATCCTCAAAGCCTATTATTCGATCCCCGTGAGGCAAATAATCCAAATGAGGTTGTAGTGCTATTTCATCTAATAATATATTACAATAACTGAAACGTTTCCTTTGCACTACATCTGAAGTTTGGATTATTTGTTTTTTCAGAATTTGAAAAATAGACTTTGAAACGCCAGGATGCAATGGAACTTCGTTCAAAGTTGCTTTCAAGGTAGAAATAGATGGTAAAAAATTTTTTTTGATAAAAATCTATATTTTTGGGCCACTTTTCGATATCGCAATGGCATCTGCTTTTTGTTCAAGAGTAAATCTTCTGCCCTTTTTACTTTTTTTCTGTTGTGGAAAGGGTGACTTTCAAAAAATCTCTTCTGGACTGGTGTTAAATTTTGGCACATCTTTTCAAAACTGGGCATCTTCGTTAAGTGAATGGCTGAATTTATAGATGCTTTGTCGCGTTTAGCTGTTTTCTTCATCCTTGCAATTCGTTTCTGCAAACGGCGGGTCTCCTGTTATAAAGTAAATTCTGTGTTATTTAATATGGTGGTGCTTTTCTGGATGCCCAAACGTTGCAAAATTCTCTCCTCTGCAAAAAACATATTAATATGTTTAACAATAAAAGTGTATAGACTATAACTAACTTTTAGGAGACTTTCGTTTTAATGTTAGTGTAGCTCTCTTAGACTGCAGCGAAATTGAAGGCTTTGAGACTCCTAAAAATACATTCAAGTTAACTTCCATCGATTGTTGCAAATCAATATTAGGTACAAAAGTATTTTAAACAAAATTGATATTCCTTTAAAATTGGAACAGCAAAAATTTAATAAATCAGTCGAACAAAAGATATTTTCTAAATTATCAAGACATTTACCTTCTGTTGTGACTGCCGAATACATTCCAATTTGTTTTGAAGATGACGGTTGAGGTTCCGTAACTGCTTCATATTCTGAAAACATACAAACATAAATATATTTATATATATATATATATAATTGTATTCATCAACAGAGTTGCAGTCAATATACAGTGTGGTGATAAAGTAACGCACCAAGCGAAAAAACACCCTTAGCGTTGACTTTCTCGAAAAGCGCTCAGACAGGTCGATTTTATTTTTAAAAAAGACATCTTTTACAACCAATTTTAATTTTATGTCAGTTACCACTTTTGCGCCGTGACGTCATCGACATTTTTTTTAAATGACAACCTATTTTTTTGAAAATGTCACTTGAAAGCAATCTTTTTTCTGAGTACAAAAATGTTAATGAATCACTAATGCATAAGAAAATTTTGAAGAAAAAAATTATTGAAAAATGGAATTGTGATTTTTGATCTTAATAAAATTTCGACCTAAAATAATACTTTCTTGTAAAAACATAACAAAAAAACTTAATAAAATTACAATAAATGTTGGAAATGTCCCCCACCAACCACTTGACACGACAGTGACCAGCTCGTGTGTAAACATTGTTAATTACTTTTGCGATGGTTTCACGGTTAATGTTATTCATTTCCGCTCACCCGACTTAACTCCCCTAGACTTTTTTATGGGGTTATCTAATAGGTGGAGTTTACGTGAACAGACCTCAAAATTTGGAAGATTTACAAAACAAAATTAGGACGGAAATGAATAACATTAGCCGTGAAACCATCGCAAAAGTAATTAACAATGTTTACACACGAGCTGATCACTGTCGTGTCAAGTGGTTGGTGGGGGACATTTCCAACATTTATTGTAATTTTATTAAGTTTTTTTGTTATGTTTGGGAGGCGCGGACTGATGCAAAGGGAGGCGCGAAAAGTTTATTTATACATGTAATTTTCATATTATAAATAAAAAAAAGTGAAAATGTAAATAAAGTCTTTTATAATCCATTTATCATTTAGCTCATTTTAACTTCGATATAAACATGTGGTAAACATTTATTTATAAAAAAATAATAGTTTGGATGGATTGATGAATTAATAATTTAATAATAATAATAATAATAATAATAATATTGTTTATTAAGCACATAAACTGGTTAGACAAGTGAAAGTATTAAACTAGATTGGTTTTGTACTTAAAGTGTACAGGGTCAGATGTATGTTATGTTCCACGAAGACCAACCAATCAATCTATTCTTCTTATTATAGACTTTATTAATATTTAATAGAGTATTACAATGAAAATGCTAATAAGACTCACTAAACTACATACATGGACAGGACACTACAATGTACTAACGAAATTAGCACCCTGATCTACCCCCTGTCCCATAACTAAGCTAAATAATGCCAGCCGACAAACCGGCACAGACATAAAGAAAAGAAAAAAAAGAAAAAGCGCAATAAGAAATCTATTTATATATGTAATTATCAAAATGCAAAGATTTAAGATTTAGGAAGCCTGTAGTTGTAGAAATTAAAAGTGAAAGTTATTACTTATTTAGACTATATTAGTGGGTTTTGGTCGTGAAGGAGGATTTTTTTCAATTTTTTAGCAAAGCTGGTAGGTCGTAATTCCAAGAGATCCCGCGGAAGGTCGTTCATAACATTAACAATTCGGTAACTATAAGAACGCTTAAAGAATTCTAGTCTGTGTTTAGGAATAGATAGTAAACCCCGACTCCTGATGTTAATGTTATGAACATCCGTCCGGAATTTTATCTTATCATATAAATAAGGTGGACTTTTGTATATCAAAATTTTGTGGAAAAACTGAGCAGAATGTAGATATCTTCTGTTTTTCATATTAAGCCATCTCAGATCAGTGAGTTTGTTAGAAATGTGTTGTCTACGCCTCACCCCACAAATGAGCCTCATGCAACTGTTTTGAACTCTCTGAATCCTTAAGGCATCCAAGTAACTTAGAAACGAACCATAAACGACATCACAGTGGTTGAAGTGAGATAACACTAAAGATTCACATGATAGGCATTTAATGTTTTTAGAAAGTAGATGTCTATTTGCAAAAATTAATTTCAAATTCCCATGGGCCTTTCGTATCCGGTCAGTAACATGTTGCGTAAATTTGAGTTCATCATCCATGTACAATCCCAAATTCTTTGTGCAATTAGTCAAGGATAGGCACAAATTTTCCAAACGCAAATTAACCGCAGCTGCCACATCAGCACGAAATCCCCTGGTTCCAAATAACATTACTTTGGTTTTCGAAGGATTGAGTCGTAAGCAGTGTTGTTTAGAGATTTTCGCTAAATTATTAAGATCTTCATTTATAAGTTCACAAGCATTACCTACTTGGTCCGGATTAAAAGCATAGTATAATTGTGCATCATCTGCATAAAGGTGGAAATTACAATGCTTAATAGCAGCAGGTGGTCTAAAAGTATAAATAGAAAATAACAGAGGTCCCAAAATGGATCCCTGAGGAACGCCGCTGTGAACATTTAAAGAATGAGAAAGTAAATCGTCATAATACACGCTTTGAGATCTATCCAACAAGTAATTTTCCATCAATTTCAAAGCATAGTGACCCAGCCCTATATATTTTAATATTGCTAACATTACTTTGTGATTAATTAAATCAAAAGCCTTGGAGTAGTCCAGTAAAATCAATAAAACAAATTTATTATCATCCAGAGCTGCTACAATATCATCAGTTATTGTAGTCAGAGCAGACGCGCAACTAAATCGTCGACGAAAACCAGACTGTTTAGCAGGAATAATGTTATGGACTTCGATGTAAGTGTTCAATTGATTATACATAATCCTTTCCAGTACCTTGGAGAGTGCCGGTAGTATGCTAATCGGACGAATATCATTGATAGATTTGGGATTTTTGATTTTGGGAAATGGCAATACACGAGCTTCTTTCCAGATCTTGGGAAAAACTCCACGATTTATACAAAAATTGATTATATGTGTAAATACAGGTAGCAGAAAGGGGCAGCAAAAACGAAGTAAATTAATATTAAGATTATCGGCACCGTAAGCAGAGCTGGAAAAATTAAGCAATATTTTCGCAACAACATCTTCTGACACAGTAGAAAATGAAAAACCAGTATACAGCATTTTGTTAGTATTAATATAGGAATTGACAACGTCGTCACAATCTGCATCGGTTAACTGAAGTTGACTTATCAGATGAGCATTTATGTCATTTACGGTACCTAGTTCAGTAGGAAGAGCAGGCTTATCACTACTGTTGATACCGAACTGTTTCAACTGTTTCCAAAAATTTTTTGAAGAGGAAGTTTTAATTTTATGCTCCAAGAATGCTTTCTTTTCTGCCTTAACTGCTAATGTAACCATATTTCTTAACGTTTTGTAATAATTCCAGTGTTCCTGACACTTGGATAGCTTAAATCGTCTCAAGGCATTATCTCTTAGTTTAAACATAAATTTTAGGTTGTCAGTTAACCAAGGCGGATTCGTATGTGTCATGGTGCAAACTTTTAAGGGAATGGGATTATCGAAAAGAATTAGAACATGGCTATTGAGGAAATCAACTTTACCATCAATGTCATCAATTGCGTAAATTTCTTGCCACTGTATAGTCTGTAATTCCGTTTCAAAATTATGTAAGATAAAATTTTTAAAATCACGATAACTGAACGACACTGGTACTTTTTTTATTGGAGTGTCAACGGTAGCCGTCCACCAAACTAATGAGTGGTCAGAAATATGTACATCTAAAATACCGTAGTCTTGAATAATATTTTCAGAATTAGTTATTACATGATCGATAAGAGTCGACGTTGTTCCGGTAACTCGGGTAGGTTGTGTAATAAATTGTTTCATGTTAAAAGATTGCAAGAGTTCAAAAAATCGCAAGACGTGCCCAGTGTACGGTAGGAGAAGATCAATATTAAGATCGCCTAGAATATAGATAGAGTCGTAGGACATAGACAGCTTCAAAAGAAGGTCCTCTAAATAGGGAAAAAACTGAGAATAATTATATTTTGATGGTCTATAGATAACCCCTGCCAATATGCATTTGTTTCCAATACAAAATTTTATGAAAATATGTTCAATAAAATCAGTTATATCTGAGACAACCAAACTGTACTTAATTGATTTTTAATATAAATAGCTACTCCTCCTCCATGTCCAACACGATCGCATCTAACAAGATTATAATCTACAATATTCAACGTCTCATTTGCGACATTATCCGATAACCATGTTTCTGACAGAAAAAATACATCTATACTATTATTCTGAATGATATCGATAGCATTTTGTAAGTTCGGTAAAACCGACCTTATATTAAGATGAGCAAATTTTAGGATAGTGTTCCGCATAAAATGAAGAGAAAAAAAAAAAAAAAATAAATAATTAAAAATAAATGAATAAACAAAAATATTACAGGCTTTCAAATGACAAATCACAAATTATGTTTGTATTAAATAATTAAAGAAATGAATATTATTCTAAATCAAGAAAAATGATCGAAATATATCGGCAAAAATTGCACTGCGCGATAAGCAACGACGATACAGTTAATCGCTTTACAAGAACGAATAGCACAGGGTCGTATTGAGTGCGTTCCTATTGCCGTGGAACTCCCGACTGCTTCAGATTCTTAATATCCGATAACATCCTAATTTCGTGTTTTTTGTTCTTAAAGTTAACATAAATGTTACCGTTGAGTGTCCAGGCGTTCTTGTATCCGAAAGCAGCAGATGCTTCCTTCAGCAAGTTTACTCGAACCTTGGTGAGATCTTCCCTGACGCTGAATTTCGATCCTTTTAGCAGTTTTTTCTTAGCGTAAACAGCTCGACACCATCTATGCGTGGTAAACTTAACAATAATTGAACGACTTTTTTTTGTTAGGTCTTGATTCATGCTGCAGTCCACCACCTATTCTGTGACAAATGTCGATGCTACTCTCATCAATTTGCATTTTCATTGGACCAGTTAGGATATTAAGAACTTTCGTCGTAACATCTTCATCTTTATCTTCCATAACGCCAAAGATTCTGAGACAGCTGCGCCTTGAGTACTGTTCAAGATGATCGACTTTCAGTCGAAGGGCCGCATTTTCGCCTTCAAGTTTTGCAACTTTAATTTCGAGGCTGTTAACAATAGTGTTCAGTTTATCATTGATGGCATCAGGTCCGAGTTTGAGATCTGCCAAGTCCTGACCTGCGAGGCTGTTATCAGGATCTCCCCTTCCAGCCTTAACCGTGAGCAGTACTTCTTTAATTAAATCGACATATTCTTCCTTCTGGCTTTTAGTTAAAACCATTGTTATTTTCAGACACCCTGACCACTATTGTAACTGTAGATAAGTACAACAACTATTTAAACACACGAATTACTTGAGAAATTGGTGAAACAGCGGGAGCCACACAACTCGCACCTATTCAGCACGCGCTATTTCACTTGCCCAATTTGTAAGCATTGCAAGTACTGTTGCCATTTGTAACATCATATTTATGCGAAACGGGATTTTCTGCATTAGCTGCAATGAAATCAGTAGGTATTATAGGCCGGTACGGTGACAGTTTCAAGGTCGCGCGCGCTCCAGGTCGACCTGGGGGGCCTGGTGGGGGAAGTTATCTGTAAAGAGGTCGCTGGGCATGTTTGAACGTGTTGCCAGACTAAACAATTCCGAGAAGTGCAGATTTCCAGCCCATCACAAATAATATTATGTTGTTGTTAAAAAAAAAAACGTTGAAGAGGTGGCGCCGCGGTTCAGTTTTTTTTATTTATTATTATCGGAATATAAACATTTTAGAAGATCGCTGCGAGAGGTAGATGACCGGCGGATGCGTCTAAAAACGTGTTTCAACTTGTCCGCAAGCAGACTAAACAATTGAGCGCTCAAAAAAACAAACAATCAATATCATTTATAATTTTAAACGCATTATTTTGTCTTCCTTGTGCAGTTAAATCACATACAAGACGTGAAACGATATAATATTTTAGCACCAAACACATTTGTCTTACTTGTGTAGATTTCCAGTTAAATCGCGGTCCATCATAAATATATTGTTTTTAAAAAAAAAGTTGAATAAATAAATCAGAGGCGGTGATTTATCATAATTTATTATCGGGATATAAACATTTAAGATAAAAATATACATCGATGAAATATAATATGATTATTCAATAAAAATGCCTTGAGAACGAAGCAATATATATAAATATAAACATTTTAGAAATTTAGTCTTTAGTAAGATGCCTGCGATGTAAATAAAATCACATTAAGTTGGCAGCATCGCAACGGTACAAGGTTGGCGACATTGTGTTTGGGCAAGGCATACACGCCTCACAAATAAAAAACCTTGAATAAATAAATCAGAGGCGGTGGTTTTATCATAATTTATTTTCGAAATATAAACATTTGAGATGAAGTATAATATTCAACAAACGAAGCTTTAACTGAAAGTAAATACAATATATTCGTTAGGCACCCATGACATTTCTAATAGAAACCTTATAATTAGTATAAAATTTAATCAATACAGTCGTAATTATTAATATTGTATTTTCAATATATTCGTTAGGTATGACATTTCTAATAGAGAATAACATATGAAAAAAACCTTCTGAGAGCATTTCTTTTAAAAACACATCGAGAGTGATAAATTGTCGTAAAAAATGTGTACATAATTCTTCAGCTCGACAATATATTTTCAGTGTGTACTCTAAGTGATTATACCAAACCAAAGCATTAGTTCTATCATCCCTAGCATGACATCTAGTAGTGGAAGATTTTCTGAGTTCTTGAAATTTTTCTATTGAAATATCTTGATACAATTTGAGAATGGCATTTTTTAAGTTATCATCATCATCGGACGACATTTTCTTGTAATAATTCTAACTAGACTCTTTAGAATTAAAATCGAAGTACAAAGCGTAATGTAGCACAGTAATTGCAGAACTGGAGCTGATTGATTATTGTAATCGGTAGAAATATTAAAAAGTTTTGTGGCGCATGCGTCTTTTTCTATCATTTTCCAATGCAAGTTTTCAGAGGTACCATCTTGAAATATAATTTATAATATTATTAGGTATCGAAGTGTAAAATGTAGGAATGTGATTGTTAATAAGGGTTAATAAGGTGGGATGCCATTTTTACCCATCCTGAACAACCGCTATTATTTTTCAATCCAGCTATATCGAAACAGGCAAAAACTTCTTTCGAATTGTACGGTTGATATATGTAAAGAATATTTTGGAATACTGCATGTAAAAGTATAAAGTGTGTTGAACTTAGTACCACTATGATTGCAGATACACTAATGATTTGCTTACAAATAATATCTATTTATTTCATAATATATACAGGTTCAAAAATAATGTTATAAAGCACTAAAAACTACCCGTATCACTAATGTCTATTTATCACCTAATACTACAGCAGCTTTCAAACTTTTCCCACAACAGACTTTCTGTGAAAAATTACAGTCTATACGACTTGCAATATGTCCACACAAGGTAGAAATTCTCGATCATTTGTGTAGCAAATTTTACATTCCATCTCTTCTTTTTCGCGACACTCACATACTTTACAACGACTGTTTATAGAATTGACTATATGACCACATGGTTGTGACATTTTTTGAGGGGTAATTCTTCTTGCTGTCGTTGCACGTAAAAATTTTCCACACCGTCTTCTATCACTAAATACACCGTTATCGTCGTCGTCGTCGTAGTCAGTATGTCAATTATTAAAACTTAAAAACATACGCTTTTTTTTCTCGTAAAATCTTATAGTTTGTTGTAACTGTTGTAGTTTTTGAAAATGTTTTTTTAACAATAATTTTAATTTATCTGAAGATGACTTCTCACTGCTATGATATCTGGTAAACGACTGAAAATTAACAGGTAGTATAATAAGAGTTTAATTAGGAGGAGGGGTGGAGAAATAAGTAACATCATTAAATTAAAGTATTTATTTAGGTAAATTTAAATACAACCAATCATAAAGCTTAAAACTATTTCTTAAACTACACATGTACTTAGCATTAGTAAAATGATTTAAACAATATGGTGAGTCTTTTAGGAAATTAGGTATAGGTGGTTGATCCATACAAAAATTAATATGTTCTACGTTGATCACAGAGGGCGGTGTTGAATTTTCACCTAGTTCACGTAATTTTCTATTGAGAAATTCTTGCTTCTGATGTCCTTTTACGTACACCATATCAGCAACACCATTAAGCAAGTGAATACGTAATATGTCATCCAAGTCAGCGTAACTTACATAACCACTGCTATATTTTAGGCCATGATGAAAAGATTCTAAATATTTCACTTGTCTCTTTATATCGTGACTTAACGTACTGTAGGGCACTGGAGGCTTTAATGCTTTTTTGCTTTCAATCTCTAGTTTAACATCTATAGTGGAAGACTTTATTGATTCATTTCTCTTGGAACAATCTATGATGAATAATGCTCGGTTACTAAAAGCCATAAAGTCTAGCATTGGTTTATTATTAGAAGCGAATAATTTAGAGAACTGTGTATACATATAATATGCTTCACCATACTTTCTAGAGCTAATATCTAGTTTCATATCTTCATAGGGATAATATTCGGAATTTAATGCTAATTTTATATTAGATATATCAATATTATCGAATTGCTTCTTCTGATCTTTTTTATTAGTTTGAAATGCTACGATAATGTATCGTAGACTTTCCACATTAGTTTTAACGGACCAAACTTCTTTTGTAGCGCCATTCGTTAGTGCAGGTAGCTCATGAAGTTCCCACTGTCTAAATGGTATTAAGATCGGTTTATCGTTATTTATTTCAGACAGCAAATTCAGTTTTAGAACATCATTTAAAAATACATGTTTCACCTTTAACTCTATATTGGTTATGGTTAATTCGCTAATAGTATCATCTTCTGATACTTTAAAACAATTATTATCGCTACGAGCTCTAATAATAATAATAATAATGTATCACAAAATCTTTTAAGCGGACACTAAATCGCGCACTATACACTGCGAAACGTTAAGTGTATAGTGCGCGATTTAGTGTCCGCTTAAAATATTTTGTGATACAAATTTCATCGGACAAGAACCAACTGTAAATAATAATAATAATAAATTGTCTTTATTGCCATACCATTTCAAAAAGTATAAAGTATAAATGGTACATATATATATCCATATACATTGTTTAAATAAAAATGAAATAAAATAAAATGGCGACAAAGGCGAAGTTCAATTTTCCTTGAAAACTGTTCTTCCACTTAATCTACAAGTACAAGTACGAGCCCCGTCAACTATAGGTTCGGACACTACGGTTTTAGTTATTTCTTGGGTAAAATGTAATATAGCTATTGAAAGCAAATTTATTTATTATTAAGTAAGAAATGTCATCGTATATCTTTATCTTTACATAATTTTATTCATCTCTGGACTGTTTGCAAAACATTCTTTAGTTATCCTGGCTATCCTTTGCTTAACATCGTCCATGACATACATACTTGGTAATGGGGCAAAATAGTTTTTAAAAACCAAAAATTGTTACTCCAACGAGCTCCGTCAACTGTAGGTTCGGACATTACGGTTTTACTTATTTCTTGAGTAAAATATATTATAGCTACTGAAACCAAATTTAGATTCCTTTTTAATAATTTTTCTGTTGTAACGTACTTATATGATGTATACTTTCAATAGCATGTTAAAACATATTTTCATTTTATTAAGAACTTGGTCAGTTACGTGGCAAAAAGACAAAAAGTTAAAATGTCCGAACCTATAGTTGACGGGGCTCGTATAATAATGAAAAGGCAGTGAATTAAACTTAGTTACAATCATTTGTAAAGTCTCATATTACAGCAGCAATTGTAACAATTTACAAACTTAAAAATGGAGAAAAGAGAGAAAAGGAAGAAAATAGTCGACACACTCAACGCCACTCTCAAACAGGTTTCCCTTTTAATAATTTGTGTATTTTTCTAAAAGTAATTGCTTATATTTAAATTTAAATTTTGAGGGTTGTAGATTTTTAAGTTCAGTAGGTATTGAATTATACAGGGTGATTTTTTGAAAACGATCCACCTGAAATATTTCAAAAATGAAAAGGATAATAAAATTTTCCAAAAACACGTCTGCTTTTACTTCAAGGGGGACATGTTTTGAGCTATGAATCACACATTTGACGTTTACTCCCTTGCCCCCACGAACACCCCCACAAAAATTTTTAATGGAATGACCCATCGTGTGGTACCTCAAATGAAAGCTTATCCTCCAAAGAATACACCAATGTATTTATCCTTTAGAAAAAAATTAATTACAAACTGAGAAATTAACACTTTGGTCTACAATACGATTTTGGTATTAAATCTTTAAACATCTCGCTAGGCGTTGGAAATAACAGTAATTTAGTGATATTTTATTACAAAAAACAACCAAAACTGAAAAAATAACATTCACAAGAAATTCTCAAAATGAGCACCGTTGGTCTCCATGCAGTAGTAAAGTCGGTTTTCAAATTCCTGCCTTACGTTTTGAAAAGTTTCTCTGGGAATGTTTCTACACTCGTTTATAATTCGTTGACGCAAATCGTTTACATTTATAGGTCGAGTCTTAAAAACCACTGATTTTAAGTGGCCCCAAAGGAAAAAGTCGAGACTTGTTAAGTCCGGTGATCGTGGAGGCCATTCGATCGTGCCACGTCTACCTATCCAGTGATTTGGAAATCGTTGGTTAAGCCAGTTACGAACATTTGCAGCATAATGAGGTGGAGCACCATCCTGCTGGAAGAAAAGTTGATGTTCGTCGAGCATTGGATTACCTTCTTCATCAAGCTGATTTTCAACTTCCTCAGTTATTAAAGGATCGATGATATTCTCCAACATATCCAAGTAGACGTCACCATTTATGGTTTCATCAATGAATATGGGCCCAACTATTGAATCACCTAGTATTCCTGCCCAAACATTCAATTTTTGAGTCAGTTGTGTATATCCTTCTTTTATAATGTGGGGATTTTCATCGCTCCAATATCGTACATTTTGTTTGTTCATATGTCCATTTAAATAAAAAGTGCACTCATCATTAAAGCAAATGTTCTTTACAGAAATTGTATTTGCATTAATCATGTTAGTTATAGTTTTGCAAAATTCTAGTCGCCGATTGTAATCGTCGTCACTAAGTTCTTGTACTATCTTCATTTTATAAGGGTAAAATTTATGCAACTTTGTGACTTTGCGTACCGATGTGTAGGAAAGTGCAGTGGATACAGCAACCTGTCGCAAAGAGCTAGTTGGATCGATGGTAAAATGTCCAATTACTTCAATCTCAGCAATTTCATCTATTACTTTATTACCATGTTTTTTCATGTTCGCTACTGATCCAGTTGCTTCGAATTTTTGCACAAGTTCTCGTACGTATTTATGCTCCATGTGCTTATCTGGATGTCTTTCATTAAAAACTCTTGCTGTGGCACGAGCACATTGCTCAGCGCCATAAATGAAGATTACTTCCATCCTTTCAGCAATACTGTATACCATATTTATGGAAAATAAATAATACAAGTTACCTTGACAAAATGTAAACATGGAAACTACATTATTGTGACAGTTATTGTGACAAAACGTCAACGCCTTGCTTTCTGCATTGTATTTCAACCCCTCCCTAATTGTTCAAAAATTTATTGTTCGTATCATGATGTAAATCTATCTAGTCAAATACAAATTTTTGTAAAAAACATTTGCTTTAGTGATGAGTGAACTAAATTACTGTTATTTCCAACGCATAGCGAGATGTTTCAAGATTTAGAACCAAAATCGTAATGTAGACCAAAGTGTTAATTTTTCAGTTTGTAATTAATTTTTTTCTAAAAGATAAATACATTGGTGTATTCTTTTCATTTTTGAAATATTTCAGGTGGATCGTTTTCAAAAAATCACCCTGTATATTGCAGCAATATTATATGAAAAAGAACGTTCAAAAAATGTTGTTTTATGAATAGGTGGCGTTATTAAATTTTTATTTCCAATGTTAACATTATGAATGTCTGTTCGGAAACGAATTTTATTATACAGGATGAGTTATTAAGCGCCCTTTCTTCCATAGCTCATTTATAGAACGATATAGAATTTTTTTCTTTCACAAGGACATTCTACCTATTGAGCACTATATCCTAAAATTATTTTGGTATATACAGAGTGTTACGTAAAGTAATGGCAGCATGTAGCAGGATTTTTTTAAATGGAATACCCTGTGTATTTTCTTATAGGAAGACATAACACTCGATCCTCTAAACAGTAGCGCATAAAATATTTATATTTAATTAACCAACTAAGAGTAAATTAATATTTTATTGAAAACGGTCTGATTTTCAACTTCTCTTGAAATACTAACTGTAAACGTATTGTTTGTCGTACGGCAATAAAAATCGGTAGTGTTATAAATTAAAGTGTAAGGAATAACCTAGATATAAATTCTTTTAGTCTTACTTGTTTTTTCAAATGTTCAAGCCTGTGTAATTGTCAGAATTTCAAACTGCCGTTATTCAATTTTTTTAAATGCAACCCCCCTATCTCTTTTCACGAATAGATAGTGTTCATATTCCGCTTCAATTTTGTTATAGGTGTTCTGTATCTAATCCTTACAGTTCTTTTGCTATAATAAACTTTTTACATTTTTACTCTGAAATCAATATTAAAAAGTTATTTAATGTACCGTATTTTAATTTCTTTAAGACAACATCATAAAACAGATGGATAATATCAAGTTTACAATTGATTACAGACTCTTATTACATTATAATAATCGTAGTTTTGTTATAATACAATTCTTTTACTTTGTTTTAATTAAGAATGCTTTAGAATTGATTCGATGTAATTCCTAAGCTTCAGTTGTCTTCATTAACATTTGATTTAATAAAATCTGAATACTTGAACAAAAGAAATTCACCGATTTTCATTTATTTGTTAGATTATTAATTTATTATTTGTATATGTTTTTTGAAGTACAACAATTTTTACATTAAGGTAATTATTTGCAAACACTGATGTTTTCTTTTGTTGTAAACCACATCGAATCAATTTTAAGACGTTAATTACAACAAGGTGAAAGAACTGTATTACAATAAAAATACGATGATTATAATGTAATAAGAGTTTTTAACCAATTGTAAACTTGATATTATCCATCTGTTTTATGAAATACAGGACGCTGTCTTAAACAAATTAAAATACGGTACGTTAAATAACTTTTTCTACTTTGCGTTCACAATGAACTCATTGTGACACCAAAAACAGTTTCACAATGAAGCTCATTGTGAAACTGTTTTTGGGGAAATTTTAGTCAATTTTTAATTGAAAATATTTAATAGATTTTACAAAATAACTCATTATTTATTTGTTACTTAACAGAATACTCACAATGAAGCTGGATAAGACAAATTAATAACTGGTTAATGTGACTTTTGATTAAAACGAAAGGTTTTCAGTGTTGCCACGCATTACAACTAAAATTCCCCATATATAAGGAGATCCAATTTTTGACAGTATTTTTAATATTTTTGTTCAATAAGTGACGCAAAGTAGAAAAAATAGTATATTATACACGTTTCACAAGAGGCATTGTAACACTCGTTCCGTTGGGGCACTCCTAGCTCGCTACGCTTCGCTAGTGGTACCCCAACCCCACTCGTGTTACAATAAGCCTTCTTGTGAAACTTGTATAATAATATACTATTTTAATATTGATTTTAGAGTAAAAATGTAAAAAAATTCTTGTAGCAAAAAACTGTAAGGATTATATGCAGAAAACCTATAACAGAATTGAAGAGGAACATGAACACTATCTATTCGTGAAAAGAGATAGGGGGGGTTGCATTTAAAAAAATTGAATAACGGCAATTTGAAAATCTGACAATTACACAGGCTTGAACACTTGAAAAAACAAATGAAACTAAATCAGTTTATATCTGGGTTATTCCCTATCCTTTACTTTATAACACTACCTATTTTTATTTCCGTACGACAAACGATACGTTTACAGTTAGTATTTTAAGAGAAGTTGAAAATCAGATCGTTTTCAATAAAATATTAATTTACTCTTAATTGGTTAAATAAATATAAATATTTTATGTGCTGCTGTTTAGAGGATCGAGTGTTATATCTTTCTATAGGAAAATACACAGGGTGTTTCATTAAAAAAAAAATCCCGCTGCATGCTGCCATTATTTTATGTAACACTCTATATGTATCAAAATAATTTTAGGTTATAGTGCTCAATAGGTAGAATGTCCTTGTAAAAGAAAAAAATTCTATCTCGTTCTATAAATGAACTATGGAAGAAAGGGCGCTTAATAACTCACCCTGTATAAATATGCAGGTGATTTAAAAATCACAATTTTTGTCATTAAGGTAGCATAATGTAATTTCCGTTGATCCACCATATTTAACCAATTGAGTTCACGCAGTACGTGGGAAATATGTTCTCGCTTTCGAATTCCGGAAATAAATCTCATACAAGAATTTTGAACACCTTGTATTCGTTTAATGCCAACAGAATCTAAACAGGTGCCGTAAACACTGTCGCAAAAGGAGAAATGAGAAAGAACTAATGCATTACATAATTTGATTTTCAACTTTTTATTCAGCAGAGATTTATTGGAATACAATATTTTTAAATTGGAATAAGCTTTGCTACCTACCTGCGTAGATAGGCAGAAGTTTTACATTGGAGCGAAACTTTACTCCAATGTTGCCAGCCAGCACAGTGGGACGGGGGGTTCTCTAACCAAAACGCGAAGGCCAAACCAAAAACAGGCGCCACTTAATTTTTTTTTTGTAAAAGGAAACGCGTGAAAAATTAAGAAAACACGTTACGTCCAAAACATGAACACTTTTATTAATAGAAACACAAAACAAATAAAACAAATTCAACGCAAGTCGAACGATCTAAGTACACAACAAGGCCATAAACATAATACGTTATTACCTAACTTTTCGGATCCGAAATCGCTACACAACTATATTAAAATAATTCAAGTCGTAACTAATGCAACAGAATACAAAAGAATGCAATCTCCGGTTATTTGCACGCGTCAACGCTCGTCTGCTTATATCATATTTAAATTACACCGGCAGTTAAGCAATAAGTTGCAAGTTTTATTGCGGCAAAATCAAAGTAATGGATCCAAAATAAAATCCGCGAAATATCGCTCAAAACTACGAAAAGAAATTATAACGCTCCGACCTTTATTCCTTTGATGTCCGATTCGTTTGTCGGTGTCTTTGCGGCAATGTCGCAGCGGCACTTTGTAATGTGCCGGCTTCCGCGTAGAGGGGCGAGGGAGGGATCTTCCAACGCCGTAATTCGCGATGCACCCAACGAGAAATACCTCTTGATATAGGTCCCAGATTAAAGTCTAGGATTAATGATAGCTTTTGCTAGAAGCTCACGATAAAAGCCTATAAGAAATGAAATAAAACGAACACATAAGTCAAACCGAGAGTTGCTGCGTATAGAACTTACCTCGGTCTGTTACCGAAGCTGGGACAACCACGGGACACGCGGTTTTCCTGTCTCACAACTGGGTCTAATCAGAGTCGGCAATTAGCCGTAGAAATGCACTAACATCCCTTCGATGTAATGGCACGCACAAATAAAAATATTTACGAAAAGAGAGTGTGACCCAAGAGACGGCAAGTTTCGTTCTGACAATGGCGCAACATTTCTCGTTTGACAAACAAGGAACGATTATAAACAAGCGAGACACCTTCTAACCCTACCTCCGGGGAACTTTCTTAGTAACGGTGGGAACCAATCGGCTGAAAGGACAAAGGTCACGCATAATACGCGTCCAGAAGTAGAACTTCGTTATAATTCGTTCAATTCCTCACATACACGCGATGTTGAACTCAAATAAGGAGGGATTACGTATATAAAATGAATTTGTTTAAATAAATGAAGGTCCTGTTAATAGAAATATGCTATAACGAAAGTTTAAGAAAAATTACGCCGGCGAAATACGGGTATTCCTACACTGACTGCAATGTGTACAACGACGCGGTCCAAGGAATAATCCGACACGTCGAATTTCGCATATACAGGGCGTGTTCGGAACAGAAATGAAGGCTGGACGGTGGCAATGCATATACAGGGGGTATTCAGAACAGGAATGAAAAAAATGAACTGTAACAGCTTTACTGGCACACAAACTTATATGTTTGTGCAATCGTAGATTAACGTCAATAAAAAGACCAAGATTGCGACAGTGTTCAACACATTTTAGTGTTACACCATCAATCCTTATATTTAGTTTATTTGTAGTATCAACGCGTTGACGTGGTTTTCCGAATAACATTACTACTGATTTTTTAGGATTAAGAAATAAACTATGTTCCTTGGAAGCAGTGACTAAGTTATTAATATCAGAATTAATACGTGAGTTTGCCTGATCGATACTATCAGCAGTAAAAGAATACAAAAGCTGAGTGTCATCAACATAACTGTGTGACATGAAATGTGTTGTAAATATCTGTTCATATTACATGTATATACAGTAAATAATATGGGCCCCAAAACAGATCCCTGGGGAACTCCAGCAGATATTTTCCTAGGCGTAGAAAGTTTTTCATTTAAAAGAACTACCTGAGACCTGTCAATCAAGTAATTATTAATTAATGAACAGGCAGTTTGAGAAAAACCAATGTAATGTAAAATACTTATCAAAATTTTATGACCTAGGGTATCGAATGCCTTTGAATAATCTAGTGAAACCAAAGCCGTTAATTTATCTTGATCTGCTGCGGTAAGTATGTCATCAACTATTGTTATTGTCAGTGGTGCAACTATGGTTTTGTCTGAAACCAGATTGAGATTCCGGAAGAATGTTGTAAGTTTCCAGATGACGCTTAATCTGTTCAGTCATGACTTTTTCTAAAATTTTGGAAAAAACCGGTAAAAGACTTATAGGTCTCAGGTCCTTGTGTTCTGTAGGATTTGGTTTTTTAGGTTTGGGTCTGACATAAGCTTGTTTCCAACATTTTGGAAAGACACACCGTGTTAAACAAAAGTTAATAATAATTGTCAAGAATGGCAAAATAAAGGGACAACAATAAGTAAGCATTTTTAAATCAATTGCATCAGATCCAACTGCATTTGAATTAAATGATGAAATGATTTTACTCACTTGCGTTTCAGTTACAATACAGAATGTAAATTTTGAAGGAAAGTTAGTAAATGAATTGTTATTATAAAAATTAATTGTTGCAGAATTTGTATTATTAAGCGTTGGTGCTGAGTCAATGAAATAATTGTTAATATTATCAACATCAGTCAAGTGTACAGGCAGTTGCTTATTATTTTTAGCATTAGAATAAATATTTAATTCCTTCAAGTTTTTCCATAGATTATTAGAAGTAGCATGTTTCAATTTATAAGTTGCAAAAGCTTTCTTTTCTTTTTTAATGGTAGAATTGACAAGATTACGTAGGCTTTTATAATAATTAAAATGATGTATATTTTTTGTTTGCCTATAATGTTTGTGTGCCTTATTTCTAAGATTGATCATAAATCGAAGGTTATCAGTGAGCCATGGTGCTCTGAGTTTGCTTATTTTCACTTGCCGCAATGGTGCATGACACTCAAAAATATGTAATATAAGACTATTAAAATATTCTAGAATATCATCAATATTGTTAAGGTCATAAATGAGATAAAACGGAGCAGCTTCCAAATCTTTCATAAAAAGTTCGTACTCGAACATACTATAATCTCTAAAGATCTTTATTATTGGAATAGTTTCCTTACTATTGGCAAAGGAACAATAAATTAACTCATGATCTGTAATCGAAGGCATTGAATTGACACCTGAGTCACATAAATCGTCTTCATTACTACAAATTATTAGGTCAATTAAAGTGTCTGAATTCCAAGTCATTCTAGTTGGTTCTGAGATAATTTGACTCAAGCCATACGAATCAAGAAATGTATTAAATTTAATAGTGGAAGAATTATCAAAATCCAGCATATTTATATTAAAATCACTGAGACACATTAAATCATCAAATTGAGGTATTAAATCGGATAGTGTATCTTCAAATGAATCAAGGAAAGTACCACAATTACTGTTAATAATTTTTATTCAATATTTTTGTACTAATCCACAAATGTTCGATGTTTACTCTGTCGACGTCGTCGATAATAGCATACCTAATATTAAGCTTGACATACCTACCAACTCCACCCCCTCTTCCGTCTCTACCCTTGCGAATAAAGTTATACCCAGGAATATTAACTACATCTGTCAGGATGTCTGAATTAAGCCAAGTCTCAGTTACCGTGATTATATCATACTTAGATGACAAAACAAATTCTTTAAATTCTGAGAAACCTGCTATGAGAGAACGAGCATTAACATGTGCCGTAGTGAAATTTTTCATTATTATAAAATAAAAATAAAATAAAATGAATTAATTAATCAACATGTATTTCTTCCTTTTTTCTATTTAATGTAAATTGAACTATAATTAAGTATTGAATAAAACAATATTAAATAATTCTAAGTAAGATATCTACAACTTTTCAAATAATGCGCACTATCCACTTATTTTAATTCAATTGCACTAAACAAACTTAGGAGCGTAGTATGAATGATAACAATTAAATTCAAGTAGATGATATTTGTTACAGAATTAATATGCAAATTTTTAATAGCGCTTCAATTTGGAAAATACCTTTGTTTACAAATGAATGTTGTAAAAAACAGAGAACAGAAAATAACGTTCTATTTTAATAACCCGAAAAAGTGAAATAAACCAATCCGCACCAGTCGCAGTTTTTGTAGCTGTAGGGGGATCAACCAATATTTCGCAGCTCAGAGAGAGAAGTAACTTTACTAATTTTGTTATTTATTTTAACACAAATTTGCCCATTAGAGGTCCACACATTTTTATGATGATATAATTTCACCGCTTCTTTAAATGCAGCAGCTCTCAGAGGAGTCAAATCTTCCCGAACAGTTATATTTGTTTCTTTACACTTACTTTTTGACTTGAAAATTACGTCTTTTAAACGGCGATTAACAAATTTGACAATTATTGCACGAGGTGCCTTACCAGCAGGGCCTCTAAAAGGGAGTCGATGAACAGCATCTATCGCATACGGTGGTATTTCTATTCCCATAGTGTTATGCATAAAATCAACAATTAACTCTTCCAACTTTTCCTCCTTACTTTCCACGACTCCGTAGAAGCGAAGATTATAATTCCGGGAGTATTGTTCCAGGGCATCATTGGCTTTTACGACGGAAACCAATTCATTGGAACTTGCGATTAACTTTTTATCCGCTTCACTCAACTTATCTTTTACTTCTGTTAATTTGCTTTCCAGATCACTGACCTTGCTATTAACGGTAGCAATCATTTCCATGAATTTATTACAAATCGTATTTGAAATTTTGTCGCACAGCGTTTGCATAAACTCGTTTGAAGATACCACTTTTTCAATTAATCTCTGGACAGTCACGTCTTCTTTATCGGTATCACTTTTTTGTCTTGTCGTACGGTCACCACCCATAATTCGCAAGTTTCAAAAAACTAGATGCACACGGCAAGAAAATACCGTAAAATAAATATATTAATAATTGCAGAAATTTAACTAATACGCTACAGACTGCTGGCACGTATACTCACTCCGACTGCAACATCTCAATTTGTCATTAGTCGTAAAACTTATTTACCAAACACTACTCTCTTGTAATCATGAAAGAATCCAAGTAAATGCCAGAGAGGTATCCTTAAAAAGAATGCCGTTTTTATGGGGTCATATGTCACCAAGGAACCGTCGGGGTAATTCCAACCTCCAATACTAAGGGAATAATCATCTCTTTCCTAGCACAAGTAGCTTTTTATCAAGCTTACCGTTCCAGGGTCTCGTACTTTATCTAACTCCTTCCCATTTAATTCATAACTTATAAAATCGAACAAATACGCTCCAGCGTTATTGGTAAATTCAATGGTACCTGTACCAGCAGCATTCTTCGTTAAAGTTCCTTCGATTGATATGGCTGCTTCACTTATCAACAATAATGCGTCCTGTTGATAAATAGCAATTTCTATTTCAACGTTATTTCCAAATGATTTTACAAAAGGGTAGTACGTTCGGATCTCCTCTCTGATGATGGACTCATCGTAACTTGGGTCTTGAAATAATTGTAGTTCTTCCAACATTAGAGCCCAAAGATTTTAAATATAAAATATTAGCTGGAGTTAAAGTGGAAGTTGTCGTCGTCCTCTCTGAACATCGATTAGATACTGAATGATGTTGGTTAAAAGAATTGTTGTTTATATAGTTTTTTGGTCTAAATATCAACCTCATAGTAATTTTCTTAGTTCTAACCTTACAATAACTTCTTCTCCTCGAAAATTCACCAGCTCAGAGTTCTGATCGAGTATGTTCAAGGTGATATTGCGTATCTCTTGTTTGTTATTCACAGGTAGAAAAATTAGATTATTAGGTTCTATATCTATAGCGTATCCGGGGTCGACTTTCAATCCGTATTCAAAAATTGTATGTGATGGCTTATTCTTGTAAAATGCTCCTGCTGTAATATTACAGTCCACGGATGGTTATAACTTTAACTATTTTAACTGGTAAATCGGATTGATATAGTTTACTAGGTTCTAACACTTGAGCACTATAACCTAATAAAGTAGCCAAACTATCTTTAGGTGTAAAATTAATTTCGTGTTTACTTTTAATTTCACACTTGAGCGTATTGTTATTAGTTCTCAATGAAAAATAATCGCTTTGCGTTACACCACTAGTTAATTTTTTCTGCAGATAAGATTTAATATCGCTTATTTCGTAGGATCCGGTAGGTATATTTATGACTTTCTCCTTGGATTTATCACCAAGTTCTCAGAAATAAAACTTATTATTTACACCCTCCTCGATGTTAGGTATACTGTTGTAGGTGTGAAAACCAATCAGTGCCAGCGAATAATCGTACTGAGTATCTAGCTCTATGGGATTAAAAAATTCTACGGTGAGCGTAGAACTTCGACCTCTTAATGAGAATATTTGAGACATAATGAATGTAAATCATACATGTTTGTTTTTATAAAGAAATTCTAAACATAAATGACTGCAATTTGTTGTATTGTACGTTTGAAAAGCATCAGGATTATATTTAATTTTAAATTTCCCGCCAAAATACTGAACTAATTCTATTGGTGGTTTCAACGATCCAAAGCTATCGAAATATAAGACTGAATCGTTAGTTTTCTTATATGCTACCCAATGAGTTCCGGGACCCTCTACGCTGTCTAAATTAATAATAGCACTTTCATATCTTCTCGGTGGTGTTGAGGGTAGAGGGTCACGCATAAAAATACCTCTGAAAGGTGGAATTTTTAACTTTTTTACATATTTCAATAGATCTATGTTGGAGAGTGCTCTATTGGGTAGCTTCAATGGTAGTTTTTTTGTTGTTTTTTCAGGTATAGACCATATCCATTTTTATATGGTTTCATGTAGAGTCCAGAACCTTTTTCTCCTAGAGCTACATCCTCCATAGCTTTATTATGTCTTTTAGCCTCATCCAATGTTTTCCTGGAGTTTTTAGCATCTATGACTGTCTTGGCAACTGCGGCTGCTCCCCCAGATAATGCACCTAAAGCACTTAGACCTGCAAATATCGGAATCAGAGGTAAAATACCTCCGGTCTTTGGTAGCGGTAAAACACGGGGGTAATGATTCTTTTACGACCTCCAGCATTCTTAACAGCAACTCGCGCTGCTTTAACACGCATTGCGACATCCTTCTTTATGTCATGACTTGCATGTTTTTTTAGCACTTTAGTTATGTTCGGTAGGATGGCCTTGCGGAATGGAATTTTTTTACGGCTACGACTGTGCGTGTTGATTCCCATACCTAGCTCTCGTTTAAGTTTCATGGCGTTAGTTATAGTCCAAGCTGCAGCTTTTTCTCCTAATTTAGCGTCTTTAGATTTGACGCGTTGCCAAGCGCGTTGTTCGAGCTCGTAATCCGCTTTGTGTCTATCTTCTAAATTTGCGTTTTCAATATAGGCAATATCGTGTTCCCGACAAGCTTTATCGAGAGGGTTGATACCAGGGTCTCCACGAGCTAACCTTTTATTTAACTTGGTACCAGGTCCGCAGTACTGATAACCAGGCAAATGTAATTCGAAAGGTAATTTGTTGATTAGACTATTGACAACACCTCTCCCTTTTACGTGCTTCCTCGACTTCATCTGGATTGCAACTAATGCTGATGAGTGGTGAAAAACGTCTATATATAAAGTTTATGTATTGTACAAATCTAATAATTTCTTTTCAAGTATAGGATTAATTATTACTGCACATCTTTTTATTCTAAGTGTAAAGCGAGCTCTATCACAGACTTGTTGAATCCAGAATTTCCCACACCTGGCCGTTTTATGAGCATAAGACCAGTGATGTATATGCCGGATTTCAACTTGATCGTTGAACCGAATGGATCTTTTTGTTGCGCTGTTCTCTGCCGCCTCTATCATCGTTATTCTTGGTGATGGTTCTGATGATGATGTCATCATCTAGATTGCAACTGATGCTGGTGAGTGATGGAAACGTCTATATACAGGGTGTCTCAAAACCTATGTCTTTAATTAAAACTGTAAGTTCCTCATTATAAAAGAGATTGATTCCCCAAATATGAACGGTATTGCTCAAAAATGAAAAACTAACCAACCACAAGCGCGTGTAGTTCCTTTGTTTTGAAACCTCTGCTTAGTTTATGACTTGTTGAGGCAAGTCCGCTTTCAATAAAAAGCAATAAACTGCAATACATTTTTTTTTTATACGTTTGAAAGAACTAGGTCAAGGTCTCGCGCGCGCGTCTTCGGCATAAATCCATTTGTTTCACCGACACGAAACGCGAAATGCGTTTTTCGAAATAAACTGCATTTATGCGAAATAAAAAAAAATGTACAGTACAGCACAAAATGCATATCGAACGTGTTGTCATACCTGTGCATTCATTATAACTTTAGAATTTTACTAAATTTCACTTGTTCTTGGCACTGATATTTTTAATTACAATAAATGTTCAAAATGTTGTCCTGCGGTACTAACACATAATTCACCATAACCGAGCACTATCTCTATCAATTCCTCATTGGAATACACATGAGCCATATTTATTACTTATTTACACTTAAATTAAGTTATGTACACAGATATTAAACTAACACAAAAGAAACTACACACTACGTAAATTTGATAAATTCTTTCATTCTAACCCCGTCCCTAATGTAAGCATCTGTGAAGTTATGATTATGACAGCATGATAATAATAAATACAAACGATAAAAGAACGAAAGAACGTATTTTATTTTATGACAATGCAATTGTAACCAATAAATCGCCAAGACGAATGTAGGTAAACGTTTTTGAAAATTCAGAGTTATTTTAAACCAGAATCAAATTTTCATCACGAAAACTAATTAAGTCACTCGTTTCTTGGATTTAATTAATATTTATCAACATTTTTAGTAGACATTTATTTTCGTCTTATTAATGAACATAAACATAACATTTTGCAGTTTACAGTGTTAAGATCGATGTATTCTCTGTCATGAAAATGAAACAAATAAAACTGAAATGCATTATTGTGCTACGAATTCAGTTTGCTTTTAAATTGTACTTTAAATAAATAAGCATAAATAAAATAGTAATAAGTAATTGTAATAAGGAACGCCGTGTGAAGACGTTTTTATTTAGAATCCTGACGAAAATTTTTTTGCGACGGACAAACATGACCTAGCCGTCCTAGCCCAACAAATACGTCTCGGTATTTATTCGTTTATGGTCACAAAAACACCAATTCTGCGCAGCTGAGATATTTAAATCCATTTAAATCGTCAACCAGCGTCACTCAAACAATTTCTTTGAAAACGAAAACTGATTTTTCCCGTAGTTAGTATTTACTTTTTCCCTATTGTTGTATAACAAATTTTGCTTCTTTTTTTGACTAGTATCTGTGGTTTCAATTAAAGACAGAGGTTTAGACACACGCAGTATAAAGTGTTGTATAGATTAAAGTGATGTGAGTTTATGATGCGTGTTCAAAGACAAAAGGTGCCTCTCCCTGTGAAGAATTTAGATTTATTAGCGAAACATTCCAATGATGAAAATAAGAAACATGGCGAGTTATTTCCTAGTACTCTAAGAACAATCGTATGCGGACCCAGTGGTGCAGGCAAAACTAATCTCCTACTAAGCCTATTATTCGATTCTTATGGTTTGTGGTTTGAGAATGTATACGTGTACTCCAAGTCTCTGTATCAATCTAAATATAAATTATTAGAAGATGTGCTGAAGAACGTGAAAGGTGTTGGCTATTTCCCATACGCATGTAACGAGAATATCGTTGATCCCTCCGAAGCTAAAAGTAATTCAGTATTTACATTCGATGATGTGGCTTGCGATAAACAGGATAAAATAAGAGCATATTTCAGTATGGGTAGACATAAACTTGTAGACTGCTTCTATCTCTGTCAGACATATACTCGCATACCAAAGCATCTCATTCGCGACAATTGTAACTGTATAATTTTATTTAAGCAGGATAAAATGAATTTACGACATGTATTCGATGACCACGTGACCCCCGATATGACATTTGAACAATTTGAGAATATGTGCGGTGAATGTGAAAAGGTTTTGATCAGTATATAAGTATATGATTTTCAAAAAACTAAGTTATTATTGGTTAGGCACTTAACCAATATAGACTAGTCCGGTAACCAGCAAACTGTTCCATACCTGTTTTTTCAGTTTAATACCTGTTTTCAGTTTAATATCTGTTTGTAAATACCTGTTTTGTGTTTAACAATGAAGTCCAATAAAATAACATTCGACAAGTATAAGGAGATTAAAGCAAGGCGACCAAATGAATTGGAATTGGAAGATAGAGCACTTAAAGAAAAAAGAAAAAAAAAAGCGTCGAAGGCTATCAGAAAGAAATATTTAGCGTTAAAATGGGAAAAGCTGAGGAAAATGAAACTATTAATGGACTATTGAAACCTGTTATCGATCCAATAAAAGAACTCAAATCTGTAAATCTTGTAAAGACTAAGTATTTACCTGTTAAGAAATCTAGTAAGCAATTAGAATTAAAAGTGAAAGATGAAGAAGAAGAACAAGAAGAAGAAGAAGAAGAAGATATGTACGAAGCGATTGATTTAAAGGAGTACATTAAACAGTCTCCCCCTCTAGCTAGGAGCTACATAAAGGGTCTCTATGATAGAAGTAGGGACTATGATGAAACCTACGGAGTCAGATTTGATAATAATATGGATAAATTGTACATTGGTAATAGGGAACTATATATTGGTGCCAATGCTGGAATAAGTATTGGTGATAAAATGTATGCTGGAAAACGAGGCTTATACGAATTGCTATTTATGAAAAATCCAAAAGATTACAATGAACAAGATTTAGACCATTATAAGGAAATTCTAAAAACTAGTAGTGCACATATAAGAAATTGTGATCCCTCAAGTCAGTTAAATGGAAATCGATCTTAAGCGCATAATAAAACGATTATTTAAGGTTAGTAGTAGTAGTAGTACACCACCGAGTATGAAATCTACTCAGTCACGTAGTGGATCAGGTATAAGTAATAGTATGATTTACAACGAAAAACCTATTGAATATATTTATTGGGATGAAGTGAACGAGCTTATTGATAGGTTGAAACTCTTGAATGCATCCAAGGCTGCAGGAAATACCGATTCCCACAATAATGAAATTTTAGCTATTTTTAATGAATTGCGTGAAGCTGGAATTATCTATTAATATACAGTGTGTGTCTGTTGTACTCTACATCATTTTCACGATGAGTTTCGATAAGTTCAGAGGGTCAGCTCGGAGTGGTGGTGGTGGTGAAATCAGTAGCTCACAGCTATTGTTTTCATCACATCGTCGAGGTTTCACTTTTACCGAAGATGGAAACATCGATATTGAGGACGGTGATGCTGTTAATAAAAAGTATGTGGATTAGAATATATCCACTATTGTATCGGAGTTTACCAGTCTCAGAAAGAATACTTCTACTCGTTTAGACAAACAGAAAACGTTTATAAATGACATTAAATATTCTGTTAAAAAATTGCAAACGCAAGTTATAAATGTCGGAAAATTCAATATTGACGTAACCACTACTATAGAGTCAAATGCAATAAAAAGTATCGAGAAGGAGATTAATACGTTTAAAGAAACATACATCTACGACAAGATAGAATAAAATTATTATAAAAGCGTTTATTCATTCACTATAGATTCATTTACTTAAATAACATTGATTCAACTACCACGTACGTAGGATGAAGAATTCCTTCGAAAAGATTCAATTGCTTAACGAACTACATAAGCCGGCGCGTAGAAACATTAAGCGCAGGCGCACAGTAATAAAAGGGATAGATGACCTGTGGTAAGCAGATTTAGCCGAAATAGGTAACTATGCCAAGGAGAACCGTAATTTTAGATACATAATTGTTGTAATAGATTGTTTTTCAAAATTCGTATGGGATAAACCTATAAAAAACAAGAGTGGACCTGAAGTTACACAGGCGATGGATGCCATTTTTAAGGAGATCAAGAGAGCATGTAATAATTTAAATACAGATCAAGCAACTGAATTTTATAACGTACACTTTAAAAACTTGATGAAAAAATATAACGTTAACCACTACAGCACATATACAGTGAAAAAAGCCTCTATAGTTGAGAGGATCATAAGAACATTAAAGGAGAGGTTATACAAGTATTTTGGTTTAACAGTTCATACAGGTGGATAGATATACTTTCAGAGATCTTCAAAGAGTATAATAAACGTCATCGAACAATTGGAATGAAGCCCTGCGATGTAAACAAAAGTAACGAAAAACAAATTTTAAGTTCAGCCTACAATCACATTAAGTTGGCAGCACCGCAACGGTACAAGGTTAGCAACATTGTACGAGTCAGTAAGAATAAACATGTGTTTAGCAAGGGATACACACCTAACTGGACAACCGAGTTATTTAAAATAGCAAAAAGTACGAATTACTAATCCTACAACTTATTTACTGGAAGATATGAATGGTAGACCTATTAGTGGAGGATTCTACGAAGAAGAACTGCAGAAAACGAAAAATTCCGATGTGTATCTCGTTGAAAAGGTGTTACGTAGACCAGGGAAACAAGTTTACGTACGATGGTTAGGTCTGCATCCCATAACAGCTGGATTGATTCCGATAATATTCTATAAATGTTTAAAATTATGTTGTTTCTTATGGAAATTCGCATTTATATGAACTGAAGGAGGGGAGGGGAGGCCTTTTTGAAGTAAATGTATGACTAATATTATATTTTTTTTTTGCTTAAAGCATAGGTATAAAAGGAAGCTAGAGCTAAAGTTGTTTATTAGTATTTTTTAACCTCTGTTAGTGTTAAGTTGGTTTGATTATGACCATGGCTTCACCTACACCCAGTTCGCCCTCTTCAGAAGATTTTACACCCAGCTCACCTTCTACAGAAGATTTTACACTCAGCAGCTCACCCTCTTCAGAAGATTCTGGTTATTGGCAAGAAATTGACAGAATGCGTGAAATATATCGAGAGGCAATACAGAATGAGGAACGTTATATCTGTGAAAATGTTTTTTACGTAGTCCATTCTAATTATAAAATAATTACTGGACTTAGTGCTGCAAGAGGTTATGTACCGGCGCACATGCGGAATTTCATAAAATCCTGGCCAAAACCTAATAATTGTGTAAAACGATTGACAACACTTCAGGAAGTAAAAAGAAACCTTCTTATTGAGATTTTAGGTGTAATTAAAAATAAATTTTTAACAACTTTACATATTTATTATACAGTGTGGATAAAAAGTCTGCAGTACTTTAAATATTTTCTAAAACATTTTCTTTTATTGTAAAAATGTTCGGGCATGTTCATTTTTAGTATAAATTTATCATATTTTGGAGTGGTTCATTTATTTGTACAGTGGCGTACCGTTGGGGTACAAAAATAATTCTAACTTTTTAACTGAACTCGATTCTTGTCCGATGAAAATTGTAAGAAAATAGCTTTTAAACTTTAAACGGACACTCAAAATTAGAAAGAAAACTCAACGTTTCACTATCGGTTGATAGCTTCGACGGGAGCTATCAACCGATAGTGAAACGTTGAGCGTTCCTACCATTTTTAACAGTGTCCGTTTAAAGTTTAAAATATATTTTCTTTAATTTTTTAGATGGAAACCTTTTTACTTTTTGTTACGAATTCCAGAAAAAGATATTTTTCTACGTACTTTTGCATAGAAATTTTATAGTGTCTATATTATACTATACCGGGTGTCCGGTAAAGAATGGGCCATACTTCAAGGGTGGCTTCTTTGGGTCAAAACAAATCGATATAGACCAATTTATCTTAGTACAATTTTGCTTCGTTAAAAAGTTATGGCCTTTCAAAGATAATTTTTTTAATTCTATATTTTAGCAAAACTCGTTCATTTTTGGAGATATTTAATTGTAATTTGGTATTTAAAGGTTTCTTGTACTGCTGAATCTGAATATCTTCCTATTTTTAACGTAACATATAGGGGGTGCTCTCGAGATCCTGATATTCCTTTGTTTATTGCTGTACTTTTTTTTAACGTGAATATTTTTCAAATTATATTCATTTTCTTGAAAGAACTTTTAATTTACTTTAAAAAAGGTATACTTGTTACATGTCGCTAAAGTACATCAGTTTTGAGAAAAATGGCTTTGAATATGATAATGACGAATATTACTGTTTTAGGTCTACGTTGAATCAGGCACACAGACCCGTATTTCAGTTACAGTTTAACTTTAATCTTCACTTTATTTCCATGGGAACAACTGTTTTTATAATTTTTACTATGGGAGTAATCTGGAGTTGAAAGTTAAACTATGAGTGAAGCACGCGGCCATAGCAAACATAATAAGAATTTTTTACGTAATGTATCGTTGCTTTAAATGTGGAAATGTAAATTTTTTTCAATTTTAAGTAAATTACGAAGTAGTGCAACTTTAGGTAATTGTCTTTTCATCCTGAAGTAGCGTTACTGGCGTAGTAAGTATTCAACATTTTCACATTTAAAGCCATTTTTCTCAAAACTGGTGTACTTTAGCGACATGTGACAAGTATGCCTTTTTTAAAGTAAATTAAATGTTGTTTCAAGAAAACGAAACATATTTTAAAAATATTCACGTAAGAAAAAGTACGACAATGAACAAGAGAATGTCAGGGTCTCTAGAGCGCCCTCTATACGTTACGTTAAAAATAAGCAGATATTCAGATTCAGCAGTATAAGAAACCTCTAAATACCAAATTACAATTAAATATCTCCAAAAATGAGCGAGTTTTGCTAAAATATTGATATAAAAAAATTATCTTTGAAAGGCCATAACTTTTTAATGAAGCAAAATTGTACTAAGATAAATTGACCTAAATCGATTTATTTTGATCCAAAGAAGCCACCCTTGAAGTATGGCCCATTCTTTACCGGACACCCGGTATATATAGTACCTAAGCCGCATCTGAATAGCGAAATAATAATAGGAATAATTTCGAATCATATACAGGATGTCTTAGAAAAGGTGTCCATCCTTTATAAAGCATGCACATGTCACACTTGAAGAAACGTCCAGCTCTACACATTCAAAGTTCTAGGATACACAAGCTGGTATGAGAAAAATTGAAAAATATGTGATTTTTTTTTCGTCCTAGACAGCCATGATTTCATATTTGAGATCTCATAATAATTCCGAATAACATTTTCAAATAAAATTTGCGCGTACCATGGAAAATAAAGGTACTTTACTCTTATGTCAATTTCAAATATTTTGATTCCCTCGGTATACTACAAGAGGTATTCAACCTTTGATGCATGCATCTTGAGTTTGAGAAGATGCAGGAACTTTCATAAAGAATAAATTTTTCTGAGAAATAATAATAAAGAATTTTCCCATATGTGGCCAACTTTCTGCCGGTCGCTGTATATAGTTTTACTATTAAAGCCTCACTCTGTACATTAGCACATATTAGCAACTCCAACCTTTTCCAATATTTAGTTTACACTTATACCTTTATAAAAAAATTCGTAAAGCTGTCTGATTGGGATGAATCTTGAACTTTTAAGCATGACGAAACATAATTTGTAATAAAAACATATAATTTTGAGACTTGAATATACAGGCTGTTACAAATTCAAGGCTCACCATTGGGATCTCGGAAACGGTAAGAGATACGAAGTCGGTTAAATTGGGGCAAAGTTGCGTATTTTGGTGCTCAATAATAATCCGTTCTGAAAAATCCTCTACGATTTGTAGTTTTTGAAATATTCCCAAAAAACAAGAAAACGTAATTTTCTTTTTTATTTTTTTCTGAAGTTATTATTGCAGGGATCCTAACAAAATTAATACATTCTACAGGCACTTTTTTAAGCTCTTTACGATGATATCATTAGATTTTACTTAAAACGTTTCGTCTCGTTCTGACCATCATCAACTTCATTTTTTCTTATGGGCGCTACATTGGGTTTTAATACCATTGAATAGATCTATTTTTTCTGATGCATTTCCATGTATCACACATCCCTATTTATTAATTTGAAACAGCTGGAAATGCAAGAAATTGTTGAAAAATAACACTGCAAAGAAAAACATGGTATGCAGTGAAAATAAAAACCAGAAAAGTTTGATGTACCTTCGGAGTTTTGTTTCATATATCACAAGAGCTGATTTTAGTAAAATTTTTAGATCTAAAAATGAATGTCATGTATCCAAGAAAATTTAAAAAATGTTTGTGGTCTTAACAACAACAATTCAGTAATAGCGAGCGAAATTGCCTTCCAACAGTATCCAGAAAGACAACTACAAAACAATAGTTGATTAGATTTGTAATTAAATTATACATTATTATTATTAAAAAGCTAGAAAATATCAAATTAAATTATGCGCATGTCTTTAGAAAACTCGTATCTTAAAAGATGTTACTGCTCGAGGAAACATTATTTCCTGTAGTCTCATAATTTTAAACATTTTATAAATAACTATGAATTACCTCTTCTAATAATTCTTCATTCTCATCATCATTAAGGCGATCTCGATAAGTCCTTCAAGTTTTATGAAAATATCCATAAAGTGCAATGTTTCCATCTAACTTAATAAAATTGTTCTGTGTGGATGGCATCTTTTTGGGTATTATATGAAGTAAATTTATCTTGCTATTACTAAATTACTGTTAGCACAATACATTTTTAAATTTACAAGAATGAGAGATTTTTAAAGACATAATTTCTTGTAATACTTTCTTGCTTTAATCATAAAAATGTATAATTTAATCACGAAAGTAGTTAAATACTGCGTCATCGTCATTGTTGGAAGTAAATTTCTCTTGCTATTACTAAATTGTTGCTGTCAGCACAATACGTTTTAAAAGTCTACGTCTTTCTTGGATTCACATCCTTCATTTTTATATCTAAAAATTTTTCAAAAATCTGTTTTTGTGATAAACGAAATAAAACTCCGAAGGTATATCACGCTTTTTTTGGTTTTTGTTTTCATTGCATACCATGTTCTTCGTTGCAGTGTTATTTTCAACAATTTCTTGCATTTCCAGCTGTTTCAAATTATTAAATAGGGATGTGCGATATATGAAAAAGCATCAGAAAAAATAGATCTATTCAATGGTATTAAAACCCAATGTAGCGCCCATAAGAAAAAATGAAGTTGATGATGGTCAGAACGAGACGAAACGTTTTAAGTAAAATCTAATGATATCATCGTAAAGAGCTTAAAAAAGTGCCTGTAGAATGTATTAATTTTGTTAGGATCCCTGCAATAATAACTTCAGAAAAAAATAAAAAAGAAAATTACGTTTTCTTGTTTTTTGGGAATATTTCAAAAACTACAAATCGTAGAGGATTTTTCAGAACGGATTATTATTGAGCACCAAAATACGCAACTTTGCCCCAATTTAACCGACTTCGTATCTCTTACCGTTTCCGAGATCCCAATGGTGAGCCTCGAATTTGTAACAGCCTGTATGACCTTCCAAAACGACCTTATTAAAAAGAAACAAAACTACTTATATCAAAAATAAATAGATACATACTTTCAGTTTTTGAATTCCCTTCGAAAATAATAATGAATACACGACAAAATAAATCTTTACGTTTTCGTAAGAGTAGTAATATTCGATAAATAAGAATAAACGCGTCGTCTCGTTTAAACATACACTTTGTTCTGTTGTAACTGGTTCATGATGGTCATGTGATCAAAAGTAATCATGTCATTGGTTAGAACGGAATGTCGACATTTAGGAAAAAAATAGCGAGCACTGTTTTAAGCGATTTTATTTTTTGGGGTTTTGGCCAGGATTTTATGAAATTCCGCCTGTGTGCGGCGGTGAGGATACTAATGAATGTACATGAAGTGTTTACGAAACCTGACAATATTTCTTTCACAAGAGAAAACTGGAATGATTTCATTACTTACTGTTATGATAGAGTAGGCAAGAAAACAAAAAGGAGACAGTTGAGTTTTGTTACATTAGACAAGAGTTCAATTTTGAATTGTAATTAAAAGATTAAAATAAAATTGTGACCACGATACGTAATATAATCTTATTAGTCCGTATGGGATATTGAAGACAGCCAAACCGTAACATTTTGGCGACGAGGATATGGCAAAAAGTGAATCGACCGAATTGATTAAGCTTTTCATGAATGAAATGCGTGCTCAGCGTGAACAGGATCGCGAGGACCAATTGCGAAGGGAAGAAAAAAGGGAGCTCGAACAACGCAAATGGATTGAGGCTCTCCATGGAAAACACCAAACGACAAATCAAGGGAGTGGTGACGCAGCAAAGACAGCAGTCACTTCTGTAAACGTTCGCTCCTTTCGACAGTTCACACCAGGTTCGGATCAATGGGACTTGTATTACAAGCAAATCCAGCATCATTTTGACGCTTATAAAGTGAGAGACGAAAATGACAAGCGGTCATATTTCTTATCTTGGGTCGGCATATTCATCTACAAGCTGTTACAGAAACTTTATGGATCCAAAACTTTTATGGACTAAAGCCTCAAGTACACGGGGCGAGTTTACAAGCTACAAGCCGGCTTGTAAAAAGCCGGCGAGTCGGCGAGTGCGCTAGTAATCGAGTACACACAAAATCTCCCACTTGCTCAGTAGCCAACTAGCTGGCGTGTGGAAACCAATGCTACTAGCCACTTGTGCACAAGCTACTGTGAGTACACGTGGCTAGTTTGCAAGCTAGCTCGCTCAAAAGCCGGCGAGTGGCGTGTAAAGTCGCCGGCAGTTCAACTTTTTCCAGAGCGTTTTTACAAGCGGCTAACGGAGCGAGTGCATCGAGTACACTGGACTACTTTACGAGCTGCTTGTGAAAAAGCCGGCTTGTAGCTTGTAAACTCGCCCCGTGTACTTGAGGCTTAACGACAAAATTTACGGGCCATTTTAAGCAACATACGCACGTTGTGGTTGCACGTCACAAATTTTGGGCTTCTCGAAAGAAATCTGATCAAACCTACGCAGAATGGATCACTGAAATGCGTGGGCTGGCGACGGACTGCGAATTTGTATGTCCAAAGTAAGGGTGTGGACAAACCTTGGTTGATGAAAACATTCGAGATATGGTACTAAGCCATACACCTCATGACTACGTCCGAAAATCGGCGTTATCAGAAAAGAATCCTACCCTGGAAATGCTAGAAAAAAACTGCAGCACTTTTTGAATCGACGAACGCAGCTTGGACTTCTTGCAGGCTAATCAAATGAGCGCCAGTTATCGAAAAGGAAACAGACCACGATCAAACTCATTAACTCGTGCAGACAAACAAAATCGTGCATCATCGGCAAAATCGATTCCATTTGAACGTTATAAATCTTGTCCAGAGTGCTTTATTAAGCACAAGCGAATTGAGTGCAATCATTTGAAGAGCACTTGTTATACATGTGGCAAAGTCGGACATATATCGATTGTATGTATGTCAACTAGGCAAAACAGCGGAACCCAAATGCAGAAAAAGGACAGTCATTGGGACAACCGAAAACGACGAAATTCAGTGGTGAATCAAACTGAAAAGAAGGAAAACTCTTCAGAAACGGTGCATGTGATGAATATAGAAAACGAGCACAATAAATTTTTAGTGAATATTACGGTCAATGGGAAACAAATGAAGTTCCTGTTGGACACTGGTGCTTCAAGCAGCATTGTAGGACTAGAAGGATACCAAGCAATCGGATCACCAAAACTAAACAAGCCAAGTGCACAACTTCAGAGCTATGGAAAGATGGACGTTCCTCTGAAAGGATGGACCATGGTATAGGTCAAATTGAATAACATGGTTCGAAATTTGCGATTATTGGTCGCAGACTCACCAAAAGGAGCAAACCTTTTCGGTGCAACATGGTTTAACGCTTTTGGACTAAAAATTTCTCACGAAAACGAAGCACCAATGGAAATTGTAAATATAATTGAAAGACAAGGACGAGTAGAAGAAATTTGCAATCGATATCAAAACGTTTTTGCAGAAGGATTGGGTACGTGTAAAACTTTCAAAGCACACTTATACTTAAAAGATGGAGCAGTTCCTCGAACGCACAAACCGCGCCCTGTTCCATTCGCACAAAAAGAGGCGGTCAAGCTTGAAATTGATCGTTTAGTGGCAAATGGCATCGTAAAACCAGTACAAATAAGCAAGTGGGCAGCACCTATCGTGGTGGTTGTCAAGCCAAACGGCTCATTGCGAATATGCGGTGACTTCAAAGTGACGATAAACCCTCAGTTGGACATTGAACAATATCCATTACCTAGACCGGAAGAGCTTTTTCAAAAACTGCAGAACGGAAAAATTTTTTCGAAGATTGACTGATCAGATGCATACCTGCAAATTGAATTGGACGAAGCATCAAAGCAGTTGGCTGTCATCACTACTCAGTACGGACTATTCCAGTATCAGCGACTGGCATTTGGAATTGCTAACGCTTCGGCAATTTTTCAACGATTTATAGAACAAATTATTACCGGTCTCAATGGTTGCGCAAATTACCTTGATGACATCATTGTCACAGGTGAAAATGAAGAACAGCACTTGCGGACATTGGAGGAATTGTTCCACCGATTGGAACAAAACGGATTACGGTGCAATCGCAAAAAATGCGAATTCTTCAAGAATCAAGTTGAATACCTGGGGAATGTAATTTCTAAAGATGGACTTCGACCATCAGATTCAGGAATCAAGGCAGTTCGTGAACTGCCCAGACCCCAGAACTTACTACAGCTACAATCTTTTCTGGGAAAAGTCAATTACTATAACAAATACATTCCCAACTTTTCACAACTTGCAGCTCCTCTAAATGCTCTACGAAAAAAGGAAACGCCTTTCAATTGGGGTCAAGTTCAGCAAAATGCATTTGTGGCATTAAAAAACAGCATCGTCGAAGCAACGCAGCTAGTGCATTTCAATCCAGAAATACCGATCGTATTGGCGACGGATGCCTCAAGTTGTGGTATTGGTGCAGTGTTGTCGCACCGTTTTCCAGATGGATCAGAGAAACCAATAGCATTTGCATCGAAAACAATGAATTCACACGAACAAAAGTACTCGCAAATAGAAAAAGAAGCGCTGTCGATCATCTTTGGTGTTAAAAAATTTCACCAATATTTATATGGGCTCTCACGACCATTCGAATTACAAACAGATCATAAGCCGTTGGTCACAATATTTGCACCTGATCGAAAACTACCAGTATTATCTGTTCAACGCATACAGAGATGGGCAATTTTGTTGATGTCATACAATTTTGTTATTAAGTACCGAGCAACAGACAAACACGCAAATGCAGATGCACTCTCTCGACTTCCTGTCGGACCAGACAAACTTTTCGACAACTCTGAAGCCTCATGTTTACAAGTTACTGAAGAAAATAAAGAGGCACTTCTCGATTTTCCAATCGATGCAACACTGGTAGCTAAGGAAACGGCCAAAGATCCTAAAAGACGTAAAACGATTCGTAGAAAATGGTTGGCCAGAGAAATTTTCGATTAAAAATGAAGCCATAAAACCGTACTTCGAGCGACGAATGGATTTGACAGTGCACAACGGTGTTTTGGTATGGCAGACCAACACAACAAGAGTTGTTGTGCCACGGTCGATTAAAAAAAAACGTGCTCAGATTACTTCACCATGGGCACTTTGGCATCGAAAGAATGAAGCAGTTAGCAAGGCGTTACTGCTGGTGGCCTCGAGTAAATAAGGACATTGAAGAAATCACGAAAACTTGCGACTCCTGTTGCGCTAATCAAACGAGTCCAGCATGCGAATATCAGTCATGGCCGAAAGCAGAACGAGCATGGGAACGGATACATATCGACTTTGCAGGACCATTCATGGATAAGCAGTGGTTAATTGCAGTGGATGCCTACTCAAAATTTCCCTACGTTTGTGCGATGAACACAACAACAAAAGAAGCGACGATAACTGCACTCAGCAAAATGTTTATCATTGAAGGACTTCCAGAAGTAATCGTATCGGATAACGGTACTCAATTTACATCGCAAAACTTCGAGGAGTTTTGTATTGCACGTGGAATCGAGCATTTAACAAGTGCTCCCTTCCACCCTGCCTCGAACGGCGAAGCTGAGCGGCTGGTACGCACATTTAAAAAAGCGATGTTGAAAATTTGTTGGGAGGGAGAAAAGAGCAAAATGCATGCACTAGATGAATTTTTGTTCACTTATCGCACAACCCCTAACCCAGACTCTGGAAAATCACCAGCCGAACTACTTCATGGGCGGCAACCTCGAACGCAACTAGCAGTAATGCTACCGACTCGTCATACGTCGTTACAAAACATTCACCATACTTCAAAATTCGAAATTGGTGACTCAGTTCTCACAAAAACATTCAGGTCTCATGGATCACCTTGGATCAATGGTAAAGTTGTACGCAAGCTGGGTCGCATCATGTACGAGGTGGATGTCGGCAAAAATCGAATTTGGCGGCGGCACCAGAATCAAATGCGTAAATGCGGAATTTTGCGCAAACCGGAAATCAGAACAGTGGATGACTTTTTGATAATCAAGAGACCTGTAGTGAATGAAAGTCCACCTTCAGTGGTTGCACATAATACGCCAATAAACGAGAATGGGTATCAAAACCAAGTAATAAACGAGAAACACACAACTGGCAATCCACAAAACCAACCTACACCTCCAAGTGATGAATTAAGGCAGAGACGTTCAACGAGAATTAGACGTCCTTCAGTACGCTTCTCACCGGGCAGTTGAAAACTGAAGGGGGAGGAAATGTTATGATAGAGTAGGCAAGAAAACAAAAAGGAGACAGTTGAGTTTTGTTACATTAGACAAGAGTTCAATTTTGAATTGTAATTAAAAGATTAAAATAAAATTGTGACCACGATACGTAAGATAATCTTATTAGGCCGTATAGGATATTGAAGAAGTCAAACCGTAACACTTACCTTCAACAATTTATCGCAGATTGCTTTGATGCTGTGAGGGAATCAAAAGAAGACGAACAAGAAGAGGAAGAAGTTTAGTTTTCCAATTATACACTAATAAAATCACCATTTATTGGTAATAAGATGCTGCGAATAACTCGAAAAATGTTCCTAGCGCAACTTTATTTAGAAATACGCGACGGTAACAATCTCCCTTTTTTTAAAAAACGCAGCTTCGGTTTGCGACGACTATTTTTGTGGTGGTGTATTTCTTGGGACTTTCCGTAGATCGTCGACATGAATCTTTACTGTTTGGTTGTTGCGTTGGATCCAGTAAGCAACGGGTCCTGCAGCCTCAATGATCTGGTGCGGTCTTGTCCATGGATTAGGGAAGGCTCCAACTCTCGTCGGATGAGCTCTTGTCATGACCTGATCTCCGGACTGGTAACGAACGGGCACAGGATTCCCAAGAGCATACCTAGCGCGGTACCGATGCTGATTTTCATGTAATTGTTTTACATGGTTGTTGCGTTGGATCCAGTAAGCAACGGGTCCTGCAGCCTCAATGATCTGGTGCAGTCCTGTCCATGGATTAGGGAAGGCTCCAACTCTCGCCGGATGAGCTCTTGTCATGACCTGATCTCCGGACTGGTAACGAACGGGCACAGGATTCCCAAGAGCATACCTAGCGCGGTACCGATGCTGATTTTCATGTAATTGTTTTACGCGCTCTTTTAGCGGTAAACGCGGGTGCTGTGGCTGATTTATCTCTGTCTCCCATTCACCTGGCCTAGGTAGTTCATATCCTAGCAGAGCCTGACTGGGCGTGGTTCCGGTAGCAGCGTTTTGTCTTGTGCGCAGATTGAACATAATGGCTGGTAGGAATTCATCCCAGTGGAAGCGGTTACGACCTTCCAAGTGGGTGCGTAGACCTTTCTTAATTTCCTGGTTGCGACGTTCATCTGGGTTTGCTCTCGGATGGAATATTGGTGTAGTCCAAGCGTTTGATTGCGGCGTCCCAGGAAATGGATGTAAACTGTGATACATTGTCCGAAATAATGGATCTCGGATAGCCATAACGAGTGAAAACCTCATGTTCCAACAGGCGTGTGACTTTATAGGTTCCGGTACTCATCAGTGGGAATGCCTCCACCCATCGAGTACACAGATCTGTCACGGTAAAAATGAAGCGATTGTCTCTCGTGCTTTTCATATATGGACCCATGACATCTATCGCGATCGTCTGCCATGGTTTTGTTGATGCATGTGGATGAAGCGGAGCCTTTGGTTGCAGAAGGGCCCCTCTTGGTGCAACAACATGTCATACAGTTGGTTACGTGGCGGCGAACGTCTTCCGATAGTTTTGGCCCGAAGTAGTGACGTCTGATAGCCCTTATTGTCTCGTCGGCGCCTGGATGACCAGCAGTTGGGTCGTCATGGAACCGGACAAGAACATGGTTGACTGCTGCTGGTGGCACGACGAGCTGACGTGTGTCTCCGTTGACGCACCACAGATATCCGTTGTCGATGCTATACAATTGGCGGAAAGCGATGTCCCCTTGTTCGGTTGGACCATTTGTTTGGAGGCGGTGCAAACGATCGACAATATTGATTATATTTTGATCGCTTTGTTGGGCATTTTCCACTTCAGTGGCAAGATTGGTGATTTCTATTATTTGTACAATCTCTATCTCTGGAGGCAATAGGCGGTCTTCGTCAGTCGTTGTGGGATCTACGGAGCTCTCTTCAGGATTCCGAGATAGCGTATCTGGGAGCTCGTTCTGGCGGCCTGGACAATGTTCGACGGTGAAGGTAAATTCTTGGAGGAGCAATGACCATCGGGTAAGCTTTGACCTGGTATCCTTCGTTCGATCAAGCCATAATAGCGCACGACTATCGGTTCTAAGGATGAACGGCTTGTCCTCCAAGTAGGGGCGATAGTGCTTAATTGCCCATATTGCAGCGAGACACTCTTGCTCGTTGCAGTGATACTTTTGTTCTGCCGGGTTTAATTTCGAGCTTGCGTATGAGATGATACGCTTACCATCGCTGGACTCTTGATAAAGGATACCGGCTAGGCCTCGTGCACTTGCGTCTGTTTGCAACATAAACGGTAGATTCGGATCGGGTCGGTGTAACTCGAGATGGCCGAGAAGTGCGGCTTTGATTGCTACAAAGGCATCTTGCTGGCTTCGCGTCCAAGACCATCGTCTTTTTGTACTTAGCAAGTCTGAGAGTGGTGCGGTCAGATCTGCGCAGCGTGGCACATAATCTCGTAACCATCCTATTAGTCCTAAGAACTGTTGTAGTTGCTTCCGGTTGATGGGTCTCGGGTGGTCCTTCAGTTGCTGAAGATGAGCTAGCTTTGGTTGCAGACCGCTAGGTGTGATCCGATGTCCGAGGTATTCGAGCTCGTCCCTTCCGACCTGACATTTCTTTAAGGAACATCGTAATCGGTGGTGCTGAAAGCGTTCAAGTACCAAGTGTAGATGCTTGAGATGGTCCGTCCAGTTGACGGAGTAAATGATGACATCGTCAAGATACGCTAGTGCGAAATCTCTGTTGTATCCGGCTAATACCTCCTGTGCCATGAGTTTTTGAAACGTGGTGGGGGCGTTCTTTAATCCGAACGGCATAACATTAAACTCATACGCGGCACCATCAGGAGTGATGAAGGCGGTTAGTGGCTTCGATTCCGGATGTAAAGGCACTTGCCAATATCCTGATTTCATGTCTAAGGTCGTGAACACTTTGGCGGATCCTAGGTCGCGGAGGTTCTTCGTGGATTCTGGGAAGGCTGGATGTTTCGTCTTCAGTAGCCGCATTGAGCTTACGGTAGTCCACGCAAAACCTCTGTTTTCCATCCTTCTTCTTTACGAGAACGATAGGAGAGTTGTAACTCGAAGTACTCGGTCGTATGATGCCATCCGCGAGCATTTCCTCAATTTGTTCGTTGATAAGTTTCTTTTTTTTCGCAGAACACCGATACGGAGGCTGTCGGATCGGCTTCTTATCCCGCAGGCGAATCTGATGCTGCGTGGTAGCGGTTGTTGTGAGTGGACCCTTTTCAGAAAATACATCTCCGAATATATTGGCGAGATGTTGTAACTCGGCTTTGTATTCTGACGGAAAACCGTGTTGCAGATCGATAAGACTCGGAGATTGTTCGGGCACTTGTTTTTTCTTAGCAATGAAGTGTTTCGTCCTCTTCGTTTTTCCGAAGTGAATGCAACCTCGACGAGTATCGATGACGGCGTCATTTTCTATAAGCCAGGGTTGTCCAAGAATGACACTCTCTCGTAACTCGTCCGACAGTAGGAACATCGACGTAAATTCTTCATCATCTATATGGTAGCAGACTGGTTTGCTTCCGCAGATGTTGAGTTCAGAGCCTCGGCCTGCCATACTGACTTTTACAGAGGTCGTGTTTGGCATTGGACCTCCGGTCAGTTTGGTTTTGATGAAATTATTGGTGGCAGCAGTGTCTACAAGAGCCTCTGCCTGAACATGGTCAATTCGAATCGGTAGCCGGGGAAGAGAGATTGGTCCTATTTGATTTACCGTATGCTCGGGCCGGCGTTGTTCTTGACGCCAGCCAGCCCTGTTGGAGTTATTAACTGGGCAGTCTCTATGAAAGTGCCGATCTGGGCAGTAACGGCACTGTGGTAAGTTACCTGCCGCTCTTGAGGTTGCGAGCTGTGGAGATGGAGGCTTTTGAACCTTATGCATGATAGGTGCCTTGTCATCCGTTGGTGGCATGGAACGATCCAACAATCTAGCACGTGACCTTAGGTCCGCTTCAGACGTTGGAGGCGGGCACGACATTCCGATTCGTATGTCTTGTCGTACTTGATTTATGATAATAGCGATCCGATCTTCAATTGGAACAGTTGCGGTTACGCGATCAAAGAGTTTCCACTTACTAGTAATAAATGGCTCCGTATATTCTGTCGTTCTCTGTTGCGTAGAGTACAGTTTAGCGCATAGCTTCATCCTGACATGGACTCCGGCGTATTCCTCCTTGAATCGTTCTTGAAACTCAGCCCACGTGAGTTGGATGTTCTGATACCGCCTGTACCAGGCTTGGGCGTCACCTACGAGTTTGTTACTAACGATGGGAACCCACATCCAACCTGGAGTCTTCGTGATTATAAAATATTCTTCCAGCGTTCGAAGAAATGTCTCCGGGCACTCGAAGTCGGAACCATGAAATTCCGGAAGATCGAACGTCTTCAGCGTGTGACTGTAGACGACTTCTTCTTGTGTTGCAGAAGGTTCGTTGTTCATTCTTGCTGTTGTTGGGCGCCACTGGAGCTCGTCGGCGTCGGCGTCTCCAGAAATACGTGAAGATTTTAAATGGGTATTTACCATTTACTGAGTAAAGCACGGCTGGGACGGGTCGGGGACGGCTTCGGCAGCAGCTGAAGTTTTTCTAATGTTGACGTGGCCCCACGTTCTGGGCGTCAAATGTTACACTTTCGTTACACTACGGTGCGACAGTCTGGCAGTCAACGCGATAAGTTTGACTAGGGACGTCAGGAAAACGGAGGGTTTCTGAATTAAATGCAGTGCAATACTTAAAAAACTTCTATTTCTACCAGATTTTTTGATAAAATCTCTTTTTCAATTGTTTTACAAATTATATCTCACAACAAAACTTTTTTTTCTTTGTCTACTATTCGCAACCCGATGCTGCGAATAACTCGAAAAATGTTCCTAACGCAACTTTATTTAGAAATACGCGACGGTAACAGTACTATTATGTTAAGTTTATGTGATTTGTATCCTTGTAATATTCAGACATACTGTATGCGTGAATGTTTATTTTATAATGTAAATAAGGTTATGAATGACTTAGATAGAAAAATGTTTTTATCAAGTGCTTAAATAAAAATATTAATAGAATCTTTTTGTCCTTTTTATTTTTAGGTTAGGTTTGAAATAAAAAATCATTAAATTGTTTCAATACATATAATAAAAGAAAATATAAATAATTACAATTAAAATACATATAATAGACAAAGTTTTTTTTTTAAAGAATCTCGATTGAATAGTGAACCCACGGGAGAGTATCGTGAGCCTCAGGAAGAGTGCACCGCTTATCATCCAAAGGATTAAGAGCAATTTTTGTTTGCTGAACGCTGTATACTTCATGTAATTTCGATTGTATACAGCGCTGAGTTTTGTGTAGTAAGTACACTTCTTGAGGATTTTTCTTTGCAAATTTCTCCAGACAGTTGAGGTAATCATCAAAGGTAATTTTATTTTTCACCACATTAGACTTTACACCATTCGCTTTTTTAACTTCTTTGTCGGACTCAACTCTGTAGGTGTACTGTTTAGAATGTAACCCAATAAAGTGAGTCATTAACTTGCTGTTGTTATCATCCTTCATTACACCAGGTATTTTTTTATTTACTAATGGAATATTCCAACGATTGTCTTGAGGGTAATCACTAGTATCAAATTTATGAATGTCTTTTTTGATAACCTCTTCGTATACGTCATTACACTGAAGTTCGTACACGAGACTGTCTGAATCAGTGTACAAAAGCTTACATTTTTCCAGAGGGAATTTCGTTAATATGTAATCGTAGTGAAATTCGTACACGCAAGTTTTAGAAATATCTAGGACAGCTGTTGGGTTTAAATGAAATTCTTCGATTCTTATTCAAAATAGGTGGACTGTATATTTTTTTGTTGTTTACACTTACTAAAAATTTTGTATTAACAACTTTTGTTTTTTCTGAACATACATGATAATAAGCGTAACCATTACGGCTCCCATTGAAATACTAATTTCAATCAAAAATAATAATATTTACAGTTGATTCTTGTCCGATGAAATTTGTATCACAAAATCTTTTAAGCGGACACTAAATCGCGCACTATAACACTTTACGTTTCACCGTCGTTCGACAGCTTCGTCGAACGACGGTGAAACGTAAAGTGTTATAGTGCGCGATTTAGTGTCCGCTTAAAAGATTTTGTGATAAAAATAATAATGCTTACGCTTCAGTAATATGACAATAGATTAACTTATGTATAATTTACTTCAAGTTTTAACAATTCTTGTCAAAAGGTAAAATGCACAATTTCTTAACACTACGACGAAAAATGCCTTGGTTGGTTCGGACGTCTACAACTCTTACAATATTGTCGGAGCCCGGATAAATGTTGACAACTGTTGACCGACGATCCATTGAAATGGTGGTAAATTGTCGTCTCTTACAAGAATCATAGTGCCAAGTGTAATGTTGTTGGAACCTTTGGTCCTCTTGGTGCGTCTCTGTAGTTGCTGCAAATATTCAGCTTGCCACCTCTTCCAAAAATGTTGCCTCAACTTCTGAAGATGCTGCCATCGGGAGAGTTTATTGTCTGCAACATCAAGAAAACAACTCGAAGCAGCTTCAGAAAGAGGAATCCCAATTAAAAAATGAGCAGGAGTAAGAATATTTAAATCATTAAAATCATCTGACATTGGCATTAAAGGCCTAGAATTTAGAACTGATTCTATTTGAATGAGAAGAGTGTTAAGTTCTTCAAACGTACAAAGAAAACCTTTTGTTACTGTGTATAAATGTCTTTTAATGGACTTGATGGCCGACTCCCACAGACCACCGAAATGTGGGGATTTGGGCGGTATCAATTTCCATGTAATGGATTGTGAATTAAGTGCTGTCTTGATGTCATCTTCTTTTTCAATTACCAGGTGCTGCAGCTCCTTCAATTCACGTGCAGCACCAACAAAATTAGTTGCATTATCCGAGTAAATTGTCTTGCAATGACCTCTTCGACTGATGAATCTTCTTAGAGCTGCTAAAAATGCTTCTGTTGACAGATCACTAACAAGCTCTAAATGAACAGCCTTTGTACTGAAACAAACAAAAACTGCAATATATCCTTTTGAAACATGCATCCTGCCTCTTCTTCGACTTTCTTTTAACTGTACTGGACCGGCGTAATCAATTCCTGTAGTTCCAAATGCAAAACTGGAAGGGTTTACTCGTAGTTTAGGTAAATCACCCATAATTAAGGCTGGGCTAGTTGGTTTATATTTAAAACATGGTATACATTTACGAACTAATTTTCTGACTTCGTGAGCTCCTGATAGAAGCCAATAATTTTGTCTCACTGAATTTAACAATTGACGTGGTCCACAATGTAAAAAACGCTCGTGTTCATCTCGTAAAATAATTTCTGTAATGTGGTGCTTTGATGGTAAAATCACCGGATATTTTTGCTCGTAAGGTATTTCTGCATGTCTGAGTCGTCTTCTAACTTTCAACAAACCATCCGAATCTAGAAAAGGATTCAGTGTGATGAGATTGCTCTTGTTGCTCAATTGCTTTTCTGCACGTAAATTAGCCAAGTCTTGTGGAAATGACTCTTCTTGAGTTAATTTGAGAATTTTTATTCGTGCAAATTCAAGCTCCTTTATCGATAGAGAACCTTGGATTTGTTGCTTTAGAACTTTAATATTTATAAAACGTAAACAATATGCAATCACGCGTTGGAGTTTTCTGAAAGAAGAATATCTACACAAAAGGTCTGATTTAAATGTAGTTGCTAATGCAGTTATTTTTTTTTTGTTCAGGTACTTCAATATTCGGTAAATTCTGCTCAGGCCAATTTTTTGAAGAATTAATCCAGCTAGGTCCATGCCACCAATGATTCAAGGTGAGAAGTTTCTTTGCTGGAACTCCTCTTGATATATAATCTGCTGGATTTTCTGTAGAAGGTACATGTTGCCAAGTACTGTGACATGTCAATTCTTGTATCTCTGTGACTCGATTAGCTACAAAAGTTTTTAAATTACTAGGAGGTGTTTGTATCCAATGCAAAGTTAGTGTTGAATCGGTCCATATATTAATTTGAACATTTTGAAGTTTCAGAGCGTTCTTTACAATTGAAATCAATCTCGGTAGTAATAGAGCTGCACAAAGTTCAAGGCGTGGTAATGATACAATCTTCAATGGAGCTACCTTTGATTTTGAGCACAACAAATTTGATCGTAACCTTTGAATCATTAGTTCTCCATTTTCTTAGTAAAAATTTGCCAGACTTTAGTAATTGTGATAATTGACCCCGAAGTTCAATAGCTTCATCTAAAGTGTTTGTACCTGTCAACAAATCGTCTATATAAAAGTCTTCTTCAATAACAGCAGCTGCCTTTGGAAACTCGTCTTCTGCTCTTGAAGCTATTTCTCGTAAGCACCGCATAGCTAAAAAAGGAGCGCATGATGTTCCATACATTACTGTGTTCAGAGTGAGCCTTAATTGTTTCACTGGTATTCTTGCGCCATAAAATTCTCTGAAGGCTCTTGTCTTGAATCGCGACGTTGACTTGTCTAAACATTTGAGCAATGTCGGCTGTCATTACGTAATTATGAGTTCTAAAGCGAAGTAATATCTGCAAAATATCATTTTGTAAATTAGGACCGGGTAATAGCATATCATTTAAGGATGTACCAAGTGTAGTTTTAGTTGAAGCATCAAAAACTACACGTAGCTTAGTCATTAAGCTAGAAGATCTTATAACTGGATGATGTGGTATGTAGTAATGATCTTCCGTACAATCAACCTCTTAACAGAGACTCATGTGACCTTGTTCCTCGTAGTCATCCAGGAATTTTACGTACAAATCTTTTAACTCAGGATTCTTCTCTAAATGTCGTTCCAAGTATTTCAATCTTTTCAAAGCTTGCTCGAATGAATCTCCTAACTTAATTTCTTTATTTCTTGGCAGTTCAACTTCAAATCTACCGTCTGGATCTCTTGAATATGTCTGACTGAAATGGGTTTCACAAAACTCTTGAATCTCGTACTTTTCTTTTTGATTCTGCAATTCTTCTATGTTCCAAAATTGTTCTATTTGTTGATGAATGTCTTGCACAGTCACTGCATTACAAGTTGGAGCAATTGCTTTGTTAATTGCTGTGTCCAGTTCACCTCCAATTATCCATCCGAAACTTGTATTTTGAAAAGATGGTTGTCCTTTATTGGTAATACAATGTATTTTTTTTTAAATGCCATAAAGGTTGGCCATGAAAATTAAAACTCATGTCGTAGCTTGGCATCTAACACATGCCAAATCTGAAAATTTAAAGTAAATGAATGGAGCTAAGACATGAATTTTCTTTTCCACAGCCACTCCTTATGGCATTTTTAAAAAAACACATAGTATTACCTCTGCTTTTCATAATCTTCCAAAAGAGACCTGCTCCTATCAACATGTCGATTGGTCCACATCAAAACTTGGATCTGCTAATTCAATTCCTGGCGGAATGAACAGCTTCCGTCTGTCTATATGTACTTGCAGTATGTTCTGCACACTCTTGTTGAACGGTAAAACTTGAAATAGTGGATTTTAACGTAATCTGAACTGACTTTTGGATATTAAATATTGATTGATTAATTCCAGTGACGGGAAGTCTGATGGACTTATGTTTGAAATTTAATCTCTTTGCATAGGTGTTGATTTCCATCAATGTCGTTTGCGTACACTTGTACTGTTGCTAAAAGTATACTTATTGTTTGTCGTGGTGTGCAGTAATTCACAATAGGATGCTGTCCTTGAATTTTATTCGAAGGCGATGAACTTGCAGACTTTTGTGTGTCACTCTTGTCATGATCCATGTGTAGTAAAGTATTATGCTTCTGTCCGCAATTCTTGCATATTGATGAATTGCAATCTTTTTTAAAGTGTCCTCGTTTCAGGCAGTTTGTACATAATTTTAGCTTGAAGATTTCTTGATATCTTCTTTCCGGAGACAATTTTAAAAATCGATCGCATTTGTACACGGCATGCTGTTCTGAGCAATAACAACATTTTGATGACACATAATTTGTGGAACAAGGTATTATAAGTATAAAAAAATTTGTGTAATTATGAAAAGTGAGTTGAAATAAAATTTAAAATTAAAATTGAAATAAATTCATTGAAAACAAGAACAAGGTATTACAAGTACTTATAAAAATTTGTGTTATTATGAAAAGTGAGTTGAAATAAAATTTAAAATTAAAGTTAAAAATAAATTCATTGAAAACAAGAACAAGGTATTACAAATATAAAAAAAAATTGTATAATTATGAAAAGCGAGTTGAAATAAAATTTAAAAATATGAAATGAAAGTTAAAATAAATTCATTGAAAACAAGAACAAGGTATTACAAAAATTTGAAAAGCGAGTTGAAATAAAATTCAAAATTGTAAAAATTTGTATAATGAAAAATTAAAATTAAAAGAAACTTACGTTTACATTAGGTTTCATGAAGATCCTGAAGTAGGAGGAGAACTGTAAGAAAAAATGTACATTAGTAAAATTTATCAGATATAGTAATATTTATCAGATAGAATAAATTTCTAGAAAATAAAAAAAGATTAAAACTTCATCTCCATCCTGGAAAAAGTTTTGAAATAAAGTAAAATATTTAAAAAACCCAAATATATAATTAAAACTTAAAACTTGGGGGGAGGAAGCCTCCTCCTTAACTCTTGTATTAATAAATATCTTTCCGAAACAGGAAAAACACATTAAACAATATTCACTTGAATTTATATGCGGTTACTCTTACGCTCCATGCTTAGCGCCAATTGAAATAACTGATTATATCCATAATTCACAAATATACGTAAAATTCTTGAATGAAAAGCATTCAATAATTCATTCATTCTTCATTAACTTGCGATAAATCATTCAGTCTGGCAACAATGAGGTTCCCCTACCAAAGAAATTGCAATAAGCCATTACATATAATAAATTACTATATCATTTAACTTTCCTGGAAATTTGCAAGAGAGCATCCATCTTTGAATCTAAACGCGTTATGTTGCGTTTGGATCAAACAACCCTGAGACGTGCAAGTCAATGATAAAAATCTCTTCGCTCATGACGTCACAAAGCTAAAGGTGAACGCAGAGTGCGCTGCAAACAGGCGGGAACTAGCGGGAATGTGGAAACCGGGAAATTTAAATAATGACTTTGAATTTACTTGATTGAAATAAAAACGAGAAAGCCAAAAATGAACCAGTCTGTTCTAGACTGATTAACTACCATTCATTTAATTAGTCTAAAACCGAATGACATTCTTGACTAACAGTGGATGATGGTAATGAAATAAAACTGTCACTAAGATTTTTTAATTTTTTACAAATATCAATTCACTAACAATAATTATACAAAAAAAATATGTGTACATATTTCCAAATACATGGTGAGTTTACATGTAAAGAAATCAAGTTTAATTTATCAGTATGTACAATTACGCTCACATAAATTTATAATTACATTTAGAGCAAAATTACATGAAACTTTTTATGAGACTAGCGTATTGTTAGACATTTTATAGAACGTTTAATTTAAATGTTTTCCACTTTTCTAATTGAATGTTTTGATGGTTACTACACATGGTTGTAAGTATAACGTCCTTGAACTCCATGAATTGTACTCTATTAAAATAAGAGATCGGTATTATATGTTAAATAATGAGGAAACTACCTTTTTTTAACACTACATATGTTGATGGATGATAGAAGCAATCAATAAAATTTTAATTTGCTGAAATTAAGCAGTTTTCAATGACAGTGTCAACCAGTAATGAATGCTCGCAACAGTAGATATTTCAAATTTCCCCAATCTTTATTTGCTCAAGCAACTGCTACTTTTTATTAAAAAAAATACTTTCCCTAACATATTTAAATGATAGTTCACGTGCAGCCAGTAATAAAAATTTTTCTATTCTTTCTACAATATTTGAAAGCGCTAATCTACAAATGTTTGAACTTTTGAATTTTTTTCTTTTGGGCGCTTGTATCCCTTAAGTCTCTGTTTTTGCGTTTACACCACCATGGTAAAGAAATATATATAACTGATTTAATAATTTCTTCTATAATGTCACTTCTATGTTGTTCGCATTGCAGGAAATCAAAAGAAACTTCACTTAATATATGTTCTGTTAAATATTGTGCAACATTTTTTCGTTTTGGAGAGTTGTTTAAGATTTCTTCAATAATTGTTACGGAATGACCAACTGCAACAACTAACTCAACACTTGGATAAACTAAATGGTGTGTTGTAGTTGACCATTCCTTAAAGTCTATGAATATATTATGTGGATCCTCAGGAGTCCCCATTAAATACCTAGTACACACAACACATTGCTGTTTAGCCTGAAGAACATGCTTTGCAATAAAGCCACTGACATATGCCACCGAAAGTGTCGAAGATTGACCTGTCATTACTGCACTTGTTATCTGTTCACTAACAGTTTTAACTGGAGATGGCAACTCTTGATTTGCAAACTGGCTTTCAGAATGTGCGGCACTTTCCACATTTTTCCCTCCATGCTGCAAAAATGTGTGAAGATTTGTAAGAAGAGAAGCCTCGTCTTCTTCACAATTACCATCAACTTGTGACAATGACAGCCCATTTATAATTTGTGTTTTAAAGCTGCCAATAAATTGGACAACAGTTGGATTATCAGCTTTGCCACAACCAGCACGAATAGAGCCGAAGAGGTTTTCTAGGGGATCTTGATTCAGCGCTCTTGTTCGTAGGAACTTAAAACCTTTGGTCTGGAGGAATTCCCAAATGGCCCTTATTGCATTTAAAGAAGTTATCCATCCTTTTTGTGATGGTGGCATTGATTTTAGAAGTCCACTTTTGGTCCGCCTTTGGAATTGCCAGTTCCGTACTTGATTTAAGGCTGTGGCCCAGAATTCCATATGTCCACTGTTGGATGTTGCTCGACATCTCAATAAATTTCCCCCATCAGTTGGCTGAGTTACACGACTCCCATTACAGCTGTCAAATATGTCATTCACCTGTTGAACAAAGGTAGCAGTTCCAACCGCCCGTTGTTCCAGTTCACCTGTGAATTAAAAAAATTTTAAAAACAACATTCCACGAAAAAATAGAACTATTTTACCTTGTGTAGTAAGCGTATATATGTATGCCGCAACAGAATGACTCATCAGCTGGCTTGCAATATTCACTTTCATTGGGTATTGAACTTTCGGTGCTAAATGTTCTGGCCGAAGTTTATGTAAGGAGCGAAACACAAGTGGAGAGGAGCTGTCTTAACACGTAGTATCTTCTGAACAGTTCTGCAGTTCGTTTTAACAGATGTGGTGGGTCTAACATAACAAAAACTTTTTTTTCTTGTACGTAGAAATATGGTTTATCGATAGTTGCACCCAAATTTGACACAGCTTTGACATTTGTGGTGCCCATGTCACATATGGTTGTCACTACCTCCAAGTTTGCCAGATTGTGACAAGCCAAAAGGACTTCCACAATAGCATTTTGTATTACTTCAGTGGAGCATCCTCCACTTGATAAATAATATGCAATTGGCTGTTTCCATTTCTTGTCTCCCAGTCCAACCACCATGAAAACCAGCGCCTTATTTGCGACTTTGGAAGAAGCTGTGATATTCATGCCAAAATCTTCAAACCCCAAAATTGTATCATTTTTTTTATCGTAACATATATGTTGTTTAATGTCCACCTCATCAAAAAGAAGTGCAACAAATGCATCTTTCTCTGTCGAAATACAGTGTTTTATATGAATGAACATATGTTCATTAATGCCTGTCTTAAAAGGCACTTTCTCCAAAAGTGATAAAATTGTTCTTTTTGAAGGTAGTGGCACCAATTTTTTCAAAAAATTATATCCATTTGGACTGCGTTTAAATAAAGCAAGGGCCATAGCTTTGTCATCAACAGTCCATCTACGACCATGTGGGCTTCTTTTTGCGCTACGAAGTTGTGTAATTAGAAAATCCCTCGTTGTCCGTGACAATCCAGAGAATAGATTTGTAACGACTTGACTATCACTAATTGTAAGATCAGTCAATGCTCTTAGATCCGCTTTTCTACTTCGGCAAAGTTTTTTTAATTGACGAATATGAGCCTTTTTTGATTTTAGTAAAGACACCAATTTCATTGCTTCAGGGTTTTTCTCAATGTTTGTAATTCTTCGGAAAACAGATTTTGGTTTACGAGACTTCATGGTGCAGGACACAGCAGTATTGGTTTCAAGTTGAACTGTTTTACTTCTTAATAAAATATGCAAATAAATACATATGTATGTACATGTATGTATTGATGTTCTTTAACTCGAATATTCTATAACTCGAATTTAATCTCAGGTCCCTTGGCAGTTCGAGTTACGGAGCTTCGACTGTATTAGAAAACTGACATTTTTTATAACATACTTAATTTAAAATGTATGTATGCTATATCGTCAGATTTTTTAGAGGATTTTTGACATTTTAATAATTTTAAAATCTAAGTTTTACAAAAATTGTGTGCAAATCGGTTTTGATTACAGCAGATTCCTCGAGCAGGCTCTGTACAGCTGTTTCAGGCCTAGTTGGGCCTTCGTCAGCAGAACCGTAGCTCGAGAAATCCACTGCAAACCAAACCGATATGTCCAGGTTATTCGCCCATGCGATGTGAAAGTAATAAACAATTTAAGTAGCGACATCTTGCAATCGCTTTTTGACCTAACATCGCAGTAGGATTGACAAATTGAAGCTAGTTCGCCACATAATAAGTCATCCCATGCGAGGCGGCCATGCTTGCTGTCAAAGCATATGAGAATTTTAGAAAAATTGTGTGCAAATCGGTTTTGATTACAGCAGATTCCTCGAGCAGGCTCTGTACAGCTGTTTCAGGCCTAGTTGGGCCTTCGTCAGCAGAACCGTAGCTCGAGAAATCCATTGCAATCCAACCTTAATTCTCGGATTCTAGGATAGAAATTTGCAAATGTCACATGGCTTTCAATTTGATATTTGATTGGTTAGAATGAACTTATGCTGAACTACAAACGACGAAAGATGAATGTTGGTTATTTCGCAGCGTCAAGATACTGCTAACTGCTGCGATAACTGAGTTGAACTGAGTTTATAAATGGTTTATTTACAGTATTTCAATATTTAGCGACAACTGCAACTTACAACTGCAGCGACAACTGCAACTTACAACTGCAGCGACAACTTCAAGTTTATAAATCCAGCTTAAATCTACATCTGAAATGTGTTCATGCAAAGCTCTTTCGTCTTCTTTGTCTTCCATCAAACACTCTATTACTGTAAGCGGGGTTTGGGGGAGAAGAATGTTGAAGACTTTCTTCGTTTATTTTTTTTTCAACCCTTCTTACTTGGATAGCGTAATTTTAGCGATAAAGATAAATAGATTACCTTTACCAATTTTTCCGGGACGTTCCAGCGTTGGAGAATCATCCTCCAGAGATATTTCTATTTCTATAGATCTGGCCTTGCTTTAAATAAACGAGAATTTTTCTGCCGTTTTAAATGTTGTAAAATTGATGTGCTAGAATTTGAACCGTTTACGCTGCCACCACCGTTTTTAAGGGACGCCGGGCCCTAATACTTTTCCTAATGCTGATCCTCATTTATTTATTTACTCCTTTCATTTGTTTTAGAAGGCGCGCGTTCTTGGACTCAGAAGTTGTTTAAAGCGAAATTAAAATGCAAACTCTACCAAAGTAAAATAGCTAGTCAGGAACAAGATCGAGTATATTGATCATTAGCGTCTTGTTCTAATTACATTACTTAACACAGGGAACAAGTTGCGAACACCTACCGGTTAAGGGGGAGGGGGCTCTAGGTGGATCCCAGCAGCAGAGGGAGACTCGGTGTCGGTTCTTCCTCTCCTAGGAAATCGGGGACTTGACCGTGCTCCTCAGGGGAAGGGAACCAGGCCGGAAAGCTCGGGGCCGACGCACTCACCCACACGTTAGATTTAATTTCGTTTGAGTTCAATATTAATTAATTCGGAACATCATAAAAAAAGAATTTATACTAATCGAGGAGGGTTGGAAATAGTTTAATTGAAATAAAATAAAGAAATTTAAAGTGATCTAGGAAGGCACAAAACCAAACTCTAAGATTACTCGGCGAACAATGATTTCCCTTTTTTAATTCCTTCCCTTCGAGCCGTTGTTATCTTATTTAAAAATATAAACAAACTTCCCTTAGGAAATGCTGGCCTCTCTTGGCCAATCGAGCAAGTTTTATTTAAAACGCAAATTTTGGGCGCCGGGGTGACTAAAGTTGCCTACGCTAGGGTATAGTTTCAAGTGATTCTTTCGCCCTTATCTAGACTCCGAGGTCGACTAATCTTTTCCCATACGTGTAATTTGAACCGGCGTGGCTTTTGTTTATTTTAAATATAAATACAAAATGGCGCAGCGAGAGTGAACGTGTGTGTCTCGGCTCCGATCTGTTTTTTAAATTTGAGACTAAAATTCCGTTCTAATCTGAATATTGTGTTCTCGAGTGCCTTCCTTGAGTTGACAATTATTTGCGTAACAAAAATCTACATTGTAAAGTCATACGTAATTTGATAAACAATTAAAATGAATACGCGCAGTGCGGCTAATATTAAATTTACGAGAGGTGCGGACAAGACCGGTCACCCGCCAACAAACACCACTGATAACGTTACTATAAAAACTTGCGAACTTAAAAACAAAGAAATCACTTGCCAGGAATTTTCTTTAAACAACGCATGTGAATCAGCTTGTGGCGGCGAAATAAGTTTAAATAACACCGATATAAATAATATCATAGTCCTGATATCTAATTCAGTTACTACTAATATAATTAAAGAAATGGATAGTCGTTTTGATAAAATTCAAGATCTGGTACATGATATTAAGCTCTCTACTGACAATAATAAGAAGGAAATTGACGGCGTAAAACTCCAAGCCGATAAACTTGAGCAATACACTAGGCGAAATAATTTACGAATTTTCGGCATTCGCGAAACTCCTGGAGAAGATACTGATGATCTAGTCATTTCCCTTCTTACTGAGAAAATGGGTAGGACTGTAAGTTTAAACGACATCGAGAGGTCCCATAGGATCGGGGCTAGCCAAAACAATGTACCTAGACCAATAATAGTCAAATTTGCGTCGTACCGAACCCGTACAGATGTCTTCAAGTCCAAGAAATTGCTAAAAGGCTCAGGCGTCACGATCCAAGAAGATCTCACGATGAACCGGCGTGCTGTCCTGAAAGCTGCGGCAGACAAATACGGCAAAGGAAATGTATGGACGCAAGATGGAGTCATCATTTGGGTACAGAAAGGCAAGAGATTCAGGGCAACTATGATTGAAGAGGTCATCGAGGATACAACCAACAAGTAACTGGAGTAGTTCAAATTTTCCTGATGTTTCGGTTTTATTAATCTATTCACAGAAATCGCTTAAGTTTCTTAGTATTTACTTGCCTTTTTTCTTTATTTTATTTTTTTTTCCTTAAAATTACTCCGAATTTCATTAAGTTATAATTCTTGTCGGGGTCTACACACAACTCAGCCTGCTCAAGCTGGCTTATCTATTTCTCTTTTTCTCTACGTGAACTCTATACATCTTTCAGTACTCTTTCACGCCCTTATACTTATTACATACAACTCTTTCTTGTTCACTACTCTTTAGTCTCTATTGTTAGTATTTTTCACGCTCTTATACTTATTACATACAGTTCTTTCTTGCTTACTATTCTTTAGTCTCTGTTATAACTATGCTTCCGGATGGCCTGTGTATTGCTCACCTGAATGTACGATCTCTTCTGCCTCATCTCGCTCTCCTTAAAAGTCTTGTGCTAAACTCCAACTTTAGTATAATCGCTATCACGGAAACCTGGCTAACAGCAGAAATACCAACCGATATTATTGATATTCAAGGCTATTCGTTTGTACGATTGGATAGGTGTACCCGTGGTGGAGGCGCAGGTATTTATATTAGTAATAAAATAAAATTTTCTAATGTTGTCATTAATATAAGTATTGAACAAGTTTGGGTTCTGGTTAACATTTGCGGTAAGAAAATCGCTGTTGGATCTGTTTACCGTTCTCCTACGCTTGACTATAATACATTTATCAACTTATTCGATGAAACTATTTCTTTCCTGTTGCCACGGTGCGACGATATTGTGTGCCTGGGCGATCTTAATTTTGATTTTCTCAATATGAGCGGGCCTGCTACGACTCAGTTCTGCTCATTGCTGGATGCTTACGGCCTTAAACAAATTATTCAAACACCGACGCGGGTAACACCTTCCTCCGCATCATTACTCGATATAATTCTGGTACTCGAATCTACAGAAATAGAAGCAACTGGTGTTATTGATGCCAGCGACATCTCGGACCATGATCTAGTCTATTGTACGCTGCCATCTAAAGTAACTTCTCAATATCCTATTTTCAAAACCATACGTGATTTCGCTTACTTTAATCAAGAAAAATTTCTAGCTGACCTACAATTAATACCTTGGGATAATATTTTTTATATCCACGACATCAACGACAAATTAGGATTTTTCAATACTAATCTACTTCGTCTCCTAGATTTACATGCACCGGAAAAAAACATTAAAATCTCGAAACCCTGGGCTCCCTGGCTAACGGACACTATTAAAGAAATAATCAAGTTACGTAATAAAGCTTTGAAACGATTCCGCAAGTCCGGGAGTCAGGTGGACCGAGACTCCTATAAAGCTATAAGGAATTATGCTACATTTGCGATTAGAAGCGAGCAAAAAGCATATCTTAAATCGCGATTCACGAATAACAACATTCGTGAAGCTTGGAGAATGCTAGACTCTCTCTCGATTACAAAAAGAGAGAAAAAACAATCTGTTCCCGCAAATCTGGCTGATCCAAGTGAAATGAATAACTATTTCGTTAACTCGGTGCCTACACTCCCATGCAACGTTGATACATTAAATTTTTACAATTCTAACAAAATAATACCAGATATCGAATTTCATCTGCAAGCTGCCTCTCAAGATGAAATCTTGGAGGCCTTAGCTCGTATAAAGTCAAACTCGGTAGGGGCGGATGGTATTAACATATTTTTCATAAAGCTCTGTTGTCCCTTCCTTCTTCCAATCATAGTACATATTATAAATTTCTGTCTTACTGAAGGCGTTTATCCTGAGAGTTGGAAGGAAGCTGTAGTCATACCGGTCGCCAAAGTGCACTCACCCAGTGATTTTACTCATTTCAGGCCCATTAGCATTTTGCCTGCTATATCTAAAATATTGGAAAAAATTGTAGACTCGCAGTTACGTGATTATTTATACATTCACAAAATACTACCGGAAACTCAATCCGGTTTTCGTTCTGGCCATAGCTGCAATACCGCACTTCTCACAATTTCTGACGATATATTTAGCAACTCCGATAAAGGTATGCTAACTGCTCTAATACTATTAGATTACTCCAAAGCGTTTGAAATGGTAAATCATCAGTTATTGCTTTCCATTCTTCGGTATATTGGTTTGTCAAACACATCGATTAAATTTTTTCAACATTACTTATTTGACAGATCCCAAAGAGTAAAAATTGGCGAATCACTATCGGAACCACTAGCTCTGCGAACTGGTGTAGCTCAAGGCAGCATCTGCGGACCACTATTATATATCATATACACATCTACTTTCGGGAAAACTATCAAATCATGCTCCTATCATACTTATGCAGACGACAGTCAAATTTATTTTTCATTTAGTCCATCTGATACTATCAATGCTGTTCGGGTTATAAACGATGATTTAAACGCGCTTGCTAAAATTTCTGAAGATCATGGCTTACTGATGAACCCTGGTAAATCGTGCGCATTGATATTTGGCAATAAGAAACAAAAAGAATTAATAAGTAGTCAATTAACCATTAGTATTGCAGGAAATCCTATCAACACTGTAGAAAAAGCTAAAAATTTAGGTCTAATATTTGACACCAATCTTCGGTTCACTGAACACGTTAATAAAATGATTCAAAAATCGTACTATTCTTTAAAAGTAATTTACTGTAATAAACATATACTTAATCAAAAATTAAAGATTATACTAACAGATACACTTGTACTCTCACACTTTAACTACTGCGATTCGGTCTACGGCCCATGTTTACTCGCGCAGGATATGGCTAGGATTCAACGTGTACAGAATTCTTGCCTAAGACTCATATTTGGAATTCATAAATATGACAAAATCTCTCATAAGCTCGTTGATGTTGGATGGTTAAATATGGTAAATCGACGGCGCCTCCATTCTCGTTTTCTGTATTACAAAATTTTAGCCACACGAACACCGCCATATCTTTATAATAAAATTAGATACAGAACGGATGTTCACAATATAAATGTCCGTCGTAAAGATCTCATCTCATTGGCACATCATAACACTGCTTTGTTCACAAGATCCTTTATATACAACATCGCTACGTTTTGGAATAACCTCCCATCGCAGCTAAAAATGCTTAAGCCATCTATTTTCAGAAGCCAGTACAAAAAAACGTTATTCGGTGAGCAATCATCACAGTTTGCCTCCAACTAATTTGACTCTTCTGCAGACTATCCTATTATCTTCTTTCTTTTCTTCTTCTTCATTTCTCTTCTTCACTCTACGCATAGCAATATCTTCACATTAATGTAATTTCGGGTTTAAGTTAGGGTCCAGGTGGAAGATCAGATCGTGCTTCATGGCCAAATCTGAACCTGCACCCATTTAGCAGTACAATTTCTGTTGGTGTCAGTGTACACATTGTATTTTTTTTGTATTTATTTCCTTGTATTTATTACTGCTAATAAAGGCATTATTTAAACGTTATCTTATGGTACTTAGAGGTCTGTTTTGTCTATCGCGCCTGGGAACCTGTTTACACTAAGACTAAGTTAGCATTCCTTTCGTTCGGTTCGTTTTCGAATTAAATTTTGTTAATTGAATTTAGGGCGAAATTTTTCGGCCGTTTACATTACCACGCTCAATTCTTGAAATTTCTGCCAGACTTCTGGTATTCTCTCATACCTTTCTCGTAGTTGCGAAACATTTTCTTCGCACGTTTGAACGAAAATAAAAAATGACTTTAACTGTCTTTTGACAGCACCTCTTTTGATATTTAAAGATTTTAAATCTTCTGTCATGTTGCGCTTGTCAAATATCAAATAAAAATGCAATAATATGGTTTTATTTGAATGAAATGAATTCTAATCTTAATAAATTGTATTGTTTTACTATAAACTTTAAATATCAATGATAAGTAACCTTTTTACTTAATGTGATATTAATGATTTGAGAATAGATTTATCGAAAGAGGGGTTTAAAAGCTCTGAGTTACTTTGCTGTTTCAAGATGTTTCCTGATGTTGCTACTCTCTGGCTCTAGAAGGGGCTCCTTCGACGACCTTAGTTGATGATGGGGATGAGTACTTGGCTGCCTGCTTGGGTCCAAACTCACTTTCCTGGTTACTTGTGTCTTATTCAACGATGAGGATGAGATTTGGCTGCCTACTTGGGTCCAAACTCACTCACTGCGTTACTTGTTACTTGCTGACTTGTAATATGCTTGAATGATGGCTTGAGGTCGGATGAGAAGTGTAGATATGCTGGCTAACTTCATTCGTTCTAGTCGAATGTTTTCAAATTGACAAAATCTTGAATGTCTCAAACTGCTAACCTTCCACGGCCTCTATGGAGGTAATCTAATTTGAACGGGAAGGTTAAGGCGAAACACTACACTTACCGTGCGAAAGGCGCAGCTGAACGGTGTATAACACCTGGTTACCCACGGCTAACTCAATGGAGGAGGGTCGAGGTTCTCCAACAGTAAAGGGGTGGTCTCAGGTTCTCCAACAGTAAAGGGGTGGTCTCAGTATTTATAAGGCGCCAGGAAACGGAGAGATTACCTAGGTGTAGCAGTCGTTTCCATCAACTTCGGCACAGCTGATTGTGACGTCTCTCATGCGGTAGTTGCAGGGGTTAGAGTTTAGAGTCAAGGAGATATGGATCATTGACACACACACACACAACTTAACCAAACATCGTCATCGAATTTAAACATGTAACTTTATTGCTTTCTCTATGTTCAGACACAGCAAATAAATGAGGTATAAACTAGCTAAATTTAACAGAATGAACTTGCAAATATTGCAAGTAGGAACAGACCTGTTCGTACAGCTGAATGCAAATATGTACGTTTTCATTACGTTAATACCTATTTGTCTAAAGTGGCACATAAGCCTTTGCTGTAATTTTCATTAACAATATATGACCAAAAATGAATTCTAAATATACAAATCAATTTGTCGAACGATAAACGAAATACTGAACGATAATTGAATAGCTTTACGCGGAGTGATACGGAAACAACTTTTGAGCTCACGCTGCGCAAAATGTAAAATACAATAAAAAAAATCGTGACCTTTGTTGTCCGGAGTGTCGCAGTCGTTAACTAGGAGTCGACTTCAAAACGGAGACTAACGTCTAAATGAAAGTCGGAAGCTCCACCAATATTCCTATGGTTGGTTACAGGTTCCTCAAAACTGCTTTCCGCATCGCATGCCGAGGTCTGACGTCACACGGCTTTATCTCCGAAGCACAATGCTGCAGTCGAAGATTCACGCGTTAGGCCAGGGAATCCCAACCTACTCGCTGAGGATGGCGGTTTCGATAATGAACCAAGTCAAGCAGCAATAGCACGAAAAAGGAACCAAAACAAGAAAACCTAGAAATAACGAGAAATAGCACGCATTAGATTCGTAATGGCGGATCGAAGAGGGTGCGACTTACCTAGTATTAGGTTTCGACAAAAGTATTCAGAATATACTTTTCACGTTGAAATGCGGGGAAATTCCGGCATTGGCCGTCGACACGGTGGAATTGCCTCAAAACCACCCTTCAATTTCCAACAAAGCACAAAAGCACCAAGTTCGCAAAAACACGACTGATCGTATCCGCAATCTATTCAACAGTGAGTGACCAAGCAACATGGCCGAATCACACCCTTCCTTCTTGTACGCCGCATCCACCAATAACAAACGTGTATTTCAAAAAACGTCACTTCCACCTTAAGGTTCTAGAAGAATCTATCGCCAACGATCCAGATCTTAATCGGCAGCATGCCCACGACATCTAACGACTAAATTACCAACCTAAAATACGAAATGCGCGACCAAATCCGCCTTTCAAATTAAAATTTAGTTAATTATTATAAATTCAACGTCGAAAACGCTAACGAAAAATCGGACTGTAACAAAACTTATGCGACTTTCGTATGACCATTGTGATCAATGCTGTTCTAGTCACTGGGGATCCGGCTCGATTGGACCAAATGTTGGGTTTAAGCGTAACCAATAGCCATTCCGATATACAGAGGTTTATCGAATATAATGCATGATTTTTTCATTTCTATTGCCATAAGATTATCGCTGAAAATGGATCTGTTCTGGAAATTAGGACTTGAAATCAAATTTTTAGCGCCGTAACGACCGTGCCAGCTGCGAACGATTTTCACGATTTGATGTTTTCGGACATTCTGCATTGTTTTCCCAAACGTAGCGTTATTCATTAATTTATAGTTGTTTTTTTCAAAATTCGACTTTGCTTGAGTCCTTAATGATGTGTTTAAGTCTATGTAGGATTTCAACCATGGGGACTGTTTAAATTTTACAACTTTATTGATGTGAATTAATCGTAAACCATGCTGCAGAATTTGCTTAAGATTTCTATAGTGAATAACGTAATTTTCTTTAGAATACAGAGTGGTCATTAATTTAGAGAATTTTTAATTTGGAGGTTTTCTATGTTCAGCGCAGAAAGGTAAATCTTTATCTAAGTCATGTAAATTTTCCGGATATTCTAAATCAACATCTAAGATATAACCAGTTTCAGTGTCATCGGAGACAGTAGTAACATCAATGTTGTTATCGGTCCATTCAAATCCCCCATATGGAAGAGATTGACTCATAGCTCAACCATATAAATTATTTACATCCAAATACATAAGGTATGTTGAGGGTTTGTTACTATCATAATCTTCTAAATATTTATTGTTTGCCTGAGAAAACCGATTACAACATTGACTTATCCCACCACGAATACCGCGTTCTATGAACATTAGCATATCAACATCTTGAATTGTTTCGAGACTACACCCTGTATATTTAAGCTTACAGTCCCACGTATACCCTGGAATCGTGTAATAGTGGTGTAAGCGGGAACTCGGGGGTGAAGAATAATGTCTATTCCCCGTAGTTATCCCTTCTTACTGGTAGCGCAATTTTAAAAGTTAAAGTAAATGGGTGATTAACGCATGAAAAGAAAGTAGAATTATTCGATTTATCGCTGCCACCACCGGATTTAGGTAAAAGGGGTCCGGTCCCGCATTAAATTTAGATTAATCATAATGACATTACATTTCCATTTACTTCAAAATTCGGAGGAGGGCTCTTGAGCTTAGAACTGTGCAAGCGCGTGATATTTCCGTAAACTACCCTAATAGAAATCAAAGACATGAATTAGCTTAATATAGGGTATATTGATAGAAAAGAAGAAAGTTTGATTTCCCTCGGAAGGGTCACATTATTACGACAGTTGTAAATTATTCATAACAATAAAATTAACAGTTCACCTACCGGGTAAGTGGTGAGGAGGAGAACCCAACAGCAGAGGTGTCTGGGACTTGATCCTGGGGGTGGAAGCTCGATGTCCCCTTTTCTTGGGGGGGGGGGGAGTTCGGCCCTTGGCACGCTCACTCACACGACGCCCGTATATTATGTTCAATTCATGAAGGGGTTAAGCGCGGATCGAAAGTGTCCGAAACACAAAAAAATAAAACTCTAGTTAATTAAAGGGATAGAATGTCCGATCTACTCCGAGGGAAGATGAACATTAACCTTTTTGATTTTTCAACTCCTTCCCTCCGCGCGGTATCTCAATTCAAAATGTAAACAAATTCCCCTTAGGAAATGCTGGCCTCTCTTGGCCAATCGAGCAAGCTCTTTCCAAAACACAAATTTTGGACACCGAGGTGACCAAAGTTGCCTAACGTTAGGGTATAGTTTCAAACGATTCCTTCGCCCTTATCTGGACTCCGAGGTCGACTAATCTTTTCCCATACGTGTAATTTGAGCCGGTGTTACTCTTGTTTATTTTAAACGTTATCTTATGGCACTTAGAGGGCTGTTTTGTCTATCGCGCCTGGGAACCTGTTTACATTAAGATTAAGTTAGTATTCCTTTCGCTCAGTTCGTTCGAGAATTAAATTTTGTTAATTGAATTTAGGGCGAAAACTTTCGGCCGTTTATATCCCTTCCCCCTTAGAAAAAGTGTTGACCCGATGGTCGACACCTTTTAAGGATTGCATAGATGGTGTGCTGCTGAGTTCCTTACAATATCATTACCTTAACCTAATACAAGAGAAAGAAAAAACATCGTGACATGGACAAATGAGTCTAGAATGAGGCACAACATGGTAACAAATTTTCAATGCAACACTTATCAACCGATACAACTGCCCACTGGTGAGGGAGTCCATTCCATGAGGATGGGGAGGTATCCATTCTTTCACAGATCTCGTTATAATGGCTGGAACTTGTTGGTTAGGGCCCGCTCGATCGGCTGATTTAGGATCCTTCTCGTAGCGTAGTGGCTTGGGTTGAAGGTCCATTCCGGACGCCATGTCCTCAGGTCGTTTGTGTGTTTGACCATGATCTCCAAGTTGAGTATCTGGTGTGCTTCGTCTCAGGATCTCTCCATGACATTGTTACATGAAAACAAAATACGAGTATCAAAATCTTATATATTTAAAGAACAGCATCTACTAACATACTAAGGGCGGTAACTGCTAAGTTAATTATTAGGTATAGACACTAGGGGAAGAAAGAATAAGGTTTTAGTCGTAATAATCATGCCAATTACATCTACTTAGGATACAATGGTCAACCATTTACTATCCCCTTCTCTCCAACAAGCTGTTGTTGACCTGGATTAAGGGTTAGTTGTAGAGTAGGTTGCGGGTTAGTTTTCAAGTCGCCTCTGGTTATTGTTTAGAATCCTATTTAGAACTGACCGGCGTCCCCTAGCTCATATTCTTCCGTGCCCGTCTTCTTACGCCTTACGTTTGTGTATACGGAAGTTGCTATCGTTTGGCGGTCTTTATCGCCTCTTACCACGTAATCTTGGTCTTGGGTTGGCTTTTCCTTAACACTACACTTACACCTAGTTAGTGTCCCGTCTCTGCAGGGGGGGGGATGGGTGGTGACTTACACTACAGTCCTGTCCTTTCAGGAAGGGGGGTGGGGCACTAACGGTGGCATATCATTCTGTCCTTGCAGGGGGGTGGGGGTGGGGTGACTCGTTTATGGCTTATAGGCCACGTAGGGCTTTCTCACTAGGTGAAGACAGTGCTTCCACGTCGTGAGGGTCTCCGTGATGGCCTTGAGAAGGATGGGCCCACTACCAGTCAGGAACACTGGTTGCTCGGACGAGCTGGGTAGGACCTCGCAGATTTCCTTCGTCAATTCGCCCGCCTTAATACTTTCTTCCGGGGAACAGGGAGGCCCTTCCCAAAGGTTCAGTAATTCCTGAGGCATAAGTAACCGGAGGGACGGTCTTGTCTGGAACCGAGTCCCGTGCTGGTCCCTCTCTCCGAGGGAATCCTGGGAGTATCGCGTCAATTCCCCTACCACTCGTCGAATTCCCTGTTGGATTTGGGCATTGGTTCAGTTAATTTCAAGGGTTCGTTCTCTTTCATCGTAGGTCCTTGGGCTGATTGTAATTATGGCCCCGGTCTCCGTTCGCATGGCCTCGACTCGTTTCCCTTCCGGCCCAAGTACCATTCCCATCTTGTGGTGAGGGAGCAGGAACCGCACGTTGACAACTAAGTCTTGCAGCTCCATCTCCGGGTCTGAGAGTAGATGTTCCCTTATTACTAACATTGCAATCGCCTACATATATAAAATTTTTTTTTCTTATTCTTTCTCCCACACTGATGTACTGGTATCCCTTCCGCGTTTACAAGTTACATTTATAATTCTAGGTAAAATTCTAACTACTAATCTTACTACTACCTTATTTACTAGGTTACCGTTACCCTAACATTCTTCCTTGCTTTATTACCGATCTCGTATTTCTTTTAAGTTTAGAGTTTATTACTGATGAATGTTCGGAATTTAGTTTCTTTAATTATCATCCTCCCGTCGCCAGTCTCTTTCTGTCACAACTATTTTCAAAGACGGGTATAGCCTCTTTGGTGCCTTGGGTCGGTTCTTCCCTTCCTGTCTCTCCGCGGGCTTATAATAATAATAATAATGATTTTATTGTCCAACAGTACATAATATATACCACACAGGACAGATAAATCTTAAATAGAGACAAATAAATATGTAATAACATTTACAATAAAAAAGAAAATTTAATTTAATAAATAGAATATTAAATATATTCGTACATTATTCGTATCTACTTATACAATAAATTAGTTCAGAAATCATTTTAAACAACATCCTACCGCAATAAATTCAAAATATATCGTAAATGTGTGTGATGAAGATTACAATTTGTACATATATTATTAAAATTACTACACATAACGACAATAGGAGATTTCTTTAAAACATTTGTGCGATACTGAACATTATAAAAGACCATTTCATGACGGGATACATTTCGAGGTATAACAAAATTCAATTTTTGAAGTAAATAAGCCCAATCAATATGGTATGTAATTACGTTATGCAAAAAGGATACCGATTTCATTTTGCGACGAACATGCAATGACTCAAAACTAAATCTATTTAACAATAACTCATTGCTTATGCCTTGAGGGGGATATTTACGATCAATAATAAAAGCTAAATATTTTAAAAATTTACGTTGTACACTTTCAATTATATTCACATAGCAATCATAAATAGGATACCATATTAACGTGCTATATTCTAATTTAGATCTGACAAGTCCAAAATATAAAGTAACGAGCGTACGAATATCAGAAAAATCTCTGCTGTTTCTTATAATAAATCCCAACATTCTAAATGCGGACTGTACCATACTATCAATGTGCTTCGAAAAAGTGTGCGAAGAATCATATATAACCCCCAGGTCTGTAATATGATTAACACGTGCCAGAAGAGTACCATCAAGTTTGTACGCATAAATAATCGGATTAAGTTTTTTAGTAAAGGTCATAGTTTTACATTTACTGACATGATTGAGACTGTTTCGAATGCACCAAGCTTTAATTACTTCCAGATCATTTTGTAGATTAAAACAATCATTTACAGTTGCAATGTTGCTGAAAATTTTTAGGTCATCCGCAAATAATAACTTATTACATCGTATACACTCTGGTAAATCATTTATAAAAATTGAAAAAAAGAAGGGGCCAAGATTTGATCCTTGCGGCACACCGGATGTAACGCGTTTCAAGGAAGATCTGTAATCATTTAATTCTACAAACTGCTGTCTATCCGATAAGTAGTTTCTAAATAATAGTAGAAGCGGGTAACTAAAACCAAATAAATCTAGCTTTTTTAATAAAATGAAGTGATCAATCTGATCAAACGCTTTTGCAATATCAGTGTATATAACATCCATCTGCCCAGAACCATCCAATGTTTCTGAAACGTATTGCGTGAAAACAGCTAAATTGGTTGTGGTTGATCGTCCTTTAAAGAAACCATGTTGAAACTCAGAAATGAATGGTATAACCTGATAAGATGCGAGATTATAAAGCGCAATTTCGAACAGTTTTGCAAAATTACAGAGAATTGAAATTGGCCTGTAGTTTGATACAACGGTTACATCACCAGCCTTTAAAACAGGACATAGCCTTGCAACTTTCCAGATTGCAGGTACAATCGAGAAAGTGAGAATTAAGTTAAAAATAGTTGACAAAGGTTTGGCTAAGACATAAATGCAATCCTTCACTAGAAAACTTGGTATTCTATCCACACCGCAAGTAATTTTATTTTTTAACTTTTTGCTAGCCTTAATAATATCATCTTCCTGTATCTGTTTAAGAGTAACACATTGTGAAGAAACATTACCGAATAGGAAATTATTATTTAAATTAGATTCATCTGAATTAATATAAGTACTAGAGAAATAGTTAATAAACGCATTTACAATAGATTCAGGAGTGTTAAATTCAACATCATTATGCTGAACACTACCAGGAATTCGAGTGAGGTTCCGTTTATGAACATGAGACCAAAATAAACCTCAACCTTTGCTATATATTTCTGATAAACAGCCTGAATCAGATTTTTGGTAAGTCTTCTGAAATACTGAAACTTGTTATAATGGTACAATGAGTTATATTTTTTATAAAATTTATGCATTTTATTTTTTGTACGAATGTTTTTTATAATATTTCGAGTGAACCACGGGGATATATTTTCTCAGCTCTATTAACGATCTTAACAGGAACATAAGCTTCAAATATTGATTTCAAGATATCATAAAATTTTGCACATGCCAACTCAACATCTGAATAATTATCTAAAATACTCCAATCAACTCTAACTAAATGATCATACATTGATAAATAATCAGCTTTTTTAAAATCATACTGTGTATTATTAGTGTTCATATCAAATTTAGTGTATTTTGGCTCATTTAAGTTTAAATTAATCAATAATGGTGGATGAAAATTATCAACCGTAACTATGGGATGCTTATCTTCAGCAACTGTACAATTAACATTACTAAATATAAGATCTAATAAATTGACCAACTGTAAATGTTAACATTATGATTAAATTGCTCTAAATTGACAAGATACTTATAGTTATACAATATTCTAGATTTACCGCAAGGAATTTCAGTACCAAACGCAGCCGCATTAAAATCTCCTAATATAATTACCTTACTATTATACAAAAATTCATAAGTTAATAATAAATCAAAAAAATACTCAAAATCGGACACTGAAACATTTGGTTGTATATAAACAACAACAACATAAAAATTGTAGTTCTTGCAATCCACTTTACAACCTACAATATCTATAGAAGCTAAGTTCTCATTTATCACAGCAAATTTTATTTCCGATACAACAAATTCATCACGAACAGCAACAAGTACGGCTCCACCACGTGAGCAATTCAAAATTTCCAAATTTCTATCACATCTGTACGCATAGTAACCATCTGGAAGCACTTCAGCATTGTTGATATCGGACCTCAACCAGGTTTCAGTCAAACAAATAACATCATAATCACTGGCAAGAATAGCAGAATTAAACTCTTCAACTTTGTTAACTAAGCTTCTAACATTTTGATAATAAATTGTTAGATCATATGAAGCATGTACTACAAGCTTATCCTCTTCAGTGTCATCATTCAGGGCTCCCTTTTCAACTTCGTCGTTGGTATTGAGACGCACCCTATCCTTGGAGTCTTTTGCATGATGTCGATGTACCCACAACATGGTAACGCTGTCTAATATTGCTCCTATGAGTTTGAAGCTCCAACAAAAAAATTCATATATCAGAACTCCATGGATTAAAGTATCAATGAGAAATTTAATCGTCTTCCCAATAATGTACAATCCCATTAGCCCGGATGTGATGGTTCCCAAAGTTGCGAACAAGGAATATACTGTGCCCCATGCCTTAGTCAACCAGGATCTCACGGTTTCTTCGTCTATAAACTGGTCGAATGTGGTCCCTTGTTTATCAGTGGAAATTCCCATCATCCCTCTGGTGATTATACCTTCTACGGCTTGCCTTTCGGATGGTAGGATTAGGTGTTGTTGCAGCCTTTCCATGTCTTCTTGTGAGTATAATCCTCCACTGAACAAGTTATTTGGACTAACGTATGTCCACTGGTGGTTACGTGTGGGCTCCAAGATTTGCGGAGTCGGGATTTCATGTACTCCTTGAGCGTACTTATACCATTTCTCATTAAGTTTATAGGCGGAATAGAGAAACGGATTGCAACCAGTTTCCGTCTCGAATTTTTGTAGGACGTGATTTCTTGGTGTCATGAACAGGGTTTTATTATCATACATCACTGGTAGTTCTTTATAACATCTGTCAGTACGCCTTACTGACACTTCGACCGGTAGACATTGTATGATATGGACTATTTCTCCATAATTGACGGCGGTATATCCGGGCACCTGCATTTTTGCGAAAGTGAAGGCTTCTGGTGCTATTATGGCTAAGGTTTGCAGATTTCTTAGGACTTGTTGTTCTAGGGCGCACTTGTGAGCTATAACATCTGCGTACAAGGCTGAGACTTGCCCTTGAATGTGCCTTTCTAAAAATACTACCTTTGCATTGGTGTAGGCAGTGGGATCCATAGTCAAGACGTTGATCGTTGCTCTTTTGAAGTAAAATCGGCCATTTTCTGATGGTTTGACGATGAAGAATTTAGGGTGGTCTGTTTCGTATGCCGACTGTCCGCAGATCATGGTCGGTCGTGCGACGGGCATGGCGAAGACTGTTTCGCCTTGATCCACTGAGTATATAATCGTCCTTTGTTCTTGAGACACGCTGTTGCTAGGTATCAGTTTATCTGCAGGACCCTCGTATAAGACAATATACTTCCTTTCTGAGCATTGGGTGTTATCAACATGTTCCCAGTAAGTTTCTTCAAATACTGAGTCAATACAAGCTTTCTCCTTATAAGGGCATTGTATCCCTCCAGGCAGATGTATTTCGTTCTCACTTATTTTAGCAGGTGAGTACCGTTGATAAAGTGAGATTTCTAAGGCAGCTTGCACGATAACGTCGTTCCATCGGCCTTTATGGTCTTCATAAGAGCTTCCTTGACAGCTGCTTTCTCCTGTCATTCTTCCTGCCATTAATACGGTCGCTTGTGTAGTCCCGTTAATGATCAAGTGATCTATGTTTTTTCCATAGAAATTCACCATGCTCCTTGTGGAGTGTATCTCCTGACACTTCGTACGACCTACGGATAATATGTAGGTGGCGAGTCCATTTAGGGTGGCGGACATATGGGAGTGCATGCCACAATGGGATATAATACGAGTTACATGAATCTTACACTGGATTACTGGGAGCATTTCTATTTCATTGACCTGGAGTAGTTGTATTTCTTCTTGAGTCGTCTCTATCTGGGATGGAAGAATCCTGCATCTTCCAATGTTGATCAAACTAAAACTGGTTAGATTCATCTTCTGGTTCTGGCAATCGTAGGCAATGAGTGAGAGAACTGGTTCGACCAAAAGGATGACAATTGTAAGCACCAATAAATTCTGTGGCGTCACTTTTGCACTTTCTTTCCTTCTTCTCTTGTTTACTTTCCTTCGCGGCTACTCGCGCTTAGCCTTTATCGTGTATCCCTAACCTAGGAAAGGAAGAATGTTGAGCTTCAGCTGTTCCCCGGGGTCAGGAGTTGATACCATCAATTATTGACCCCTTCTTTAGTATTTTGTTGCATAAATACAAAGCAAAAGCAAAAAAAATAACAACAAATTGAATATCCCCTAGTAAATTTTGAATAAAAAAAAAGAAACTTTTATTACTACTAAGATCCGGGGGTTTCCCTGATGCATATTCACAAGTGTTGAGTATAATGGATTTGTAAGGACTGGATCATGCCAAGGAAAATAAAAACTCATATAATGTATATTACATTTGTGGTATCGCAAACCTTACGCTTTATCCTAGGCGTCTCATCATAACGCTCTTCTTCAACTACTAGCGTCTTTGGCATGACCCATGGCTGTGACTCTGCGTGTCCTTTACTCCTGGTCCCATAACTATGTCCACTATTAATAGTTTGCTCAGGTGGTTCGACCTGTCCTTCACTCACCGGAATCTGTTCTGGTTCTTCTTGAACTTCTACAGACTCGTCGGCATCCGTTTCAATATCCTCGGAACTACCTTCACTTACCAAGTCCGGTGGTTCTTCGTCTTGTATTTGGTCGTCTTCCTGCACATCATTCAATGCATTGGGATTGAAGTCTACCACTCGTCGTCTCACTGGTTCTTCATTTAACGATACCGGTGTCCCTATCCAGGGTTCTATTTCCTCTGGGGGGTTTTCGACATTTCCTTGTGGTAGTTGTTCCGGTATTCCGCCGAAGTATGCTCTTTCCAGTTCCTCCATATTACTAGAGATTCCAATGTCATCTCCTGGCTCTGTTCCTGACTCTTGATCCTCGGAGTCTTCGTGTCTTGGCACATCCCCCTCGTTCCTTCGAGTCTGAGGTGCGTTTCGACCGTCGTCGCCATCTTCATACCTCTTTAGTCTGTTGACATGAACTATCTGTTCTTCACGACCACCTATTTTGACGATTTTGTAGGATACAGGGCCTAACCTCTCCGTGAATCGATACGGACCTTCCCACTTCTTGCTTAATTTTCCTGATAAGCCTGGTTTTACAGCTGGATTGTACAAGTAGACTTTGTCTCCTAATTGGAATTCAGTAGGTCTAGTTTTCTTGTTGTACTGTTTCTCGCGCTGCTCTGCCGATTGCTTTAACCTTTGGCGAACGATTTCAAAGGTGGAATTCAGTCTTGCGACCAGTTCCGATGCGTAGTTTTCGCTGTAGTCGTATCGCTGCCTTGTAGAAGTGAGGTTGTCGTCGTTGGGTAGTCTCATGTCTCTTCCGTGGAGTAGAAAGTACGGAGTTTCGCCATGGAGGAGTGGATGCTGGCTCTATATGCCATCAAGACGTAAGGTACCCACTTGTCCCAACCGCGCTGCGACTTCGAAACGTAATGCGACAACATATCCTTCAGTACCTGTGTTCTTTCTATCATCCCGTTGCTTTGCGGGTGTATCTTCCGAATTCCCAAAATTTTACAGATGTTCTTCATCAACTCTGACACGAAATTCGTCCCTTGACCTGTCAATAATTTCCTTGGTACTCCGTGTCTGGTGATGATGTTCTCTACGAACGCTCGAGCCACAGTGTCCGCTTTTTGATCCGGTAAAGGTATTGCTTCCGGATACTTCGTGAAATAGTCTTGAAAGGTCAACACATATTTATTATCTTTATCTGTGCTAAATAGCGGTCCCACTATATCCATGGCTGTTAGTTCGAATGGATAAGAAACATCACAGAACAGCTGCAATGGTGCTGGTCTTTTATTAGTAGGCGTTTTTCGAGTGTTACAGGAATGGCATTTTCTGATGTAATTCTTAACATCGTCTTCCATTCCTTTCCAATACATCCGTTCTTGCAATAATCTCAAGGTTTTTGGTACGCCTTGATGTCCCGCGTACGGTAGATCATGATGGTCATGTATACACTGTCGCACCAAGGTCTTCGGAATGACGATTCTGTCATGTCTTTCATTGCCTCGTCTAATTCGGAAGATAACATCGTCATTATCGATGTAGTAAGAGTCCTCCATCTGCTCTTCTCGAATCTGTCGGTGTAGATTCCTCAAACCCTGATCTTTTCTTTGTTCATTTCCTATTAATTCCTTATCTAGGTACGGAATAGGTGTTTCCTCAGCGTCGATTCGATTTCTTTTCGAAATTGGCTGGGTTTCGACTTCTCTTGGAGTTGCCTTGTGAGATTGGCTTACTTTTGTCGGCGTCATATCTTTCGTCCGATCTTGTTCTCTGGCTTTTCGTACCCATTCTTGGAATTCCTCATATCATTGCACTCTTTCTCGTTCCAACTGCGAGAACGTGCTCTCATATTCGCGGTCTCCTGGTTCATCATCGCTAAGATCTTCGTTATTTTTACTGATTTTTACTTGAACATCTATTGGATTGATTCTTTTACACTCTTCATGTCTTGATTTCATGTTGATCTTATTATTTCTCAGGACCTTTATGTGATCATTTTTGCATTTCTTCTTAAAATTTTCTTTCGGAGCTAATACTTTAACTTTTTCCCTAATTTCATTTCCTATTTCGGTAATTCTGTTCATTTCTTCAATTTCTTTCCTCGTCAATTTCCATTTATCCCGTTTTGTGACGTCGTTTATTATTTTAACCTCTTTTGACCGCTTTATTTTCCCTTGTTCCTGTTCATGGTCCTGATTTCTCCGAATTTCCTCTATTTCTTGTTCTTCTTCAACCCTCGGTAACCGACTCATGGTATCAGCATTGTTGTTCTTCCTTCCAGGCTTGTACTCGTATTCTCGTATTCCGACAAGAGTGACGCCCATCGGGCTAACCTTGATGTTGGGTCCTTCAATGAAAACAACCACTTCAACGGCCTGTGATCCGTGTAGATGGTAAACTTGGTCCCGTAAAGGTAGCATCTAAAATGCTTAATCGCCCAAACAACTGCTAAGCACTCTTGCTGAGTCACATCGTAATTTCTCTCGGCCTTGTTGAGTTGTCGGCTGGCGTAAGCTATAGGTCTTTCGTATTTGCCTTCTCTCTGGCTTAGCACTGCGCCGATAGCTGTTCCAGATGCATCTGTCGCTAGTATGAACGGTTCTTCGAAGTTGGGATACTTCAGTACTGGCGGACTGCACAACTTCTCCTTGAAGTATTCAAATGCGTCCTCTTGTTTCTGCGTCCATAGCAACTCAACGTCCTTTTTCGTGAGTGATGTCAAGGGGATTGCCTTGTGTGCAAATTCTGGGATAAATTTCCTGTAAAATCCTACTAATCCTAGGAAAGCTCTAATGTCTTTCACATTTCTAGGTCGAGGATAACTTTTCACAACACTTAACTTTTCCGGGTCCGGTTTCACTCCTTCTTCGGATATAGCGTGACCCAAATATTTAGCCTCCCTGGCTAAAAACTTACACTTTGACGGTTTTAATTTCAAATTCGCTTTTCTCAATCTTTCAAAAATTTCCTTTAACTTTTCTAGATGTTCTTCCAGTGTCCTACTAAACACTATTATATCGTCGAGATATACTAAACACTTTTCTACTGTGAGTCCCGACATGACTGAGTACATCAGTCTTTGGAAGGTGCTAGGCGCATTAGCCAGTCCAAACGGCATTCTCAGGCATTCGTAATGACCGTCGGGAGTTGAAAACGCGGTTTTCTCCTTATCTTTCGGGTCAACTTCCACTTGCCTATATCCACTTGCCAGATCCAACGTGGAAAAGAACTTTGCATTTCCTAGTTGATCGAGAGTTTCCTGAAGGTTTGGTAATGGGAAGTAGTCTCGCTTGGTGATGGAATTCAGCGCTCCGTAATCTATGCTGACTCGAATTTTATTTTCACTTTCCGCGGCTTTCTTCTTCACCATTATTACTGGTGCACTCCAGGGCGAGAAGGATTCTTTGATCACTCCTTGCTCTAACATCTCTCCAATCTGGTTTTGGAGTTCCTTCCACTGACTAAACGGTACTCTATATGGCGCTTTAGTAATGGGTGGCACGTCCTCTGTGATAACCCTATGTTTCACTTCATGTGTGCACCCCAATTTTACGTCTTTTCCCATAAAGATGTCGCCGTAATTCCGAACCAAGTTCAATAACTTATCTTTTTCTTCCTTTCTTAGATGGTCCATTTCTAGTTTTTCTAGAATCCCTGCCTTTCTCAGGTCTACCTTGTTTATGGAGACGCGCTCCTTTCCTCTTCTTTGTATATGTTCCTGCACTTCAATTCTCTCGCTATAGGCAACCACTGTATTTTTCGGTATTCTAACCGTTTCGCTGGTAACATTCATGATGCAAACTGGCACTTCCTGCCTGGCTTTAGAAATCGTGCGTGCTACTATAAGTCCATGGATGAGCAGATGAGCGGGTTCTAGCAATATATCCTGTTTAGGGTTGTACCTTCCCTGCACAGCTGTACACAACATTTGACATCTTGGAGGAATGTCGGTCGCATTTTTAACGCGGATTAGACAGCTACCAACTATCATTCCGATCATCTTCCATCATTGGTAGTGATGGTGATAACCTGCGATCTTCTTCCCCTTCTTGAATTCTTTCCCAGCTTTCCTTCCGCTTCTACGTGCTTTTCCCCCTTCTTTATGTTTGGGCGTCTTTTGATTTCTTTTAGCACCATCCTTTCGCATTTCGTTTACACTTCCCTCCTCGTGCACATTTCGCCTTTTTTCATCTTCTTTACCCAGTCTCCGTTTTCTGGTATCTTTTGCCAGCACGTTGTCTGTACTCTGTTGCCTATTCTTATTTACTCCTTGGACGTAGATTACAATGTTTATAGTCGTCTTGGTAAACACTTTTTCTAAAATTTCCTTTACCTTTTTCCAATGCAGCCCATCCAACCCACAACCTATCCTAGGCATTGCTACCTTTCGGACTCTGTTCTGTAGACAGTGTGTTACCGTTACTCTATTCGGTCACAAAGGCTCAACCACGCTATTCGCCACCAGCGCAACTACGGTAGCTAAGCCTGCTGTGCTAATGGCACACAAGGAGAAGAATTATTCCAGGAAACAGTGACAGTAATGCAGGAAACACCGCCCAAGGAGAATAGGGCCCCATTGTTTTCGTCATCCATTCCGCTGGCAGTGCCGAAGTTCCAAGGACGACCATTGGACCAAGTCCACGTGTTTCTACGATAACTGGAGGAATATTTCGCCACTTACCGAATTCCGGAATGGGCATGGGTAGAAACTGCCTCACAGCAGCTTGGACCATCTCCAAGAAAATTTTATGAAAGTATTGAAGCATTAAACCTGAATTGGGTTGATTTCAAAGAATTTCTTACGGATGAATTCGCCGGTCCAAAGGCAATACAAGCTCTGTTATCTCAATTATATACAGAGACGCAAGGACAGAACGAATCAATGTTAACGTTCGCCATGGGAAAGTGGGGAATTTTCGAGAAGGTGGCCGCCGCTACATCAGCTGAGGACAGAATAGCCACGATCTGCAGAATGTCGAGGAACGAAGTTCGAATACTGCTCAGTGTACCAATGCCAAGTTCGTTGACTGAACTGAAAACACGCTGTCGGCAAATTGACTTTGCCCAACCGCCTCCAGCATCAAAGTCGCAACAATCAACAACGAAGCAGCCAGCACAGCACCAGAACGAGCCCCCGAAGTGTCGATACTGTCCGGGAAGACATTTTCACCGAGATTGTCCGATCGCTCAAGCACGCAGAAATACGAACGGCCCGGAAAACTAGAACAAAACCGGGGAAAAACCAGCCTCGGGGCCCCGGTCAAAAGAAAAGTTATTCGAATGTCAACCAACCAGGATCCTACATCGGCTGTCAACACTGCCGCCACCCGAAAGAGCCGTTCACAATTGCCGGTTAACATGGACTTCACTAGACGCTGCCTGCATTTTGGTATGTGCAAGCGAGCTACGATGCATTGGTTCACGACAGGCTCGATCTCGACCCTGTTACAGCCCATCTGGGAGTCAAACAAACTGAACTTCAGAAGGTCCTGCTGGAGTTCTCTGAGGTATTCGACGAAGACGGTCCCAGCACGACCACAAACACGACATCGCACGTAATTAACCTCGCAGATAAAACTCCGGTGTTCCAGCGTCCGTACCGGTACAGTGACGAGAAAAAGAAGATTATTGCGGAAGAAATAGAATCGATGCTCGCCAATGGGATTATTGAGCCATCGACTGCGCCGTGGAGTTCTCCTATAGTCGTTGTTACTAAAAAGGACGGAAGGCCGCGATTCTGCGTGGACTATAGAAGGCTGAATCAGAACACAAGGACCGAGCCGACTGCCGTGCCGATAATTTCCGATGTTCTGCGAGATTTGGGCAAGGCACGCGTTTTTAGTTCTCTCGATCTAAAATCTGGCTACTGGCAAATTCCGATGGATCCAGAGTCTAAGCCGATGACCACATTCATCACCCCGGACGGCGCATCATACTATTTCCGAGTAATGCCATTTGGACTCAAGAATGCTCCGGCTACATTCCAGCGTATGATGTCGCAGGACGTGCTTGCCGGATATCTAAGAGATTTTTGTATCGTATACCTCGATGATATCATCATCTACAGCCAGAATTGGGAAGAACATTGCCTACATGTGCATAAAATACTCGAACGTATACAACAGCATAACTTGAAATGCTCGATAAGGAAAAGTCAGTTCGCGACACCTACTCTAACTTACCTGGGGCACGTGATCACAGAAGACGGGAACCAACCTCAACCGGAACATTTAGAGAAAATCAGAGCCGCCGAGAGGCCTAGAAACCGGAGAGAACTACGCGGGTTCCTTGGTGTGTGTAATTGGCTGCGCGATTACGTACAAAAGTTTGCTGAAGTCATCGCCCCACTCAACGATTTGCTATCAACAAAAAGAAAGTGGCAGTGGGGACCCGAACAAGAAGACGCATTCCGAAAAGTCGGGAACTGCTTCCAGGAGCCCTTAGCGTTAAAGAGGCCACTGCCGGAGTTGCAATTCGTGCTGCAGACGGACGCGAGTGGAGTCGGAACGGCAGCCGTGTTATACCAGAATATTGAGGGGGACAGACGCATCATCTCATACACCAGTCACCGCCTGAGTCCAACGGAGCAGAAGTATCACAGCAACGAACAGGAGTGCCTAGCAGTGGTACGGGCAGTTAAGCATTACCGTTCCTACCTCGAAGGAGGGAGATTTACCATACGAACTGACAGTAAAGCACTTACCTGGTTAAACCAAACCAAAGACCATCGGGCCAAGTTGACCCGTTGGGCGCTTTTGCTCCAGGAATTTGATTTTGTCATGGAGCACTGCCCTGGAAAAGCTAATGAACTGCCGTACTACCTCTCTCGCCATCCAAGCGACAACATTTCTGACGAGACCGCGGAAACCTGTGAACGCCTGCTACCACCTGAAACATTTCCAGACCAGCACACCGAAGAACCCAGACCAACTATACACCAAACAGAAACCACGACGTTAGCCGATGAAGTTAGACAAGCCCAACGCGCCGACGAGGAGGTACAAAACCTAATAATAATAATAATAATAATAATAATATATGCCTTTATTGTCACATATTTCTGAATAGACATACAAACATATCGTACAATTCTATCGGTAGGGCGAAGTTCAGAAAGCTACGTACATACGGACGTGCATTCTGCTCTTCCACTTAACCCTAAACACATTTAATTAAAGAAAATGTAATTTGGCAGCAATGAACAGAGAATTAAAAATTAAACGCATACGCAAATTTACAAACTTTGTTTTATTTTACACATTTATATTATTTTTATTTTCTTTTCCTTTTTCCATCCAACTAAAAAAGATCATTTCATTGATTTATTCATTGATTTAGGTAAATTAGCCTCTTGCTCCTCCAACACTCATCTGCAAAATCTTTAAAATGTCATGCCCGAGAAAAGTGACTGGCGCATTCGGCTGCGAAAAGACGACAATGATAGTTTCTTAAAGTTATCCGGCAGTTTATTATAAACCAACGATATCTGATATGAAAAGGATCTTTTGAACAATTCTGTTCTGTGTAATGGTGGGGTAAATAGACCTTTAAATCTTAAATTTAAATTATGTATGTCTGTACGAAAACTTATTTTACGATATAAATAAGGGGGTATTTTGTTAGTTACTATGACATGATAAAGACAAGTAGAATGGAGTATACGCCTGTTTTTCATACAGAGCCAATTTGCATCTATTAGCTTATGGGATATTCTCTGGAACTTACGTATGCCGAAAATTAACCTAAGACAAGAGTTTTGTAATTTTTGGATTCTGCTTATGTCAGTTGCATCTAAGCAAGAGTGATAAACAGAATCGCAATAATTCAGACGCGACAAAACTAAGCTGTCACATAATACAATTTTTGCTTCTGATTTAACAGGTGTCTGTTAACAAATATTTGCTTTAAATATGCATATGAAATTTGTAAAGTCTTGGATATATGAGATTTAAATCTTAAGTCACCATCAAGTATAAGTCCAAGACTTTTTATTTCACTCACAACAGGAATGGATTTACCATCCACTATTATATCAATCTGATCTAAAACTTTATATCTGTAGTTTTTATTTCCAAATAGGATCACGTTAGATTTGTTCGGGTTTAATACTAAATGATGTTTCCTTGACATATTCGCGAGATTTCTTAAATCATCATTTACGCGCATACACGTGTTCTTAATATCATCTGGAAAACATGAAGTAAACACCTGAGTGTCGTCAGCGTAAAAATAGGGAATGGAGGTTTTAAAATAATTTTCAAAATCTACAGTATATATTGAGAAAAGTAAAGGACCCAAGACTGAACCCTGCGGGACCCCAAATTTTGAGTTACGATAAGTAGAAATTTGATTATTAATTTTTACTGCCTGACATCTTCCACCAATGAAATCTGATAGCAACTGAATAGCTTTAGACTGTAATCCAATGTAATGAAAGATGGATTTCATAATACCATGATCAAGCGTATCGAACGCTTTAGAGTAATCCAAAAGAACCAAGAGAGATACTTTGCCAGAATCAGTTGCCCTCAGAACTTCATCAGTAATAGCAAGTAAACTCGTATTACAGCTGAAACCCGGTCTGAAACCTGATTGAGTCTGGGGTAAAATATCGTTTGTTGCAAGATGAACTCTAAGTTGATTCGCCATAACATATTCTAAGATTTTAGACATCACAGGTAAAATGCTAATTGGTCTTAAATCTTTCATCTCCTGAGGATCATTAATTTTTGCTAATGGTATAACAAGAGCAATTTTCCATAAAGAAGGAAATACTGAAGATCTGATGCAAAAATTGATTATATGAGTGAGATGTGGTAATAAAAATGGGATACATAAACGCAAAACATGAACACTAATATCATCGTGACCAACAGCACCCGTTTTAATTTTTAATAGAATATTAAAAATTTCGTTATCTTCAACGGTCTGAAAATTAAAACATTTCTTAACTGATTCCTTGATGTTAGCATTGTAAAAATTTATTATCGTATTGTTACTGGGTTGCACAACCGGAATAGAGTTGAGAAAATAATCATTGATTTGTTCAGCATTACTTAGATGTATGGGTAAATTCTTAGATCTTGAATCTTTCCCTAGATTCAGATGTTTCAAATGTTTCCAAAATTTGTCAGTTGAGAAACTATTAAAGTATGCCTTTTTCTCTGTCCGAATGGCAGTAGTTGTTAAATTACGTAAAGACTTATATTCAGTCCAGTAAATAGGTAGTTTCGTCTTTTTGAATTTTACTAAAGCACGGTTTCTTAAAGACATCATCTCGCGAATATTAGGTGTAAGCCACGGAGCCGGTGGTTTGGAGATTTTCCTTGTTATGTAGGGAGCATGAATATCTAAAAGGGTAATCAAATTCTCATTGAAGAAAGTAATTTTTCATCAATGTCATTAATATCGAATATATTTTCCATGGTAAGGAACGTAAGTGTGAGTTGAACTCAAGATAATTAAAATTTCGGAAATCACGAAATGTTTTTATTGATGTCATTGGTTTAGGAGCAAACACATTAACGGTGCAATATATTAAATAATGATCTGATACACTCGGAATGTCTACAACGTCAGTAGATACCACTAAAGTCTCACTAGAAATAAAAATTAAATCAATAAGTGACGCCGATGTTGATGTTATACGAGTTGGTTTATTAATTACTTGCACTAAACCCATGCAATCCATTATATGACACAATTCAACAGAATCCCGTGAGTTAAAGTTTAACATATCGACATTGAAATCTCCCATGCAAATAACATCATTACAAGAGGGAACAATAACAGATAAAGTATTTTCTAAGCTGTTTAAAAAATCGGTAGAAGCTTCTGAAGGAGGCTTGTATGTTACTCAATTCCATGCTTCCTGTTTCCTACCTTTAAAAATACCCACAATTGCTCTATATCAGTATTTGTATTAATAACTGTACATGACAAAAAAGATTTTAGATATATTCCCACTCCACCACCCCTGGACTTGCGATCACGTCGAAAAAATGTGTATCCTTCTATATTAACAAAATTATTAGGTATCTGAGAAGTAAGCCATGTTTCTGTTACGCCTACTACGTCATAATCACCTTGCAAAATTTCCGCTTTAAAATCATCAAAATTTACCTGAAGAGATCTGACATTCATATGGGCATATTTTAAGTTCATTTCTAATAAGCACTTGGATGTGGAAGAGGAAGAAGCTAATATGCGTCCATAATTTTTACAAGTTTATTACTATCATTATTTTCGCCTTAAGTAAGGAGAAAAGAAAAGGAACCCTTAACTAAAAAAAAAAGAAATATATTAATTACGCAAGGAAAAGTTAATATGCGTGCGTTGATAATAATGACAAACTTATTACTAATATTGTTTTCGTCTTATTAAGTAAACAAAAGGAACCTTAAACTAAAAAAAAAAGAAAAAGAATATGTTATTTAATTAAGCAACCAAAAATGTAAACTAAATAAACGCAAAATAGTTCAGCGTTAATCAATTTCAATTTCGCCCTCTTAAGTAAGGAGAAAAAAAAAAAAAAAAAAAAAAAAAAGGAACCCTTAACTTAAAAAAAAAAAAGAAAAATATTAATTACGCAAGGAAAAGCTAATATGCGTGGGTTGATAATAATGACAAACTTATTACTAATATTGTTTTCGTCCTATTAAGTAATAGGTATATGGCAGAGGATTCACACCGGAGAACAGGAAGCAAATGAGAAATATCGCCCATTCTATCGCCTTTATGAAGTACAAGACAATTTTCTCTTCTTCAAGCATGAGGGCAGACGACGACTATTGGTCCCCAGTAGTGTGAAGGAACGAGTGATGTATACATATCATGACGAATCCACAGCAGGGCACCCGGGACGAGACCCAGGCAACCTAAGAAACCGTGGGACACTCTCTCGGTGGACATAATGGGACCTTATCCTGAAACGGCGACCGGTATGAGGTTCATATTGGTGGCCACGGACCTCTTCACTAGGTGGGTCGAAGCATTTGCGCTGCCCAAGACTGATGCAAAAACTCTCATCAAGACAATGGAGGACCAAGTTTTTAGTAGATTTGGTTACCCAAGAGTAATTCTTACCGACAACGGCCCCCAGTTCATCGGAAAGCAATGGGAAAACGCCTGTCGTCGCTGGAAGGCAAACCATTACACAACTCCAGTGTACCATCCCAGAGCAAATCCAGTAGAGAGACGAAACCAGGAGCTAAAAAAAGGTTTACGGATTTTCCTCCGAGAAGTATCGCAGCGACTCTGGGATGTGCAGTTGCCGATGGTGTTGTTCACTCTTCGGACTAGAAAAAATGCCGCCACTGAATGTACACCCAGTAAAGCAATGTTCGGCCATGAAATCCAACGTCCGGGAGAATGGAAATTACAAACAGATGAACTGAGAATGACGCGAGACGAGAGGAACGAGGAGATCAAGAGACGGCAAACGCGCTATCAGAGAAGGTATGGCGGCTCGGATAGTTCACCGTTATATCATCTAGGAGAAAGCGTTCTGATCAAGGCACCAATTCAAAGCAAGAAGCGGCGGGAAAACGTACCAGGACTCGCTGTTCAATGGATTGGTCCATATGTCATCCGGGACCTAATGAATGGGGCGGTCTACGTGGTGGAAAAGGACGGTCAAACGGTCAAAGTTCACGAAAACAGGATGCGGGCCGCACCACAGGGTAATGGAACACAGGCGGACGTAGAACCTCATATAGTACCGCGACCACAGAGGTTAACTTCACCACGACCAAAGGCTTCCCGAGAATCAAGATCTTCCGAGGGTGAAGGTGAACGGAATGAAAGAGTGAAAGAATTATAGGTTCAGGATAAAGACAATTTAGTTTAAGCTAGTTATAAGTTTACCTATTGAGCATGAGTGACCTTAAAAAAAAAGGGGAATTGTTACCGTTACTCTATTCGGTCACAAAGGCTCAACCACGCTATTCGCCACCAGCGCAACTAATGTAGCTAAGCCTGCTTCGTTCCGAGTTCTTGTTTTTGTTTTTGTTTTTTGGTTTTTGTAATAATAATTTTTGAATGACAGTTGTTTTTGGGTGACAATAAACTTGGTACGATATATTTTTTTAAATTTTACTTCTACCTCAACGCTAAAAGAAATCCCTGACCGCTCTACCGTATCCTGAACCCATTGTTGATCGGAAAATCTTCCGGTAACAAGTGGTCTCGTAGATTTACTAATGCCTGTTCTAAAGCCTCATAAATGGGTTTATCTTGGCTTCGTTCTTTCGTTACAAGGTAATAAACAAATTTCTGCTTTCCGTTGGGCGAGTGTTCCTGTAAAACTGCTATGTTCCCAACCTGTGCATTTTGTTTCTTCAGGGTTCCTAAACGTCCAAATCTTTCTTTTAATTCGACTGTGATTCCTGCATTCATGTGAAGATCCCTTGCTACGCAGTGAGCGAGGGAATAATTCTCTGAAGCTGCAAATAAATTTTCGTAGACTTCTTTTATTTTTGCCCCTTTTCTTCGTAGGATATTGCCATCTGTTCTTATCTCACGAAGTTTTTCTTCCTCGTTCCTTGAATTTTCTTTATTATTAAAGTTCTCGTTTCCTGATTTCACCATTTCGCTATAACTTTTCCTCTGCGATTCTCGTTTTTCCGCGGTTTTTTCCGGTTTTCTAAGTTTCTTTTCTTCCTGGGATCCTCTCCAAACATGTCTAGACGTTTCCGGTTGGTGATCCCCTGACTTCAAACTTCTTTTCGGGTTTTGAGACACTGTAGATCTCCCAGATTTTGTAGGTCTGTTTCCCGATTTTCGAAAATTACGTTTTTCTTTTGCCGTTTCCCACTTTTCTCCTTGATGAAGAGGGTAAGCGCTGTCGAGTCCTAGATTACTAAGATCATTATGGCTCAGCAGCTCAATCCTTTCTCTCCCGAGCCAGAGAACATTCTCTCCATAGTCGGCTATTGCGGCATTGGCTCTGAGAAAATCTCTTCCGAGAAGGCCGTCTACTGTCAGGTGGACGGAGTCTGAGCAGATCATGCATTTGGTGGGGTAATACTTCCTTCCTACTCTGAGTGGCAGTATTATCGACTTCGTCTCCTGAAATCCCTCGGAAAACGACATTTGGTTCTGGTTCCATTCGGGCCCCGATCCTCCGAACGAATTCTTCTTTTAAAATGGTCAAAGAGGCTCCGGTATCCACTAGCATAATAGCTACATGTCCCCATGCTGTTGGCAGGACAATACACTGATTTCCTTCCTCTTCGACCGTGTATACTAGGGGGAGCGTTCTTAATTTTTTCTTTGTCTTGGTCCTTTGACTTCGGGGCTCTGCAAAGGACCTTTGAAGTTTAAAGGCTTCCGGAAGTTATTTTGTGGCGTCCTCGGTTGGTTAACGCGTTCTCTACATTCGGGTGCATAGTGCCCCATTTTCGAACATCTGAAGCACCTCACCTGCTTCTTATATTCCAAATTTCCTTGTCCATTGGGTTTTTGATGGTAGTCGGGTCTGCTCTCCCAATAATTTCGCGCATAGTTCTCCCCATAATTCGCTGCGAAATTCGTCTGGTAATCTGAGGTTGGATTACCGTGTTGCGGAAAACCTTGCTTCTTTATCGCTCCCCTTGAATGTTCATTCCTTACTGTCGTCCCTCTGGGTTGTCCGCTTCTGAACGTTACCCCTCTGGAGGGCTTATCTCTGAAGGTTACCTCCCTTGAATGTTCACCTGTATATTTTGCCCCTCTCGAATAGTTATTTCCGCATGCTTCATCTTTTCGTTGTTCGTTTCTTCCGTATGTTTCTCTTGGATACTCGCTCGTGGGAAATTTCCTTTCTTCGACGAACCCTCTCCCAGTAGGAAATCTATTGTTCCTATTTTCTGGAGGGTAATTTGGTTCATTTACCCAACGAGCCCTTTCGTTACGATTGGTATTCCCTTTTTTCATCCGTATCCTCTTCCCAATTTTCTACTTCTTGGTTGGCAATGTACAAGTTGTTCAGTCTTCTCATTTGTTTCAACATTCTCCCACTCGTTTCGGCTTGTCGGGCTAGCTCGATTATTTCCTCGAAGTTCATTCTCGGGTTCCTATTTAGATCGAGGATAATCATTTTCATTAATTCCTGATCTAGGCCTCGTTTAAATTGTTCAGCGAGGTCCCGCTGATGACGTCGATTGATTGTGTCTTTTTCTGCTTGTTCACTTGTGCTGGCCAGGGCTAAATTTTCTTCCAATAATTTTTTCCTGCTTGTTTTATTCGGACGGCGAAATCTTCTACCCTTTCTTTCGTTGCTTGGGTGCACCGTTGGAGTATTAAGTATATTTCTCCCGGTAGGATTTTTCTATCATATCGTTCAATTAATTTCGCCTTAAAATCGGCGTAAGTGATAGTAGTGAACAACAGGTGTGATTCCAATTCTAAGTATCGGAAGGCTTCCCCCTTTAGCTGATAACGTGCCACTGGGAGGGTTTGTTGCTCCGTCCACGCGTCAATGTCGGCTCGTTGGCCCAATTTCAGGAAAAATTCCTTAATATCCTCTCCCGGTTTTCCGGAAAATTCTGGGAGGCCAACGAGGGTTTGCCCAATCGTTGTAAGGTTCGATGGATTCATGGCGGGTGGTTGTTCTGCGCCGTTTACGGGGAGGGTATCAGCTTCTTGGGTTTTATTCGTTGCTGCTGTTGTAGCACTTGTTTCATTTTCCATTTTTAAATTGTTTCTCCTCAACCTTTATCACTCACTTATCACTTGAACTCACTTAAATTCACTTAGAAATTTATCAACCTTTAGCTTAAACTCGATTGAATAAAATTTAGAAACGTTTACTAACGATAGATACTGACTTGGGTTGCGGGTATAATTAAATTAGACCGAGTAATTTATTTTATCTCTTGATTCGCCGCGCCGCATTAAAACAACTCAGGCTGTCCGTTCGTTTATGATTAACCACCGTAGAAAACAAAATTATATATTAGAAAAAAAAAAATTTCTAAATAATTGAAATTACAAGGGAAGATAATTATATATTGTGCAAATAATACGGAAAAGAAAAGAATTTAGTTCAAGAAAAATAATTACTAAGATACGAAAAGAATTGAAATTTCGGATAATATGATCGAGTTCAATAAATTAATTACTTCCCTTTTGAATGATAATAATTAAATAGTGATAATTAGACTGCGGAAGTTTAGGCACTAAAAAATTCAATTTTAGGCGCCTAAAAAAGGCTCATATATATGCAAAATAGGCACAAATAAGTATAAATAGTCTCCAAAATATTTATACAATAAAAAAATCAAGTAAATTATAAACATATTTTATTAATTTTAATTTTTAATATGTGTACATACGTATAATACTAGTAGAACGTTAAATTTAATATTTCTTATTTATTGGTAATTTGATTCACAATAAATAACTAAAATCATTTCTAAATTCTTAATTTCTAAATTCATCCTTTTATCACTTAATACTAGCTTGTAAGCAGAAAAGTTATCTGTTTAGAATCGTTTACAGAATTAAATAATAAATATGATGCATAAATTTCATGCGTGGGAAAATGTACAGTCGCAGCGCAATGTAATGAAAGAGTAGGAGGGGTAACCAGCCAGCCGACTTCGCCCGACGGAGAGAGCTCCGCCCGTCTAAGATATAACCAGTTTCAGCGTCATCGGGGACAGTAGTAACATCAATGTTGTTATCGGTCCATTCAAATTCCCCATATGGAAGAGATTGACTCATAGCTCAACCATATAAATTATTTACATCAAAATACATAAGGTATGTTGAGGGTTTGTTACTATCATAATCTTCTAAATATTTATTGTTTGCCTGAGAAAACCGATTACAACATTGACTTATCCCACCACGAATACCGCGTTATATGAACATTAGCATATCAACATCTTGAATTGTTTCGAGTCTACACCCTGTATATTTAAGCATACAGTCCCACGTATACCCTGGAATCGCGTAATAGTGGTGTAAGCGGGAACTCGGGGGTGAAGAATAATGACTATTCCCCGTAGTTATCACTTCTTACTGGTAGTGCAATTTTAAAAGCTAAAGTAAATGGGTGATTAACGTGTGAAAAGAAAGTAGAATTATAGGATTTATCGCTGTCACCACCGGATTTAGGTAAAAGGGGTCCGATCCCTCATTAAATTTAGATTAATCATAATGACATTACATTTCCATTTACTTCAAAATTCGGAGGAGGGCTGTGCAAGCGCGTGATATTTCCGTAAACGACCCTAATAGAAATCAAAGACATGAACTAGCTTAATATAGGGTATATTGATAGAAAAGAAGAAAGTTTGATTTCCCTCGGAAGGGTCACATTATATGACCATTGTAAATTATTCATAACAATAAAATTAACAGTTCACCTACCGGGTAAGTGGTGAGGAGGAGAATCCAACGGTAAACATGCAGTTTATCTCAGCAAATTCAACGCGCTCGGCGCATGACTGACCAGGCTGACAGCGTTGCCAGTTTTGACGGAATTAATATTTCCCGCTTATTTTAGTATTATTTGTCGGTTAGAAATACATTTGTAGTTTTTTTTAAATAAACCGTTCTTTTTAATAAACGTTTTTTATATTAGTTTGTCATTCACGTCTGCATCAGTTGACGTTTGTTTAGTGAGTATGTTTGATTATTTAATGATTGCATATTCTATGTATGAATACATGTACAGGGTGGATCAATTTCGATGTCTCTTATGGGCATCTCTGTAACTATAAGAGATAGAAAAAAACTAATGGCCAAGTCTCGATCTCTTTTTTAAAGATAAAGTCAATAGTGTAAACTAAATTTGGCTACCTTCTTTTGTTTTCGAGTTATAGGCCAAAATTGAGATTTTCGACTTTTCGTCAATCACTCATATCTCGTTTATTTTTATAGATAGCAAAAAACTGTTTTGACATTATTAGGACACTTTTTCAAATACAATTCAGTGGTGTAGTTGTTTTTTTGATATTTAATAAAATTCTCGAGTTACAACATAAAGTTATATTTTTTTAAATGGAAATCATAGTAGGCAATGCCATCATTAAATAGAGAATTTTTTTCTGTTTTTAAAAATATATACTTTGTTGGGTTTATTTCTTACAATTAATACAATAAACCGCCTTTTTTATTTTTCTTGGGTGTATTATGTTCTTAGTAGGCTGTGCCGACATTTCAGACCGCGCGTGATAGGCTGAAATATAATATTATCTAATAGCGTTTTCTACTGACTACTCCAAAGCTCTCTGAAGGTGCATTCGACATTACATTTGGAGCGCTCGGAGTGTTTCTTTATCTCATTCTTACATGCACTGAGACGCATTCGTTCGTGAGGGATCACACTTCTGCTGAGAGCGTGCCTCGAGCGTAATGTCGAACGCATCCTGAGAGTATATTCATGCCTTATTATTACACGAGGTTTAAAATAAGATGGACATACTGGAAGAGTACTTTACAGCAGTCAGTCGAAAATGCTATTAAATAAATAAAATTTTTCGTGTAGATGAATCATATTTTATTAAACAAACAAAAATTGATAAAATACATACAAACAAACTAAACACTTATTAAATTAAATTTTCGAATTGCCGTCCATTCTTTTCGAAACATAATTGACATCGTCTTCTAAGTCCCCTCACAGCGTTGTAAATATGTATATTTGATACAGAATTCAAACAAATTTCAAAATTTTGCATTAAATCGTGAATATTATTATGTTGCATCGTATACAATTTATTTTTAATGTGTCCCCACAAGAAGAAATCTAAGGGCGTTAGGTCGGGCGACCTAGGCGGCCACTTGTTTGGTCCATTCGCTCCGAGCCAGTTATTCCCAAAATTTGCGTTCAAAAAATTTGTAACACATCTAGCCGTGTGAACTGGGCATCCGTCATGTTGGAAAAACAAATTTCGTCTCTCGTTTAATGGCATGTTGTCAATAAGCTCTTCAATGTGAATTTCTAAAATACGTAAATACTGTGCGGAATTTAAATTTTCTCGGTAAATATGATAGGCTACAACACGATTTCCCATTAGTGCACACCATACATTGAAACCATATCTGCCTTGAAGAATTCTATTATCAAGTACCTGATGCGGATTCGTATCAGCCCACCAATGTTCATTGTTACGATTAAAAATTCCAGCACTACTAATGTGAACTTCATCAGTCCATATTACGTTTCCAGAAAAAAAATCATCTTCTTGTAATTTCTCTAAAAACCACCTGCAAAATTCTGTTCGGTGTTGAAAATCACCTTCATGTAAATGATGAACTTTTCGAATTTTGTACGGCTTGAACTTATTTTTCTTTAAAATTTTTAGAGATCGAGAATGTGATACCCCAACTTCTTGTTCAATTTGGCGACTCGATATCTTCGGATTTGCAGTAGCAATACCAATAACGTTCAAAACTGCTTCTTCTTGATTTTGTGTTTCGTATTCTTTTGCTCGAGGTTTCTTGAACTGTCCGAAATTAATTAAATTATTTTCTAGTCTTCCAAATATTTTTTCATTTGGTTGGCTCCTCTCTGGATATTTAGTAAAATATAGTTCAGTTGCTGCACGGGAATTCTTATTCGCTTGAATATAACATTCCAGCATATTATATTTCTCAAAGTTTTCAAAAGGCATTTTGGAAAATAACGAGAATGGATATTGAGTTATTTACACCGCCGTAACTGTCAAAATATTTGAACAAAAACTGGTTGATATTAATAGAAACAAAAAGAAATGTCGGCACAGCCTACTAAGAACATAATACACCCAAGAAAAATAAAAAAGGCGGTTTATTGTACTAATTGTAAGAAATAAACCCAACAAAGTATATATTTTTGAAAACAGAAAAAAATTCTCTATTTAATGATGGCATTGCCTACTATGATTTCTATTTAAAAAAATATAACTTTAGGTTGTAACTCGAGAATTTTATTAAATATCAAAAAAACAACTACACCACTGAATTGTATTTGAAAAAGTGTCCTAATAATGTCAAAACAGTTTTTTGCTATCTATAAAAATAAACGAGATATGAGTGACTTACGAAAAGTCGAAAATCTCAATTTTGGCCTATAACTCGAAAACAAAAGAAGGTAGCCAAATTTTGTTTACACTATTGACTTTATCTTTAAAAAAGAGATCGAGACTTGGCCATTAGTTTTTTTCTATCTCTTATAGTTACAGAGATGCCCATAAGAGACATCGAAATTGATCCACCCTGTACATTAATTACGTAACTATTATTATAGTTTAATAATAGTATATTATTTTACGAGTTTCACAAGAAGGCTTATTGTAACACGAGTGGAGTTGGGGTACGACTAGCGAAGCGTAGCGAGCTAGGAGTGCCCTCACTTTTCCCAATTATCGAAAGGTTTTTCTTTTTATAAGTTACAAACTACAGGCGCTCATTGGAAAAGTTTATCAAGTTTAGAAAGATTTTCTTCTTTTTCAACACCAATTCGATAAACTTTTTGAATGGCACTTACTGTAACATATGGTTCATAAAATTTTAGATCTTGAGCGCATATAGAACATAGTTTCATCTCTTAGCTAGACTTATAAGTTGCACTGGCAATTTGACACTTTCAATTTAAAATATACATATTTTTGCTTTAATTTTGTATCACCTTTTGTCTTTCGTATAAAATTAAAGTTTATGGATTTGAAATATTGTTTACCTATAAATACCATTTGTTTTAAGCTAAGAGGAGTTCTTTTTTCACTGCCGTCCAAGGCCTAAATATTAAGTAATCATATTAATTTTTATATTTTCTGTATTCGTTTTATGAACTATACATAGTCGAAAGACCAGTATATAATTAAACAAAAACTTTTCCTACGTATCTAATTTGACACCTATCAATGCTAACTTCAAAATCTATAGTACGTGTATTATTTTGTGTAAACGTACTCTGTCACTTTTCACTTGGCTTTTTTACCCAAAAATGTTGTGACAAAGCATTTGTTTCGGAAGTAATTATTGCTGAATATTCTTTTCTTTTGCTTTTTTATTTACAGAATTCCTTTTGAATTTCGCTTTTGCGCATTATTTTAAAGCTATTTTTCAGATAATTATATCTGATGGTTGGCGGGCATACCGCAATATAAATCAAATACGCGGTGGTATATATGAACATGAAGTCATTATTCACGAAGAGAATTTTGTTCATCCAGAAAATCCAGATATACATACACAAACAATAGAAAATTATGGATGAGAGCCAAACGTAAGTTACGTCGTCAGTTTTGCACCACTGAACAACTCTTTGTGTCATATTTGGATGAATTTAACGAAAATTTATTTATGAATTTTTTAATATGCTTAACGCAACAATATAATTTTGACTAATTTTTTAAAATTTTGTTTAATTTCGAAGAGTTTTTGTTTAAGTTTGAAGAATTTTTTTGTTTAATTTGTTATATTTTTTTGTTTTCTTGTGTAATTTTGAATATTTTTTAATTTAATTTTGAAAAATGTTTGTTTAAGTTTAAAGAATTTTTAAATTTAATTAGGAATGTTTTTCTTTAATTTTTAAGAATCTTGTTTAATTTGGATATTGGATATTTTCTTAGGATTAAATATTTTTTCTGCGTCTCATTAGTCATTCTTTTCAAATGATCGACACGCTCTGATTGCGAGTTAATGAGCCAAATGAATAAAACGAAGCAAATGCTTTTACTTCTGTTATAATTTTTTTTAAAGCTTAAATACGTGGAAAAATTTCGAATGCAAATAGTTATACGATTCTATTTATTAAAATTTTTACTATGTTACAGGCAGAATTATTTAGAGTTTCATTTTTCTTCAAATATTTGTAGTTTTCATTGAAAAATTTGAAGTAAAAGCATTTACTTCGTTTTATTCATCTGGCTCAATATGATTTCTGATCAACTCCTGCAACTTAACGAGTACGAAAATTTTATAATGCCATACACATCAGTTAATTTAATTATTTATCAACGACATTAATAGATATGGCAATTTTCGCAATTTACAGTATTAAACGGCGCGGCGCGGCGTCAGGCATATGTAAGTATTATACAGGGTCGCTATTATGTATGGATACAGCTAAATATTTCCGGAACAGTTCAACAGAATTCGTTCAAATTTGGGGAATCGTTAGAAAAGTTTAAAGTCTATTACTTGAGCTTGCTTTTAATTTTCTATCGTCTTTTGTTTCAGAGATACAAGGCTAACTTGATTTTTTTTTAATTGCACGAGGGGTCAAATTTATCATTTTTGAGAAGCGCATTTTCTTCTGAATTCAGTGATATATCACATGCTCATCTTTATTTGTATTAAAAGGTAAAAAATACAATATTTCAAAAAATTAATTTTGAATAAGTAAAATTAAGACAGCTTAGAAAATGCTTCTATTATTAATCTGTCACTTGTAATATTAGCCAAAAATTGAACTTGTGTGCAATAATTGGTTGACGATGGTACGTTTAAGTAAAACTGAGCGTATCGAAATTCTGAATTTTTTTCTGAATACAATGATGTAGCATAAGTTCCGCTTTATTTGTATTAAAAAAGATTTCACTTCAAAATAAGACCACTTTAAAAGAAAAATTTGATAATTTTCAGTACTAAAAACCTTTAAAAGAAAAAGCAATGAAACCATGGCATTCTATAATTAGCAATACTTAGAATTTGAAAGTAAGGTACACTGAATTGAAACAAAATACATTTAATAAGAATTTTAAAAAAATATTTTTTCTTTCTACAAGAGATGTTCAAAGTGACCTCCATTTACCTCCTGACAATAATGGATGCGTTGAACAAAATTTTGTATCGAATGAATCAAAGTGTTGGGAGAAATATTAGCAATTTCGTTCCTTATGCAGTCCTGTAAGTCTTCAATTTGCAATGGTCTGTTGACATACACTTGACTTTTTAGATGACCCCACAGGAAAAAATCAAGTGGAGTCAAATCAGGAGATCTAGCTGGCCATTCAATTGTTCCTCTTCGTCCTATCCATCTACCGGGAAACGTGTCATCTAAATATTGGCGCACTTGACGGCCAAAATGTGGCGGTGCACCGTCTTGTTGAAACCATACGCTTTCTGCTGGTATATTTCGATTATCGTGGTTTGGGAATATTTCTCTAAGTCGGGGAACAATACGTTGTTGTAAAAGTTGTAAATATCTTCCAGACGTTAAATTGCCATTAATGAAAAAAGGGCCCACGATATTTTGATTAATAATACCACACCAAACATTAACTTTTTGGGGATACTAGGTATGTGCCTCCTCCATCCAATGTGGATTTTTGTCAGACCAGTATCTACAATTATGGCGGTTAACGTGTCCGTTTAAAATAAAAGTTGACTCGTCAGAAAAGAGGACGCGGTTGATAAAATTACCATCCTGATGTATTCGGTGCATCATAGTTTCGCAAAATTCTACTCTGTGATCAAAATCGTCTTCACTTAATTCTTGCAGCAGATGAATTTTGTAAGGATGATATTTCTCTCGTTTCAAAACTTTTTGTACGGATCCTCTACTCATGTTGTGGTTCAAAGCTAACTGTTGCACTGAACATTTTGGATTTTCTACCACAGCCAACATTACATTCAAAGAATTTTCTTCATTTGTGACAATTCTTGGTCGTCCAGATTTTCCACGGTCTTCAACGCTACCAGTTTCTTGAAATCTTTGCAAAGTTTTGGAAACCGTTGTCCTAGAGATCGGTTCTCGATCAGGATAAATTGTATTAAAAAGAGTCACCACTTCTGTACAACTTCGTCTTCTGTCACCATACCCAACCATCATAAGAATTTCTATACGCTCAGTTTTACTTAAACGTACCATCGTCAACCAATTATTGCACACAAGTTCAATTTTTGGCTAATATTACAAGTGACAGATTAATAATAGAAGCATTTTCTAAGCTGTCTTAATTTTACTTTTTCAAAATTAAATTTTTGAAATATTGTATTTTTTACCTTTTAATACAAATAAAGATGAGCATGTGATACATCACTGAATTCAGAAGAAAATGCGCTTTTCAAAAATGATAAATTTGACCCCTCGTGCAATTAAAAAAAAATCAAGTTAGCCTTGTATCTCTGAAACAAAAGACGATAGAAAATTAAAAGCAAGCTCAAGTAATAGACTTTAAACTCTTCTAACGATTCCCCAAATTTGAACGAATTCTGTTGAACTGTTCCGGAAATATTTAGCTGTATCCATACATAATAGCGACCCTGTATGTATTCATTAATTCATTTTTAATAATAATCTACTACTAGTATTTAAGCCATATGACCGCGCTTGGTATTTAAACGGTACGTGTAATAATTTAAACAATTATATTTATTAGGAAACTACGCGACATTGAAACGAGCCGCAAATATTCTTTATTCCGTTCAATGAAAACTGGCAACAGTGTCAGCCATGCTGCGCCAAGCGCGACTGCACAGCTTTTGTTTTGGTGAGATGAAATGCATGTTTACCAGTTCATGAGTTCAGCCCTTGGCACTCACACGACGCCCGTATATTATACGAGAGTCTAGCGGCAGGAATAATGAGGTTTCAGATGGGCGGAGTTACTTTTCCGCCGTTTTTTGAATTCATAGTTTTTACTAATAGTAACCAAAACAAGGAAATTATATTATTTATAACTGAAAAATAAATTCTTGTTTTTATTAGAAACTTATTATTTAATAAAATCATAATACATAATATTAACACAGAAAAATTCTTTCAATAATCAATTATGAAGTTACAAAATTTTGCGGTAATAAGTTATAAGCATATTCATTTTGTTCTTGACTTGAAGGTGCGCTAAATCTTTTTAAACGTTTCGTGCGACTTTTTTTTGTGGACTTGAATCTTCTTTGGGGCTCAATATATACTTTTTTATTAGTTGACGTTTGATCGGATTTGGGATAATTATGAGAATCTGAAAGTGATGGCATAGCCGTGAGGATTGGGTAAAGAGGATCTAGAGCTTTTTTCACTATTTTATAATGTTCTATGGAAAATACATTCTGTAAAATATCATTAAAACTTGTTTGAAGCTTTTTTTTTAATGTATCAATATTAGGTTCCAACTTCTCTAAGATACGTTCTTATTAATTTCTTTGAGAATGATTGATTTTTCACCTTCAAAATTAGGATTATTTTCAAATTCCGTTACTTGTGTAAATGCTATTTGGTTTTTATTACATATTAAATGTATGTGTTTACACATATTCCACCTTATTGAAGAGTCTGGACATATGCAAACATAAGCATGGATACATATATTACATTCTGCACATCTTAAACTGCAATTACAAGCTGTATTCCACTTTTCAACTTTATAAATCTCATCGCCATTTGAGGAAGCGACATTCCAAATATGATCATTTTCAAATAAAATTTGTGTATTGCTTTGAACCGACAGCATTTTTTTGTGTCTCTCTCTAATTATTGATATCTTTTTTGTTAATTTGCCTGAAATTATTTAATATTAATTTAATTATGCATAATAAATGTTGTCAATGTGTATTACCTTTGTTTAGAACAATAAGCCTATCAAACAATTTATCTCTAACAAATTTCTGCAGCGCATATATTGATTTATCTAATCGCTTTATAACTTTCCCTTTTAAGTAAATATATTTGATAGTCTTATGCATTGCTTCTACATGCATGTTAGTGTTTAAACCAGCATGCAGCCTATAACAGTAAGCCCAAGATTTTCGTGATGGCACGTATGTATTTTGAAAATATTTTCCAAAATCTTTTAATGCAGGATCTTGTTGCAATGAGTCTAAAAAACTTTGGAGCATTTTTTCAAATGCTCTTTCATCTCTTTCTGCTAGTAAGGTTCTTAGAACTTTAAATATAAGTTCTTGCTTATCTGGGCTACTTATCTTGCTTAAAATATTTTTTTCCAGGCTTTATTTACTTGCCAAGTGCAGTAAAGACGAAACTGTATTGGGCCTCCCATTACTTGTAACCAAGCTGTATAAAATGTATCTGCCATGTCTGACATAAAAACCTGAAAAGAAAATTATACTGAGTGTTTCAATGTTGGCACAAATTGTTTTACTGTTTTACTTTAAAAAAATAATATTAAACAAATTTATTGTTGGAAATGCAGTTTGACTTTAAGAATCTTTACCTTTGGTCGAAGATCCTCAGTAAGAAAATTCCTGAGAATGTTGAAAATAACTTTAAATATCAAAGTATCTTCTCTGTTTGTAAAAGCAAAAAGACAAGGAAAACCTTGCCTTAAGTCATCTAGAACCATCAGGGTGGTTAATTCAAAGCCGTAACTATTGAGGCCATGTGTGGTGTCTACAGATATGCAATCATTGCCATATTTTTTTAAGAATTCTAACTGTGGGTCGTTCATTATGACAAGCAAAAAATCTTCAGATTTCAGTTCAGGTTGATTTTCGTCTAATTCTTCTTGGTTTTTGAAGTATCTGATTACACTGTTACCGCTTCTGTGTTGAGTTTCTGCCACCCATGCACTTACACTAACATAATCATTTGGATGTTTTATAAAATCTTTGTTTAAATTATATACTTGTTCAATATTAAATAAGTCCTTTCTATTTAATAAATTAATTCTTTCAAAATTGTTTCCTTCTGAATTTTCTCTCACAGAATCTAATATCTCATCAAATGGTATTTTATTACTAATCTTTT